>JAWLSL010000028.1:149141-281641 GCA_033980235.1 Diadema setosum
AAGAGAGCGAACTTGAAATTTTGACATTTACAGTAAAAAAAAAAAAAAAAAAAAAAAAAAAAAAACCTGCCGTTTGTAGCTATATTTTTTCGCTTTGGAAATAAAGGGGGCGCAGCGGGCGCAACTGCTGACAATTACTGGCAGTAACATCAGAAGAATGGCATATATGCGAGCGAGCTTGGAAATTTTGACATTTTACAGTCCAATAACTGCCATTTGAAGGTATAGCTTTTTTGCTTTCGAAATTAAGGGGGCGCACCGGGCGCAACTGCTGGCAATTACTGGTAGCAATATCATGAGAATTTACATGCGAGCGAGCGGAGCGAGCGAGCTTGAAAATTTTGACATTTTACAGTCCCCAAACTGCCGTTTGTAGCTATATTTTTTCGCTTTGGAAATTAAGGGGGGCGCACCAGGCGCAACTGCCGGCAATTACTGGCAGCAACTTCAGGAAAATGGCATTACGATTAAATGCGAGCGAGCGGAACGAGCGAGCTTGAAAATTTTGACATTTTATTGTCCAAAACTGCCGTTTGAAGCTATATTATATTCTTTTTTCGCTTTGGAAATTAAAGGGGGGGGGGGAACGCCCGGTGCGCCCCTCCCCCTGGATCCACCACTGGTAGTCAAGGGTGTGGGTTTATGTTCATGACTTGGGAGGTATGACCAGCGAGGTGGCGTCGAAGTGACCAAGCGGGGGAAGGATGTCCAAAATCTGCACTTTAGAGCATCCCCTAAACTAATTGTGCGTGTTTGTTTCTGTGTGTGTATTATATACATGGAAAATTTAGAAATTAGCCCAGGTCGAGTCTTTTATTGGCGATGCAAGACATTTCTATATAGTCTAGTATGTAAAGCAACACTGCAAAGTCAATGATATAGCTTTGATATAACGAAGGGTATTGAAGGTACAAAGGTGTACATTCTACATCACATTGCGCAACATTGTAGCGACTTTTCGTTCGGATGTACTGAGTACACTGCGTACATCCCGTTTATATGCAGAATGCCAACCAGGAATCACGCTGAATCACAATCTTTTGTCGGGTCCGGGCTTTTTGAACAATGTTTCACACTATAATATACCTATTTAATTATGGTTAAAATGAATCATAGAAAAATATCTTATTTCTTGATCACCCTTTCATTCAAAAGCAGTTTACTAACACTTGAATTACTATTTCGGTAAGTCTTTGTTTTGTTTTGTTTTTTACCAGCGGATTGGGAGGGGGCGCACCCTCCCCCCCCCCCCCCTCCGTAGTTACGCCACTGCTTTTGCGTGAAATAATTGGACAGCTTTCTTGAATTCTAAAAAAAAAAGCGATAGAATCTTTTCATCGCGGGAATTATGATTATGTGGGGTGGGGCAAATGGTGCGCTTGCCTTCCAATATTTTTATGGGGGCAACATTTTTGTTTTCTTTCAAAGGCAAGAAAATCTTCTCATTTCGGGAATTATTAATTATGGGGGGGGGGGGGGGGCAAAATTAAAATATGCTTGCCTCTCCAATATTTTTATGGGGGTAACTTTTCGTTTTTCTGTCAAAAAAAAAAAAAAAAAAAAAAACTCTCGTCTCTAGAATTATGGAGGGGGGTGGGCAATATTATATGCTTGCCCCTCCATGTTTTATTTTTTTTTTCATTTTTTTTTTTCTAATGAGGCTAAGGCTCACTCTTGGGCTGGCAATATGGATTGGTCAGAAGTCAGAAGTAACGTACATAGACCCTACATACAGCTGTACTTGCAAGTAGCACACGTACATGCAAACGTGCTCTATAAGTGCTCCGTATCGTACGGATGTACGATAAATTAATAGTAAACACTGTAGAATACTATGTATAAAATCAGTGTTGCCAGAACCAGGGGTGCGAATTGTTTTTGCCGACGATTTTCTTCTTCTTTTTTTTCTTTTTTTTGTCCCTGGTGCAAAAAAAAAAAGTAGAAAAGAATAAATATTTAGCGTCCGGCGTGGAGGTCGCTCGCAGACTGATGTTTTTTTTTTTTTTTTTTTTTTTTTTTTTTTTTTTTTTTTTTAAGGATCTGAAGGGGGGTGCATTCGCACCCAACGCACGCCCCCCCCCCCCCCCCCCCCCCCCCCTGGTGACGCCCATGACGTTACATTGCACTCCCGTTATAACGAACAGTCAGCACGGTTATAACGAAAAAAAAAAAAAACAATTCAGGTCGCAACATTACCCCTCTATGTATTTCTATAGTTTATTTGATTGGTTGTAACGACATTTCGATATAACGAAATAAAACTATCGGTACCGAGGACTTCGTTGTAACGGGGGTCAACTGTATGTGCGAGTCCATTGCGAGCTGCCTTTGCAAAACGCTACATCTGTTTGCGATGTCTTCACTAGTACAGTGATGACGAAATTGTCCAAAGCTGGCATGCAAAGTCATGGGGGAGAGGAGCGGTATATCTAAATTGGTTTATCTTATACCTAGAGAGGGCGACCTATACATATATTGCATATAGCCGCACGTATATGCCTCCCTCGTAATGGCAGACTGAAAGATTTTTCAGTTATAGTATATGATGATAATATATTCTGTTTTGGTACAACCCGCAATCATTCTCAATTAGTTATGTATTTCTTGTATATCTAGGTATTCATACACAATATGATTATCACATTTTTTTCAGCAGCTGAAAAGTAGCTTGGTCTGTGCATCCTCATTACGGAACTGTAGCGCTTCTTCTCGGGCTAGCCCAGACCCTGTCAACTTAAACTTTATCAATTATAGTGCAGCCATCACTGACGTGGGAGGAGTAGTTCTCACAGAAGTTGTCGCACCGCCAAGTTTACGCGAGTATGGAAAAGTAGACAATAACGTTTCCAAATTAGATGACTACAGTAGGATTAAATCTTTTCACCCGCCATGTCTGCAATGGATAGAGAGGACAATGGCGTCGTCATGCTGCTAGCCGTTCTTGTTTTCGTGAAGTATCTTCCTGCTTCAGAAGGTAAGAGGTGTATGTCAAAATAGATTTGCATTACTATGCTAGTCATGACAGGTGCAAGAATAATGGGCGCGACATTGTATTTCACCCTCTTCATATGTACATATATACATATAAAGAGAGAGAGAGAGAGATGTAATATGAGTATACCTAAATGCTGTTTTGATTACTCTTATTTGATATTTCTCCCAAAAGAATTATCACAACAAGCTATGTTGGAATGAAATTAACAAATTTCAACAAAAATGGTTGCTGAAAATATCGATACTTAAAGAACATGTTTATAAGCAGACTTTTTGTAATAAAGCAAGAAATTGGATATGCCTGATCAAAGATATGTTCTCCCACGACTTTTCACGAACACTTAATAGCATTGATTAAAGTTTAGCAGCACATAATGTCCTACTTTTTCTATTAGGATTATGACATAAAGTTCAAGTCTATGGATGAATCACAAGTATCGCTAACCTTATTGATATCCACATATCAGGATAAACCCCAAAACGGGGTGAGTCACGCTTGTTGATTGAGACTGGGTATAACAGTCAGAAAGAATTAAAAATAAAAAATTTTGGATTTGTCTACAGGGTAATTTCAACGTTCAACTCGCGCTTTAAAATGCACTAGATATTGAGTTTTCATGGAAGTCTGGAAAAACCTAGGGCAGCTACTCACATATCAATCGCACCGATTTGAACGAAGTATTACAAGTAGCGCCCATTTCTCCAAGCAAATGTATTTTCTTGAAAGGGTACCAAATATGTTTGTCGATAAGAGATAAGAAGAGTCTGCGTTATTCAAATTGAAAAGGAGCGTCGTGTTTGCCCGTGATAATCGAAGTATGTAAAGCGTAAAGACATTCGTGAGAGATAATAATGAAAGTCGCATGAACTTTGATCACATCACGCTATGTGCTCAAGTTTTCATAGACGATAAAAGTCATAGAAAACGAATAGGAGATGTTATAAACCATTGCCAAAGGTAATGACACGGTGTGACATTAAAACAATAAGATAAACGCCAAAGGAACATAGAAAAGTATATTTGATTTGCTAGTCAAACATCATTTTGTTGTGGAGGGAAGAAAGCTCTTGTATAGGTATTTTTGGCATCTGCATTAATCTGTTCAAAGGGCAAAATGTTTACACACACTCAAACAAAAACAACTTTATAAAAGAAGCAAAGACCCATCATAATTGTTAAATCCGTACAGTTCTTTAAAGGAATTAGCGCTCAGTATATGCTTATAGTAGAGGATTTAGGCGGGGCAATTGCTTGTGAATCATTTCCTTTAATACCTCGTATCTTGGACGATTTAAAGTATTGAAATTCTACACATTATAGTAGTTAGAAGTGTATAGCATAACCAAAAACGATGACGAATGGGAGTATAACATTTTACTCTTTAATTTGAAAAAATAAAATTTACTTGAATGTATCTATTTTTACTTTCACATATAAGGATTGAGACTGTTGAAGTGAAGCAATTTTTTTTTCTTTTTTTTTACAATACATTGTAGCTTGTGAACCCTAATATAAGGCGTTGCCGTTGTAAAAAGTGTCATGATGCCTGTGTGGCGACTTTGTTTTTGTGTGTTGTGTATGGATGTGGGTCAAATATCGTAAACTATATAGGTGAATCGTTCTTGAAATAGATTCTTTCCAGCATTTCATTCAATTCATTACGGTTATTTCGCTTATTTCGCTTCTTTTCACTTACCTGTTATATCTGAGGTATTTTTTTTTCTATGCTAAAAGGGGTAAAGCAACTTTCATGGTCTGTTTTGTTATCCTTATCTGCGCTAAGTTACCGAAGTCCTTTAACAAAAAATAATAAAACGGTCTTTAATAAGAAAAAAATATATATATTGAATTGTGTTCGAATAAAAAAAACAAAACACGTTTTGTTTGATTTAATCAGGATGGGAGGCAGTATGCGGCCACGATTTATATACCAAAGAACACATTCAAAATCCTTCGAGGTTGGCTCCGTGACATTTGATCCCATGAAATATCTGCAAGCTATTGAAGCCAAACAACATAGGCCTACTTCCCACAACATAACAGTAACCGGTGACCCAAATTCTAGTCCTCACATCGAACTAAACTATATAATCAATATAATCACAACCCTGGGTGCGCGTCATGACACCAACATCCACGAGTCATACAGCCCATGGAGTTATATATCCCACAAGTTATGCAGCCCACGAGTCATATACAACCCACGAGTTTGACAATTGAAGTGGACAAACTCCATGAGTTCGACATCAAGTAAAATAGGCCCACGAGTTATACAGCCCGTGATTTCAACACCAAGCAAAGAAAGCCCTTGAGTTTGACACTGCTGAAAAGAGATTCATATGGTACTACACATACAAAGAAAAGGCTCATGAGACGGCCATCACGTTAGAAAGACCAACAGACTGACACTATGCAAAATAGGCTCATGAGACCAGCACGAGGCAAAGAGACTGACCGTATGGACAACGACATTTAATATGAAGAAATTTGGTACATATATTGTGTAGGATTTCCCGATGGTGACATAAGGAAGAAAAATGTGATGGGAAATAAAAGTTGTTGCGTGTTATCTCGTCAGTTGCCTTCCCTCACTCTTGGAATTGCCAATATCTTTATTATTATGTCTGTGCTTTTATGTGTGAGTGTTTGTCCCAAAAAAAAAATGAAATTCACTAAAAGTGTGCCCGAATATTTCCTCTTAATTTCAAAAAATGCAAAAGGACCCTCGTATGCGCATTTACTCCTAAACCTTTTGAGGTGTTCTTGCTCCTACACTACAAACAATAAGGAAAAAGAATCTGCGTACGGCCATGATTATCATAGTCTTGTTGGATTAAAAAAAAATGTGATTGCTGAAGGAATGTTAGAGAAACATTGAATACAACACCTCCCTTTTTGCAAAATAGTGCAAGCCTGCCCGATTTGCATAAACAAAAGGGCTACCAAATCAATGTTTGTTTGTTTTTTTTGTAATCTATTGCTTCTCGGAAATTCTCTACAACATTGAAATTAAAACCTGCTTCAATCACATAATGAGAAAATAGGACAGTAGAAAAGAATTCAGTACATAATCATACCACAACATTTATCAACATGCATATTATTGGCACAATATGCAATTATGAGTTGCGATGCATACAGTGCGTATAAAGAAAAGAAAATCCAACTTTGGAGGGCTACTATTTTATAATTATCAGCTTCCTCTTCTCATTGATACCTAACTATGTTGAAAAATGTCATGCATGACTGAGCACATGAACTTTTTTTCCCTTTATTCTCCTTCGTGGGCCTTTTTTTTTTCATTTCACAATCTAAAAAAAAAAATCAGAAAAAACACACACAGGGAGAAACGTGTGAGAACATTATTTGTCAAAATGATTTCATCACATGAACTTCGATTCATGTCTTAGTGAAAGTATACTTCAAATATTTTCTTAATATGACATGACCACTTATCACCTCAACATTATTAATCTCTGCTTCTACAGTTTATCAAATATAATTCTTATGATTTATGATTCAGCTTTTGCTCTAATTCGTAAAGTTGTCTTTTCGCGAAATCAAATAACTTTTTTTTTCAACCAAAAATGTCAAATCTATAGTAAACTCTTTTCTAAAATCTGTCAATAATGCGTATACATTTGTAATTTTTGCTGAGTATATAGAAACGAAAAATCGTATATTTGGCAAAAACTAACATTACATTCAATAACACCAAAGATTTATCTCTTACATAACATCCTGTTAATATAATTCACTAATCTACAGTAATAACAATATGTGAATAATTCCATCTAATTTTTTTTTTCTAACTAATGAAGCTTCTGGTCTTTGCACAACAACATATTAACATAGTGTGCCGAATTAATTGAGCCTTGCTGCATTTCTTACAAAATATTGTCACACTTTCATTTTGCATTTCACTAAATTTACTTTGAAGGTAGGATTCCATGTAATAACTTTTTATTGTTTCACTTTGTAAAAACCTGAAATCAGACAACACGTTCCAATCAAATTCTGCAGGTATATATAATATTTATGTTCAAAGATATCACACTTAACTCATATTTCTTCCATCAAGCAGTAGCGAATACAACTATTTTGTTTTGAAAGATATCAATTTAATCAAATCCTCAGTATTCATCTGAAACAATTCTTAATCAGGCAACATAACTCGGGTACATTTTCTTTTACACATAAAATCAAATCAAACCCATGGCAACACTTTTTTTTCATAAAAAAAAACATTACAAAATAACTGCACTGTCACCCTGGAGGTTTCATGCCTCTGAAGTTAAAAGGAGGCGGTCGTATACCCCACGAGTATAGTACTGACACCAGACAAATGAATACAACGTGACCCTGCACCTCAAAACAAACAAAATGTCGCCATACATGAATTTTTAGTCAAGACCATATTCTGAAAGAGCAGATTGTAAGCTTTGAAATGATGTATAACTCAAATCAAATGGACTCTCCTAACCTATCTAAATATTGGAAAGAAAGCACAAACTCAGGAAAAGTGTGAACTGAGAAAAGAGGCTCTGAAGTACACTGTCTATTCAAGCGCTTAATCTTTATTAAACCGTGCTGGCTGTGCGATGAATGGGACAAAAAACAGGAAGTAAACCACCAGAGTAACAACAATGAAGGGATTATTAGATTAAACTGAAGTTAAGCATGCGTCATTAACCTATTCTGTTCATAATTAATTCCAACTTTCAAAGCAGTAGCATTATCCTTTCAAAAGTTATTAGAGTTGAAAGTAAAAAGTGTGGACAAGGTTTTTCAGAAATGAAAAAAGGATTCTAAAGACACACCTTATCACACTATTCTGCCAAAAAAATCTTCGAGATAAACTGCGAAAAAACACACTTTCCTGCCCGTTTTATGATACCAACTTTTTAGCATATTGTAAAAGAAGACCCGTTCTTTCAGAAAATATGAAAAAGTCAAGTTCGGCTAGGTTAACCCATTTCACTTATTTTCAGTCCTCACGCAAAATCAGTGTGTGCGACTTTATGTTCGTTCTGAGGTGCACGGTCACATATATTATAGTAGGTCGTTAAGGTCACACCATTTGAATTGCTATTTACATGGACTTTAGTACAATTGCCATTGTCTTTATTGTTGCAGTGTCATAGTCGTCTCCGTCGTCGAAGTAGTAGAAGAAGTAGTAATTGTCTTGTTAAAATTTATTTCCCGCAAGATAGCTGAATTTCATAGTTTCTACATGTCCATATATTCAATTCAATTCAATTCACATTTATTTCGGATATAAAACAAGGTAAATATTACAAGGATTCATTTGGGTGACACCTATAAGAAGCAAACGCTTGTCGGGAAAGGTGCACCCTATTGCAACTGTATACTAGTAATAAACATAAATAATGATATAATATACAATATAAAAGCGACTAAAATGAAAAAAAAACATACATGCGTACATACATACAAAATACATTCACAAGGACATCAAATTAAAAAAAAAATAATGGATATCGGGTAAGTGAGGCATCAAAAAAAGTAATGTTGGTTGAAACGTACGTTGACTCAAAAGATGTGAGATATCAGATTGGATAAGTTAAACAGAGGCCAAATAAACAGTAGAAAGTCATTCAATTAGTCAATCAACATTCGAAATTACAAGCGTCAATGGTATAATTCCTTTGATTTTTATAGAAAAATAATCAATACTAATGTTAATCAACACTAATATCTAGTGATAATTATTAAAATGAACTTTGAACAGTAACACAAAAGAACAATATAGCATGCAAATATTAAAAGCAAATACCTATTCGAACATATACAAATGAGATATAATATCAGTTTTTTAAAGCATGCTTACTATCATGTAAAAAAAATTAGTCAGTATTTCATATCATTATTTGCCAGATAAAAAGGAAGTGTAGATGGGAAACGTTGATTTTTGTTGCAGAGTCAAATCGGAAGAAATCATATGATGGCACGTGAATTCAAAGCAATGTATTGCACAAGGATCATACACTCTAAAAAGACCCGAGTCAGAACTGACCCGGAACTGGGTCCGTTGGGGTCATACACCGTTCCGGGTCAGAAATGACTTGGAATTTGGTCATGAAGACCCCGAATGGGGTCACCCTGACCCAATTCATGACTCTGAATGGGTCATATCTGACCACATTCCTTTTCATTTCTGACCCGGAACGGTGTATGACCCCAACGGACCCAGTTCCGGGTCAGTTCTGACTCGGATGTTTTAAGAGTGTAATAATGTGAACTAATAACAAATGTAAAATACGTAAAATGCATGCGATGAAAACTATTGTGGCACTAAGAATATCTGCACCCATTGATGATGAGACAAATAAATACGGAAATGTAAAATGAGGCAAATAAATATGCAAACTCAGTTAATGATACGGCACAATAAACTACAATAATTGTCATAAAAGGAAATGTTAAAATTTATATTGTATGAAGTGATAAATTATAATAAATAAGGTAATGATACATTAGGAATTATACTCAGAATGGCAAACATAAAAGAAGAAGAAAAAACGAAGCACAGTATTGCACAAAGATCATAGCAATGTGAAAGTATAGTATGATATAATAGTGAAATGCATACAATGTGATACTGCTTTATGAGACTTATGAAAATCTACACCCACTGGTAATGGGACAAATTGATTACGGAAATATAAATTGAAGCAAATGAACATAAATAAACTCAATTAATGATACAGCGTAGTAAAATAATATAATAATAGTGAATGGAAATGATGAAAATCAATTTGCATTGCATGATAAATTAGAGTAAACAGGGCACTTTACACTGAGAATTATACACAGTATGGCAACCAGGGGAAAGACGAAGCACAGTATTGCACAGAGATCATAGCTATGTGAAGCTTTAGAATACATGAAATGCATGCATAATGATGATGAGACTATACGAATGTCTACACCCACTGTTAATGGGACATATTGATTACGAAAATATAAATAGAAGCAAATAATAATATAAACTCAATTAATCATACAGCACAATAAACTAATATACACGTACATGTAATAACAGTGACTGGAAATGATGAAGATCAGATTGCATTGCATGAGAAATCATAATAAAGTGGGCACTTCGCATGAAGAATTACTCAGCATTGCAACAACAAAAACAAGAAAAACAGAGTAAAGATATATACAGTGTCAATGGCAATGTGCCTATTCATCTTTAATTGCAAAGGAGGGACATTTTTAATGTCTTCTTTAAAATAGGGAGCTTTAGAGACTTGAGCGAACTTTCTAGATTGTTCCATAACATGGCGCCGTGGTATTTTATCGATTGAGTTTGAGCAAAGGATGTACGAAAAATCGGCAGTCTGTAATCATTATTGGGTCTGGTGTATTTTGAGTGAATTTTGTTTTGTTGAATGAAATAGTTTGAGAATATTGTGGGGAGGAGTTCATTTTTGAACTTGTACATAAATATGCCTGTCTTAAAGAATATGAGTTTTGTAAGAGGGAGAGTCCCAAGTGTCGTAAAGAGCGGCTCGCAATGATCTCTAAAATGTGCACCGGTGCATATACGTATAGCTCTTTTTTGAAGTATAATAAGTTTGTGCAATCGGCTTTGAGATGCTCTGCCCTACACAAGGCTGCAGTAATGTAAGTGGGGTATTACCAGGGCGTTGTATAGAGAATATAAGGTGGTAGTTTGCAAAAAAAAAAAATACCTCACACGACACAGTATGCCTATTGCCATGCTAATTTTCTTTGAAATGTGAGTTATATGAGAGTCCCAATTTAGTCTGTTGTCAATGAGCAATCCAAGAAAGTTGGTGTATTCAACCTGAGGGATTGAAACGCCGTTCACGTGCAATGTTGGCATATATAGAGTGGCTGTTTACTTCCTTTGGGATTGAATGTCATGAATTTGGTTTTTGTGGTATTCATGAGTAGTTTGTTTGCCTGAAACCAGGTTGCTATTTTCCCTAATTCTCTATTGAAGTTTGTAACAAGTGATTGAAGATTATCATTGGAAATAAATAGCGTTGTGTCGTCTGCATATAAAATGTACGAAAAAAGATCAGACGCATTCACGAGGTCATTCACGTATAAGATGAACAATAAAGGGCCCAGGATACTCCCTTGTGGCACACCTGTGGTTATCAGGGTTGTAGCAGAATCAGAATCTTTGAAGTGAACGTATTGTCTTCGATCTTTTATATAGGATGTAAACCACTGAAGCTCCAAGCCTCTAATGCCGTATTGAGAGAGTTTTTGCAGAAGTATGTCGTGATTAATTTTGTAACAACATTTAAATAATAATATGTAATATAATATATCAATTTATAAAGCGCAAAACCTATAGACATGTATTCTTCTGCGCTGCAAAAGCTTCTGATGTGCTTGATAATTAAATAATGTTATAAATATAATAAATAATATTAAATAATTAAATGATGATTGACATTTCAATAATTTAAAAATACTGCTTGTCTCTAGCCGCTTTGATCCCCGTGTCGTCCAATGTCAAAAGTTCCATACTTCGCATCTCATTTACACCAGATGTAGGTTAAAAAACAAGCCGTTGGGGAATAACGCATCAATAAGCTTAATTTCCATATATTATTGTGAGATGGGCTGCTTGCTGTCTTTTAATCAAAGTATTATGGACATTAGGAGATGTGAACATTGTAATTGGAATTAGTTGTTATTGCCATTCAGTTTCAATCCGATGGTGAATGACAATAAAGATAAAATGATTCACAGATATGGGATTAGGAGAACAAAGGTGATATTGGCAACTCCGTGATTAATGAAACCAAAATTAATTGTCAAGATAAAAAAAAAAGAATCTGAACGAATACACAAACATAACCTCCACTCTGTATCGCCTATACGTCAGCTTGATTGTACCGTTGCGCATGCAGGTATAACATTGATAAAAAAGAAAATCTTCTCATTTTTCTCATCGCCTAGCCTCTGTTATAGGGACTGTCCCAGACGTTCAGGTATGGACAAGGAAAGACATTCGACTGCCATGTTACTTTGAGGAGGCGCCGCTTGCCGTGTTTTGGACGAAGGAGAGCATTTCAAATCAGACAGTGGAGACAATGAAGGCTTCATTCTTCGATGGGTACTTTTCAAGCGAAGAGGAGCGGTTTAACATCGATGTGAACTATAGTCTTTTTATCACCGACTTGCAAGTGGCAGATGAGGGTCGCTACTATTGCCAGCTCATGTTGGAAAATTTCGAGATTCTCCTGAATTCCACTAATCTGACGATTAGCTGTAAGTTAAATTTTCTGGTCATCTTACTCCGGACGAATGTAAGGGTACTCACTTTGTAAATGAAACTGGAGAAACATTAGAGCCGTGTCGCTTCATAGAAAGTCACGAGTCGACCTTAATATTATCCATATATACCGTCCAAGAAATAGTTCATTGGTAAGACATAAGGTTTACGCTGTATCTCTGGATAATGACTTCGTAACAAGTGGTTAAAACGGTGCTTTGAAGGCCTATAATGGAAAAACGTCAATATGTGAATTCGTGAATTCATCAAAGGTATCATCTCTGTCGTATTCCTAAGGTGATACCACATGACATTCTCTTTAGCCTTCTCTTCAGCGATGACGGTATACACCGCATTAATGCAAACTTTGACCATTCATAACGAATAGTCCGATTTCCTAAAACTACACTGATGTTTTGCACTAATGTTTTTGCATGTACTAGGCTCACTTATTAGTTTGGGTAAATTATGTCACTTTCTTTAGATTAAAAGCTATAAATAACTTTCTGTTTATCCTTGCAGATTAACCAGCAGGCAATAGATTACTGACAAAAATTAAGTTGAATCAGATATTTCAGCACTCTCCATTTCAGCAACAGCAATAAAAAATAAAAAAGAATGTGGAATAGATTTAGTAAATGTGGAAGAGTTCAAGGAATGCATTGTAAAATTATTCGTTTGGGAAACTAAAAGACGAAATTATTGCCCCAGTCATGAATGCACATAATGTATACCTACTGATTTGTTTCCCAGTGCATAGTCCTTATATCAATGTCACGTAATTGTTCAGGTAGTAGGCACGTATGACACACATTTGTATGCATGTTTTCTCATGGTCTAGTCCCAGTGGTAGACACCGCCCCTGCAATCCATGGATGGGCCGGAGAAGACATCCGACTGCCATGTGACTTCAAGGAGGAGCCTCTCGTTGTGTACTGGGTCAAGGAGAGCATGTCACATCCCGAGCTGTCGACGAGTAAAGCGTTCTTTGATGGGGAATTTGTGAGCATGGAAGAACGGTTCAGCATCGACAAGACCTTCAGCTTACTCATTACCGATCTGAAAGTAGCAGATAGGGGTCTCTATATCTGCCAAGTGGTGCTTAAGACCTTCGAGGATTTCTCTAATTCTACTCGCGTCACTGTAAGCTGTGAGTAATTGTTTTACATGTACACTCTAAATACCTTGTAAAGATTTTCGTTAAAAGAAAAAAACAAATAATCACAGTATGACTGTAAGTAGTGAATGATTAATAACTTTCATGCGTTATCTATTGATTGTTTTTTTGTGGAAAAAGTTCTCATTGGTGCTGGTTCTTCATTGGGAAATGGAAAGTAGTCGAAAAATGTGTTATTGGTTGCATGATAATCAGCTCGACAGTACAAAGCATAGCTTGCTCCTCTCGAGATGTGCTTCCACTGAACCGCAATCTGTTCTCGGCAGTTCCACGGTTAACTCATGTACATAACTACTGGCAAATGTGACAATCTTTGTAACACGACCCATAATCTTTTTGAAAGAGAGACAGAGACAGAAAGAGAGAAGAAAGAAATGCGGAAAGCCAATGGCATACCTATTGAACTAAACCACTCATTCAATCGGTGTATTTTGTTCAAATGGTACTTAACCCTAGCGGTCAGTATCTCAACAAGAAAAAGAGCATGGAATATCAGTTCGATCTAGTCTCTGCGACGCAAAAGAAAAGATCTTCCTTTCTGCGGTTTGAGTAGACTCACTCCACTACAAACTAATTTTCTTATGATTCCTTCGAATTTGCTGCTTTGTCACGCTGCTTGTGTTGAGCTCGCTATTCAATGCTGTTGATGGTTTTTGCGCCTGTCGTGAATTCTGGGCGGCTTGTGAAAACTAAGACTACCTAGTAGTAATGACAGTAAATAAATACGAAAAAAAAGGTCATTCAAAAATCTCGCGATTGGCAATATAATTACAACATCGCCTATATAAGAGACTTGGAAACAAATCTTAAAGGGACTAATGCTGCCACTTCGGTATTTAACCAATGGCAAATGCATGTACGGATAGAAAAGTAAAAAGGTTTAAAAGTTGCCAGCTTTTGACTTGACCAGTGCAACTTTCAAAAGCAATTCCCCAGGAGTATACTTTTGGAATAAACCTACATACACTGACAAGTTCATCACGTCGCGACGTCGCGACGCGTCGCCTCAATTACCAAATTCGAATATTGCTGTCGATTTACAGGTGCTTTAACTAATGTGTTTGTTCGTTTTGTACATAATGAAAGAACAATGATTCATGCAACTGTCACGTGTCCTATATTAGCACACCTCCAGCCTTACTGGCTTACTTCGTTCCACCGGGTGATCGCGTTCGCGTCTGGTGGTCGCGTTACCCGACATTTCGTAAATGACATGCCCTAATATACGAAGGGTCGGGAAAGAAGGGTTAAATAATCACAGTTTAATACAGATAATCCTTGACATAAGACTGATCGTTTAACGCGACTTTTCATAAAAAAAGTGTCATTTAAGTGATGAAGTATCGGGTGAATCAGGGACGGCGAATCCAGTGAATAAATCAAAGCAAAGGACATCAAACAAGCCACAAAATACCACAAAAATTAATGGCAATAACAAATAAAAGAGTATAAGATATCCTCAGAAACATAATTCTATGGTTAAATAAAAACGATAGCATTACAGGATAGGGAATTCGATGCACAAATATGGAAAAGCTTTAGTGTAGGCCTTGTTAGTACTTCCGATCAAAACAGCATATCTATAAGCGTTAACATAATTATGAAGAGTTTTATTGCAGAGCAAGCTAACTCCATTCTTGTTAATTTGATTGACTGATTGATTGATTGATTGATTGATTGATTGATTGATTGATTGCTTTATTGTCCACTCTGGAAATTCTTTGTACATCGGATATCACAGCAAAATAAACATAAAAATACATCACAGGTACACCACAGTTATATCACAGAATACGAATGAAACTAACTCATACTAACATACAATATAGCATATGCAGGGCTCCACACTAACTTTTATTTTTGGTAGCCACCAAATCATTGATCTTTATTTATTTTTTTTTTTTTGGTGGCTCGAAAGTAAAATCTGGTGCCCTCCCCTCTCCCCCCCCCCCAAAAAAAAAACTAAATCGGTCCTACAAAACATATAGAAAAAAGAAATACTAAGTATCACTGAAGTGATACAGGTACCCATGGCATGTCTAAAATAAATGAATAGAAAATTCATTCATCTTACCGTTATTCTGAGTTCTAAGATTTAGCAAATGGGCTTATAGATTATTTTAAAAGTTGATGCCTATATGAAGTGGTCAAAACTTGCATTTGAAATTATAAGGTGGGAGCATTTGCAGATATTGGTAAACATCCGACAATTTGTTTTGGCATTGTAAAGAGCCGAAAGTTACCGTTATACATTTTCTGCTTGTAAAAGCAATCATCCAACATTTACTAGTACTAGTCAATGTACCCGTGGAGTGCCAGAAATCCTCTATGGGGATTCCCCCAGAAATGGTCAAGGTCACTGGGTCAACAGAGGTCAAATAACTGTTTTGCGCTACTCCTTGGTCCGATCTTGGCCAAACTTGCTGAAAGCATAAGTAGGCCTACACCTGGGAAATCCGCATTGAGGATATTTCTGGGGGAATCCCCATAAAAGCAGGCCTACACCTGGGAAATCCCCACTGAGGACATTATTGGGGGAAATATGTCATACCGATGTGTCACCGCATCTTCCAATGCAGCCAAGGTAGGAAAAGTAAGAAATCAATATAGCGCCCTCTATCGGGTGTCTGATTATTGCAGCTGACGAAGATTAGAAGTTATTTAACCTTTGACCCCAGTGACCTTGATCTTTCCAAAGATGAACCCCTCAAGGGCAATTTCGCGGTGAACCTGCATCTACCCACTAAGTTTGATGGAGATCGGACCAAGGACCTGGGAGTAGTAGAGGAACAAACAGACAGACCGACAGACAGACAGACAAACGTTTCTCGAATTATAGTATAATTTTAACACCTTACAGCAGCCGAATGTTGTACCGTTAATCATTTTCAAATGTAAAAGCAAACAACTGACATTCATTTTAACATCTTACGGAGCTGAATGTTATCTTTATTCATTTCCGAACGCAGAATCAAATATCTGACATTAATTTTAGCACCCTACGTAGCTGAATCTTACGGTTATTCATTTCCAAACGTATAAGCAAACATCCGACATTTATTTTAGTATCGTACGGAGTCGAATATTACCGTTATTCATTTCCAAAATTAAAAGCAAGCATCTGACATTTATTTTGGCATCTTACGGAGCCGATTGTTACCGCTGTCCATTTCCAGTAGTGAAAGGCAAACATTCTACTTTTTTTTGGTGGCCCTACGTGCTTTTTTGGTGGCCCCGGGCCACCGTGAGTGTCGAGCCCTGGCATATGTACCATAATATCATAATACATTAACCAGATCGACATTTACAACTATACAAAAACTATTAATATATATCACTTGATAGAATTATTCAACACATAAATATATTCATTAATATCGTTTCCTGCATCATCATAATATTCACCAAACAATAAATCACCTACATATTCAAATGTATGTTTTTATAATTCACTCCAAAAATATTCCAATATATGAAGAGCTTGCTTCCAAAAGGCGCTGAATACATAAAAAAAAAAATGATGGATTTAGCGCCTTTTGGGAGCAAGCTCTTCATATATATCGCTGCTATAGCAGCGCCTTATGAAAATAACACAAAGTGTGTCTTACATAAATACACATATAAATCATTACGCATGCCAAATCTAAAGTAACATTACTTAGATACTGTGAAAATAATTCACCTCACAAAATTTTAGGAAAATTAAAATTACCATGGCGATGCTTTCTCCAACAAACACACACGAGAACCATATCCAACAAATCTACACACGTCTCAATTTCATCATATAGGGCCTACATTAAATTTAGATTCAATTACTTTAAACTTGTGAAAATAATCACTCAATATCACCATATCAATTCAATTCAATTCAATTCAAAGTTTATTTCATTTTCCGACAAAACATAAGTTACACTTCTTTTGACAGCAGAGAATAAGGTAAACAGAACATTATGTATTGAAAAGAATGTACAACATTGAGGACCTTATAGTAATTATACATTGTTGTAAAAAAAGAAACAGAAGTGATCGAAATGAAGTACATGTATAAGTTTGCTTAAAGTGCGAAAAATGGAGAGACCCACTAAAAAGACAGAGCTTGTAGAATGTTGGCCCCTCTGGAAAATAACATCAGTGGGAAGATTAATTGAAGCATCATAAATACAAAAGGAAAAAAAGAAAAAAAAAAAAAGAAGAAGAAGAAGTCTGGAAGCCCACTGAGAATTAGATTCAGAAATAAATACATTTACTTTCATAGACGCGAACAAACATAGAAAAAGACTAGACAACGAAACAACTACTGAAGAAAAGGTTGTACGGGACAAAACGGAATGGACAAGACTAACAAACAGAAGACAAAATAGCAAACGAAAATGCACAACAGAGACAGCGATCTCCGACAGAAGCATGTCAAGAGAAACAGATGATAGTTGTGGAGAAAAAGGTGATACTGTAACGCCTGAAAGGAGAAAAGCAAGGAAATGAAGGGACGTATGAACTGGAGTAAGACAGAAATTCAAGTCTTTGACGCTTTGGGCGATAGCGTAGATGGCAGCAGACATCCACTAAAAAGAATACAATTTATTCTTCAAAGAGGAAAAAAGGTAATTAAGTCAGTATGTGAGAAAGAAGGCCAAATGGCTAGTTCAGTACTGTAGAGTCATACGATTGCAATAGAAAGGACTTCAGTCTCCTCTTGAAAGAATATATAGATGGGGCGTTTTTTATATCATGATTCAAAGAATTCCAATAATTTGGGCCTATATAAGTAAGTGTATTTTTAGCAAGGATCGTGCGTAAAAGGGGTAAATGAAATTCATTGGAACGCCTAGTGGGATTCATGAAATGATTGGTTTTTGAGGAACATGGAATCAAAAATAGATGGAAGCAAATTGTTGCAATAATTGTACATAAATTGGCGTAAATTATACAAAAACAGATCTTTAATTTTTAAGAGCTTGCTAGCTGTTCTGAGGCAAACAACGTGTTTGTATGAGAACGTACAGGGGAATGGCAGATAACGCGGAGGGCTTTCTTTTGCAAGAGGGACACTCTTTCAAGTAAATTCTGATGCGTGTTGCCCCAAACTAAAACTCCATAATTCAAATGAGGCAATATTAACGACGAATATAACATAAGTAATATTTTTTGTGGAATATAAAATTTCAATACCCCAGATTTCATCATAATTAATTCAGAACTGATTCAAAAAAAAAAAAAAAAAAAAAAAAAAAACGTCGCGACGCAAACCGCCCGACCAACTACTACACAGATTCTTATATACCCACTTATACACTTTGGATATGCGGGAGTATAGTACAAAATAGGTACATATAATAGTTTCACAATTCACTACATTTCCATGATATAAGAATTTTGAGTTTGCAGATTGATATTATGATAGAGAGATGATACTAGAGGCAAAACTTGTTTGAAGTTGTGTCAAAATGACACAAAGTATATGAGATGGTACATTTTTGAAATTTTTTTTTCCAATTATCTCTATTAGTATTATATCTATTGTTTGATGCCTACATGTATGTCACATGGAAAATAAAGAAAATAATAAAAAAAAAACATTTCAAGGCCATTAACAGCCATATTTCCTTACTATTTTGCTAATTAAGCACATTGCAGCCAAGAAACCCCCATTTCATCCTCCATTAGATCCTATGGAATAGTAAAACACGCAAAAACTTACAGACATGGTTGTCAGTGTACGCTCGCTATGGCAACCAGATATATGGACATGGCTACATAATTACGTATTATGTTAAAATGTTTGCAGCAAAATCACTTACACAGAATCTATGATCATTCAATCACAAAGTTTGCATTTTGCAGTCTGTATGGTCGACAAAACATAGAATATACATGGTAAAGCAGAGAACATGAACTGAACCAATTAATCAGAGTTCTGTGAGTCTACTTTGACCAACGAAACAAACTAATCAGTTTTGAATAATATTTCAGAAAGGGATTAAAAAGGTTTCACAATCTCATCAAATTTTTAAGGGATTATTTTATGCACCGGGAACTAGATTCTGATCATATCTGAAAAGAATTCCAACTTTTCAGTCAAATAACACAAGTATTCGCAGTGATCTGAAAGAATGTCTCCATAACTGATACTACATGTACGTGGTTTTGTACAATAAAGGGCATTATCCGATGAATCGAAGTAAGCCATCGTAGCTATGCATCACTGAGCGCGTCAATGGTATTTTCAGGGAAATGTTGTTCTGGATTGTTTATTTCATATTTAAGACATATCTGAACAAAAACCAACCCACAAAATAATACATCTTTTCATACAATGAAAGCGTTGAAGTCTTTTACAAGTATATCAGTGGCCTATTTAAGTTCATTTCAAATACGATTTCTCGTTTCCGTAGCAATGGCAATCGAGGAATGCGTCGATGAAAGGGAGTCGAATCAAATCCATTGCACATATCAAACTCCCTCAAATACATCTTCCTTCAACCTTACGTGCACCGTGAGTGGATTCAAATCAAATATCACCATGCTCTGGACGGAGGGGTCGGGAAAGAGAATGTATTCTGTGGTTTCGCAACAGACAGTACTCCCTGATGACACATATGAAAGGTTCGAGACAATCACTGTTTCAGCCAAAAACGGGGAGGAACAAACATTCATGTGCACAGCTACCGGAGACTCAGTGAATGGAACGTCTACCTCAGAAATCATTGTGCTGCCTTTACCAGGTTTCATGAAATGTTGATTACCTTGGGGTTTTTTTTTTCGAATTATAATTATCGCTGAAGTATAACTCAAACAAATTGCCCTCTATCGACATGAATAAACACTCATTATTCAGTTTGTTAGAGTTTTGTGATAATAACATAATCATGTGCATACACACTCGGATATGTCATGGTGCCCATTTTTATTTGCGTCCTTGAAAGATGAAAGGGAATTCACTAATCACTTGCAATAAAAACAACTAGAAAGAAAACAAAAATATTAATTTGGATAGGATATCTGTGCAACAACAGCCGGTCAAACTTTTCTCGACACTGCTAAATTTTCGGGACAATTTTTGAATACACGGTTTGATTTGGGTTTGCTACTGGGAAGTTTATTTCAATAGAATGAACGATTTGTTGCTGTTATTGCTGTGAGAGGTGCCAAATCAAATCTAATTTTCGTGTTATTAATGCGGCAAACAGATGCTAACAATAGATGTTTCACTATGTAGATATGAAAAAAATATACGCTGTTATCCGCACTATTTGAATATCATCATAATTGATTCTTTGCCACTTAGTCTAATATCAGATGGTCTACTTCCCAGTTCGTCTAACACCGCTTCGGCTAAACTCATTTGGTTTGCTATCAATTTCGTCTAATGCCCATTTAATCTACTTATACTCGGTCTAATGCCCATTCTGGCTAATTATGATTTCGTCTAATAATCAGATGGTGTAATAGCATTTTTTGTGTTCTTGGATTTTTCCCCATTTTGTCTAGTAAACTCTGGTATTAGGCGAAATGGCATAGCTCATCTGGAAGACGACCAACTGGTAAAAAAGCTAAGTGGCAATTGGACTCAAGTAGAATTGGTCAGTAATTGGTCAGCAATTGGTCAGTAGACGAACTGGTTGTGGAGACGGGACTAGACCATGTGGGTTGAGACTAATGGTTCTTAGACGAAGTGGGAGTAGACCAAGTGATAGATCACCATCATAATTTTGTTACAGTACTAATTTGCAATTTGTTTGTTACTCGTTACACAGATTGCACAAAACGTATCTGCACATCAAATGATGGATAAATGAAGTAATTGACTAATTACATGTTTCCACTGTATCTGTATCAAAATTTCAGGAAAACGCGATAACTCTGGACTCATAATTGGACTGTCTATTGGTGTGCCGTGTGCTCTAGTAATCCTACTGTTTCTTGTTCGAAGACGCAAAGGTATGAAGATTTAATTTTTAGTAACCAAGCAGACCGAATCAAATGAATCACAGTTAATCCATTTCAACCCCCCCCCCCCGGGGGAGGGGGGGGGGGGGGGCTGAGGGCAGATAATGGTAAAGGATTAACGGTAACTCCCCCTTCACTACTCACTCTCTCTCTCACACACACACACACGCACACATACACACACACATCTAACTCCCTCCCCCCCCCCATTCGACGGGAATCTTTTGGCGGAACGGTCGGAGAGATTTGTTCGAGTCATTTTGTTTTATTCCCACGTCTTTTTAAGGGGGGGGGGGGGGGGATTGCAGCCGCCTCCTCGGTCGCATGGCCCCTGCATTACGATTACCAATTCAATGGCAGCAGATACTGCTTATCCCATGTGAACACTGAAAGCCGTGTGTACTAAAGTCGAAAGACCTCCGGTCCCGTGTTTATCGTTTTATTCGCGTAGAAATTGAAAATCATGAGTTGGGAAATGTTTGACACATCGTTATCTCCCTTTAACAAAACAAAAAAAAAAAAAAAAAAAAAAAAAAAAAAAAAAAAACTGAAAAGGTCTACGAAAAATCCTGAAACCATTAATTGTTATTGATGATGGCAGTGCATTTGGAGTTTTTCAATCAATTATAAGTTTTAAAAGTTTCAAGTTTGTGTATGTCATATGGGGGTTGGGGAGGGGAATAAAATGTTACTTGCAATGCTAAGGTGAGCGCGAGACGTACCCCCGGGAGCTCATATTCATGAAACCTGCCAAAAGCAAAATGAAAAAAAAAAAAAACTAAACTAAAAACAACGGCAATGTCCCAAACAGTTATGCCCGTACTTGTTATTTGGAAGTCGATATTTTGGTGTATGAAAAAGAGTAGAGTGGTCACAAGATAACGCAAATCTGTCTTTGGAGCATCATGTAAAGCATCGTAATAAACAAGCACTTTGCATCGTGTGCAAAGTTTGAGGGTTATTTTCCGTTATCATGTCAACTCGAACAATTTGCCCATAAAATCTGTTGGATCATTTATATAGCCCATGGAGATTTCAGAATTTCAATGTAAACGTGTACAGTTATTCTTCTGTGTAAGTGGTTTCTCCTGGTATCAGTATGAGTATCTAAGTGACTTTAAATTAAAACTTACAATAAAAACACCAACAACCAAAGGTATGTAACTCAATTAAATCAGGAAATACATTGTACTCGTTTCGTGGTATAGGGCCTGTATTTTAATAATCAATATTTGTCCTCTTCACTCAGAAGCCACTTTCAAATCTAAATCCATTTTCTGCATTCATGTTGATGATAAGAAAAATATGAGATTTGAAATTGTCGAGTGCTTTGGAAGTCTGATTATACCTATAGATATCTTCTGTCATGACGCATTCCTGTTATTTTCTGCTCGCAGGGTCAGTATAACCACTACCATCACATTCGTGCAAAATATGTACATAAAAGAGCAATTTTAAGTGTTATCATAACTATACAATGTCTATTACGTTCATATAAAGTGGTCAATAAGCAGTGCACTTAATAGCGACAAAGGACATTTCAGGGTCTGTTTCTACATGTATGTGGATGCTTGTTTGGCAGGTTGATTGCTTTTGATTTTAATCGTCAATATCTTTACATGTGAAAGACGCCGATTTATAAATCTATGATTATTATTGATAAATCTCCAGTGCCGACCCTGCTAGTAGTAGTTTGTAATAATATCTACAAATACCAAATGAATTGAATTCCGTATCTAAAGATTTCTTTCATCCTCAGTTCTTAAGAGATATAGACTTCGACGGAAGATAAGAGGTTACAAACCCGGAAGGTCATGTTGTCGAAGCTCTACATCCCCGTCGAAGGTAAACATCGCTTTCTTCGGTGAAATCGCTGCTGGCAAATCCTGTCTCATCAACTCGCTTAACTACGCTCTAACAGGTAATATAAGTTCACTCTTTGATTGCTGCTTTTGTTGATTTTGAAAGAAGACGAACATCAAACTCTCCGCTCTTGGCCAAGAAACATAACAAAACTTCTTTGCAATTTCTTTCAATTCTTAAACTTGCTCCATCGACCCAACGCATATATACCTGGTAGATCAATACAGGTATCGAGTGCTTATATCATCTTGATTGCTAATGTGTGAAATATAAAGGTGCACTTTGTTCAAACATTATACACGGTAGGGCAGACAACGAGCTGATAATGATAAAATAAACAAAAGCACATGCGTGTGTATGCTTTTTTTTTGTGCGATCCTGCATAATAACGACTATCGCAATTCTGCTTATGTGCATTTTACACAGTGATCTTCTTACATTATACATTAATACAATATATTTTTATGTGTAAAGAGATCCTCCAAGCCTCTGGTGTTTGAATAAGCTCACAGCAGTAATGTCTACAGCTGTGTAGGACGATGTTTACAATGGGATATTTTTATGACAAAGGAGTGTAAAAAAAAAACAAAACAAATCTTGCTATATCATGATTCATGTAATTATTGTATCGTTCTTTTTAGTCATTCAATCTGTAAGTCCGGAAGTGGCAGGGAATTGAGCACCATCTATATTCTCTAGTAGGACTTCAACAACCATAGGACCATTATTGAACGTGATCAACTTGGCTGTCATTTTATGTGCACGGAACTTGTAACCTATATTCAAGCCTATGTTCAGATTGCTTTTCAGGTTGCTTTAAAAGTCTGTCAACGTAAAAAAAAAACAAAAAAAAAAAAACGACCCTGTGACCCTCAAAAGCACTGCATTATAAGTATGTGGAGCTGTTGTCATCGAACTACAGGTTCATTTATAGGGTGCACGTCACGAGACCGACAACCACGAGTTATACAGCCCACGAGTCATACAGCTCACAAGTAATACAGCTCATGAGTTATACAGCTCACGAGTCATATAACCCATTACTTAGTTCGACACCAAGCTAACAAGGTCCACGAGACCGACACATTAAGCCCCGTGTTGTATCTGTCGAACTCGTGGGCTGTATGACTAGTTGTCTAGTGGGATGACCCCCATTTAAGCCCTGGTCACAACTCGCCGTGCGTGCTTTTCGTCCGTACGTTCTTGGCGGAGGCCACAGTGTTCACGTTTTTTTCTAAAAACGTGGGGAGGAATTGACTAGCGCAGGGAGGAAGTACGTCAACGCACGACACTCGCACGGTTGCGCAGGATGTAAGTACGCGGCCCGCACGCCACGCCTGGCCATGAGGGGTTACGTGCATCGTACGTTGTGCACGTGGTAAGTGAGTTGTACGTGCTTACAACGTACAATCTGCGTGAGATTGCTACGTTCTCTTGCGGAGGCTGTAATTACACGTGCTGCTCACGTAAGGTATCCCTACCCTGTCGCATGTTGTAAGTGCGTGCAAGTGCGATATTTTTTTTTCTCCCCCTCAGATGCTAGGGGTAGGTCTAATTATAGGACCACCTTCTAAGGTTCTTCAGATGTATAATCATACTTCTTCTCCATAGATGTATATGGTAGTTTAACCTTCTGTGTGTCATATTCATTTCATGTCTATAGGTTTTTATATATTCTGTTGAAAAAAAAATGAGATTGAAATACATAAACTAAGTGAAACATGTGAAATGAGTGCATATTTGACTCATTGACAGAGAAAGGGTTGCTAGGCTATATCAGGTATAGGACGATAGAGTTGTACAGCTCTATGTAAAGGACCTAGGTTACATCACGTATAAAATGGCATTGTATACCTGATGTAGGCTTATAGGCTAATGTCAATATCAGGTATACAATGACATTGTATAACATTATTTGGATTAAAACATCCTAACACATTGGCACTTGAGGTGTGATGCGTATGATTTGCTGTTATGAAGTCTGCCATCTTTATACCCAGTTTCAGAGGTGGTGGCATATCAGACATGGAGGCATTTTTAGCTAGATTTATCAGCATATTAATAGAACAATGAATGTAGGTCTATGGGTTTGCAGTTTCATCTGAGACTTAAGGTGTCACGTGTTACAATTAAGGCCCTATATATTTATTTATTTACTCAGTTTTCTTTACTCAGGGTAGCCCCATCAGTGGTTTACACACTGTTATCCTAGGGGGCCCTGCAACAGAATGACAAAATATAACAGTTCAACAAACATAAAATAACAAATCAAGGACATGCGCATTCCTTTTTACATCATAACATCAACACAATATCAATACCCTATATAAATGAAGAAATACAAAATTAATCCTTGGCGATAATAATGCACAAACTCATATTATTTTAGAAAAAAAAAACCTGAACATTAAACAGAAATATATAGAATACCCGAATTCTACTCCAAGTGAGATATGTATGCTCTTACGAAGGTAATATATGAAGAGTTTGTTTGCAAAAACCGATAAGTCCATATTTGTCAAATGGAGATATTTGCGATTAAAGGTCAAGAAAAATAAAGAGTATAATAGGAAAATTTTTGCTTCTTTTGACCATAACTTCAAAAATATACCTTATTATGTAGTGACCAATATATCATTTAAAAGGTATTATTTTGTACTTTATGACAGAGACCGTACTTCAAAATCTTCAAAAATGGACTTATCGGTTTTTGCAAACAAACTCTTCATATATATATATATATATATATATATATATATATAAGGTAATACTGTCATAGAAAATTCTTCCTTGCTTAATTTCAAAATATATGTGGGGATGTACTAATTATGTAGAGACCTCATCAGCCAGTGCCGTATTCTAAATATACGGCACTGTCAACAGAGGGCGCCCCCATGTGGCAGGCACCTCTCTGCTTGCTGTTCACAGGTGAGTTGATGAAAACGAGAACGTCGCAAATTATACAAGAATTTCAGTGCTTAGATGTTATGGTGCAGTATTATCAGTATTGGTAATTGTTATGAAGAGTTTTAAGAGCCAAACAGGCATATTCAGTGGAGTGAGAGTGTTTGTCAGAATTAACACGAAGCCATTCTATTTGTCTTGGTTGATGGTGGTTTTGTTCAGTGGCACTGAATGCACGGTAACTTATGTATGTACGTACCTGTGTTAAGTCGGTCTACGGACGTATGTTGTGTGTACGGGCGTGTGTAGTTAATTGCGGCTGCCGTAGTCTTGTGCGCACAATGTATTCGTAGTGCAGTAGTACAATGCAAGGGCTGCAGGCCTGCGTAGGTTTGTGTACGTGACCAATTACGGTATTGAATAGTGTATTATGTAGCGCTGTGTAACAGTATAGGGCGTTTAGCGTGATCTGTGTACTCTGGTGTTACATGGTGCTGTGTAGTATGGGGCGCCTATAATAGTGTGATAAGATGCCGAGTTGATGGTTTTTTGATGGAAGCTATTTACCTATAATACTACATTTTGATTAAGCATCTAAGGTGGAAGAGTTTAGAGATAGAGTCAGAGATGTACAGTGTAGGTACAGTGTTGTGGGTTTATGATGTAATACCACTGAGGTTGTAAGAGGGAATATTATTCCTTTTGCTTCCCCTAATAGAGTAAGATTCTGTATTGATAGGGACTAGGGTATTTTGTAAGTGTGTCGTCTAGCAAGAGATTTAAGAAGCTACCTGAGTATCGATCATAATAGTTTTGACACACACAATGGAGGAGTTAAGAATACAGGTGTATTGCACTGCCGTTACCATCATTTAAGGTTTGTTATGCTGAGACATTGTGTAGATTTGCATTTGTTTTTCATAGTTGGTGTACCCTGTGATCTAAAGTTGTAAGATCCGCAGTAGTTTGGTATAATGTCATTTTCCAGCATTATTATACCCCCCATCTTATCTTGCTGACATTCCAGATTTGATGTAGTGGGACCTATATGGATCAGATGTGTGATTGTAATTGCTTTGAGTAATAGGGATAGGTGATTTGACTGTGACGAAGTGATCTGTAGATGTTAGGAATGGTTGGTGGAAGAGAGGATTTATCCATATGATGTCACGTGACTTTTATCTAAGAGCAAAGATGATCTTATAGAAGGGTTATGTGGAAGTGTTAATAATGGATGCATTCAGGCTCTGGTAAACTGTTCAGCAATTCAAATCAGTGAAGAGAGAACTGCTGTCTCATTTGTTTTTATTATCCAAACAAAATGGCATAGTTTGAGTCAGATCTTTGCTGGACTCTAAAACAAAACAGGTATTATTCTTTTCACATCCATATGATGAATAAGATATGTGTTGTATATGTATATGCAAGGACTGGTAGTCACACATGTAAAAAGCCTTTATCCTACTATATGGGGTCTGACATTCAACTAACAGAGTGCATGGACATGACACTGGCTGCTTATCATGAAGTGTGGAGAGTGAGCCCTTTGTGTGAATAGACATCACAGTGTTGTAAGATATAAGTCTCAAAAAGCAGATATTGTTACAACACATTTACATTGTATCAAATGGTTCCACAACATTTTGTACCCAGCCATTTACAGTCTGTTTAATGTATTATAAATGGTTTTTAACAGTCGTGATAAGTGAAATAACACAGAGAGAGAGATTTATGTCACATACAGCTGATTATATGGCAGATGCTTTCACTAGTTATGATACTATTATTGATACTCCACTGTGGATTTATATAGTTATAGAGACAATAACTCACTTGGTATCTGTGTGTTATAATGAATGAGTTGTTTTGGTGTTAAACATGTGCCGATTTGATGATGTGCACATAGTGTTTCAAGGGTTCTCCTAAAGTACATTTTAGGAGCTGTAATTGTGTTGTGACTTTATTATGAGTCAATAAAAGAGACCTCTCTGCTTGCTGTTCACAGGACTCCTGTCGAGTGTTTGTCTTTATTGACTGCACGACCTCCCACCCGAACCCACGTGCCGAATAACCATCTCCATCATAGACACACATACACACCCTCACCGTCTTCACATTATCTCGCCCTTCTCCATATTTCTCTCTCCGCCCATTCGGCCCCTCCCTACATATACACATTCTCAATTTCAGAGAATGGTACTGACTTTATCACTGTTCTGCATATACAATGATGATCAATGCCTTTTAACCACGCTTGTGCAGATCTTAAATGTAACATTTTTTTTTTCAAAACTCCAAAAATCTTGTCACTTCATGCATTGACCATTCAGAGCTCAAGGTTTCTATATGTTTTGCTTCTTCAAGAAGTTTTTTACTTTGTCTTATGTGCCACAAAATACGGCACAAGTGTATACTAGTGTGTGTGTATATATATATATATATATATATATATATATATATATATATATATTACTAATCGTCTACCAGGCAGAAGGGTCCTATGACATAATCATTTTGGTTTGTGACACAATTCGAAAGAGTTTTAAAAATTCTTTCAAGGGAATTTCTGCCCGGTAGGTGAATTAGAACAGTGTGAATATACAATTGCCATCATCATGATATCTTGGAGACGAAAATGATGATACTCGTCCGTCGGCACGGTTCGTGTACCTTGCAGAGATCACTGCGCACAACTTGCGTTTTAAGTGCGGAGCAGGTGCTTATTCGGCAAGTTCGGTACGGTCTGCGTGCTCTATTGAACAGTTGAACTCAGGGAAGTGTCGAATAAGCACGGGCTGCGCACTTATTGCGTGCTCAACACGTACGTGCTACGTGTGCCGTCAGCCGAGCAAGTGACGGTGGGAAAATTTAAAGAAACGCACGGAGTCAGTGCGTTGTACGCACGTTCGCTGTAGAGTGCACGTACGTTGCCCGCACTTAGGGTGAATCCGTAGCCCGAACGCAGCGAAAGTTCCTCGGGTCCTAAAAGTGCTACGGCGTGTCTGCGTGCTCGAAAATTCGTGCGGAGGCGGTACTTACTACGTACGGATCCCCAAATTTTGCCCACGTTTTTGTAAGTAGACAGCACGCACTTGCAAGTACGGCGAGTTGTGACCACGGCTTTATAGAGGTACTTAAGATTTTTTCGTAGATTTGTCTCCTTTTGAGTGAGCAGACCACAACTTTGTTATGAGGCTATTAGTGTTATACAAAAATGGTAAATATGGTAAATGGTAAATGATTGCCACCTGATATTGATTTCCAAGGTGGAAAATTGCAATCAGTCGCAAGTTGATATCAATTGCAGCTTTCATGGGATTTGAAATTGATTTCTATCCCAAATTTTATGAGACGGGAGCAAGGATGGAATAATGTTTGATTTGATTTTTTTTTGTTTTGTTCATGAAACTTAAAGATGCCTGATGCAGCTCCTGTTATGCATGGTTCCTCGTGTATGTGTGCTCGATGTCCGTGTGTGTGTGTGTGGCGGGGGGGGGGGGGGGGGTGTCGTAAACGTATATCAGTAAAATACTCTATTTTGGGTGTCCATAGGTTTCACAAAAAAAACAAATTTCACAACTGTACAATCTATAACAAGTTTCAAAGTTTCGAGGTTTAAGATTTATTTCACATCTTTTTAAGTAAATACATCATAAACAGGAATACAAAATCTAAATCACCTATATCATATTTCACGTAAAGAACATACTGAAATACAATTCGAAATATCATGCACACAAAATATATGGCAAGAAGGTCAGATGACACCATGTCATCCGACACACACACACACACACACACACACAAACGCAGCAGATATGGGGATTATCAAAAGCCGTTGACCTATCAAGGCTAATCTCCTTTTTACTGCTCTTCTTACATTTTGCTACAAACACTTACAAATACAAGCAAACTGAAGAGCTACAACACCACCAGTAGCAAAAAATTTATGAAAGAACAGGCAATCAATGAAATGTACATGTAATCTTACAATATACTGCATAATATTATTCTTCGTCTAAGAGTTACAATTTATATTTCTTTTTAAAATTGCTTAAAGTGGAACACTGTTTAAACTTTAACAAGCTATTCCGAATTGCAAGACCCTTGTAAGAAATTACCGTTCTTGAGAAATTATGTCTTGATAAAGATATATACATCTTATGAGAATTTCTAGTAACATACATGCTCACTTCAGAATTATTAATGATATTCATTAGAGGTTGAGAAAAAGAAAATATGAGAAGAGAGAAAAAGACAAGGAAAATGAAGGGCGGTTGAGAGAGAAAGAAATAGATTTTTATTCCCGTTACCGAACTTTGTTGTGTGGTTCTCTTTGTTCAACGGACAGGAAAATATTCCACCATAGCCGACGAAGGGTACACAGAACAGGCAGGAGGAAAGACTCATCACATATTAACTGAGAGAATCGATTTGATCGAGAATTGTGGCATTACGGACTTCTCTTCCAAGACTTTACAACGCCTTAAGGACGAAATTAGTGAGTAAAATTGTGTTACAGGAAAATCATCCCTCTTGTAATCACTCACTTGTGGGAAACAGAAATATACGGCTGTGTACATCGTTATCACTATCATCATGATCATATCTTCCATGCAATTACCGCCGCTATTGTCAGTTTTTGTGGGTGCTTTTACGCAATCACAGCCTATCAACAATATAAATCATTGGCCACTCAATTTCCACCTTGTTCCTGTTCCCTTACCACTCCCATCTTGTACGTGTACCTGCTGCTTCATTTTATTTATAGTGATCTCTTTTAAAGGGGCTGTACAGTACTGGTTGAGGTGGGGATTTCATGGTTTTTTTTTTTTTTACATTCCTAAGTGAAATAATGAGAAACCTCTAATGAAATATGAAAGAGCATGTAATTTTAAGATGGATTCAACGTTTATTTGATGAAAATTGGTTTTCAAATGGCTGAGATATCCAAAAAAGTGATGATAATAAAAGACTACAGGCCACAACTTTATTAGGATCTCTTTGTTTCACCTTGTTTTTGGATATCTCGGCCACTTCAAAACCGATTTGACATCTCATAGAGTGGTTTCTGAATATCTCACAAAATGTCAAAAGGTAAATCCTCACCTTGGCCAGAACTGTAAACACCCTTTAAGGTACTGTTGTATTCAGTCTTTGTCGTTGTGACTCAATTGACTATCTGAAAACACTCTATTTCCTCCACAGTCAGACAAATTTGCTTAAAAGACTCTACTCGTTTGTTTTCATCCACGGTACAAAGGCGTTGCTTTGGAAGAATGTCTTATATTTCACAAGTTGCATTTTACATTAATTGTCGTCAAGTACGTGGGAACATTGGCATTAGTACATTGTTGATAATGTATTGTATAATCAAATTAATACTTGTATGGTAAGTTATTTAGGAGTCGTTTGCATCATGTATTCGTACATATTTATGTTCTGTTATAAAGATAATACCCTAAATTTAAATAGCGATGGAATCAGACTTTACGTGGTATGTGTGGCTTAATGTCCGTCTTGCATAATACAGTATCTTAATTACATTACATAACCAAACATCGAGGTTGGCCACATTAATTACATAAACCGTTCATAGTGATATTAGTTTTAGGTCTTTTTATTTGTTTGTTTGTTTGCTTGCTTGCTTCTTGTTGTTTTTACCTGTGTAGTGTTTGTAGTAAAAACAAATCGACGACCCTTTGGTTAAACGATAATGCAAATTATAGCAGAAAAAAATAAAAACAGAGCCAATATGTTCTACCATAAACTTACAACGACGATATTAACACATTTTTTTTTTTTGTACTAATACTGCATTAGGATAACCGGATTGCTGTGAACATGTTGAAGACGGTCATTTCTTTTTAGTTATAATCATATCAAATGTCTGAATGAGAAGCGCGAACCTATCAAAGAGGCTGGGCAATGTGTTCAATCAGGTGTCGATCATGCGTCATTCAAGGCACAATTATTTCCATTCCATGAATGCAGTTTTCATAAGTGAGGTGTTCATGTTTCGAGCAAATCGTGGACAAGCTGTCAGTTCGAAAAAAAAAAAAAATCTTGCTATTCTTTAAAAAAAAAAAGAGCAGAAAACAATAAGAAACAAACATGAAAAGGCAGCGAAAGACTTCAACATGTTAGCACTCGGCTCCAGTACCCCAAACTTTCTCTAAAATTGACATGGTCTATCAAAGTTGCAGCCAGCTCTAAACTCTGAAGCACTACACTAGATTGTTTTTATTATCATGATAATAAAACCACATACCAACAGTCGAGTCTATTAAACTGTTTTTATAAAGCGTAACAATTAATTCATTTCTTCTTTGCCTTTTTTCCCCCCAGATGGTATATTTCCAGTTAATGGTAGGACACGTGTCAAGAGAAAGGATGAAGAATGCCATTGCGCTGTGTTTGTGTATCATGACAGGTGAGAGATTCAATACACATGTCCCACTGTGTTTACCTGTATGCCGTTTTCTTTCTTGGCAAATAGTGCAGTCAACAGATCGGCATTACACAGTGAAATGGCACTACATGCTTAAGCTTAATGTACTTGAGTATCATCAATTCAACAGAATCGGAGAATATAGCCAAGGTAGATATTGATCCTGAACGTTCTAGGATTTCCTATTCGGGTATTTTTGTTTGTTTGTTTTGTTTGTTGCTGTTTTTTTTTTTTTTTTTGCACAACTCTCATTATGTTAGCACGTAATGTGAGATAATGATGTCAAATCCCTTTATTTGTCTTTAGTCTACCTAATGCAAGAATCGAGAATAAAAGTATATGCATTATTAGAACGACATTTTTTTCCTATCTAGTTCTATAAAGTAGTGGCTAAGATAATACAGGTATATGTATATTGCATGACTTCATTAATGTGCTGTGCATCGTATGTATATCAATTTTGAGACAATCATTCAAAAGACAAATGATTTCAAATGTTGCAGTATTAATGTCTGTGCAATGCAAGCTAATGAGACTTTCAAAGTGATAACATCATTGCCTCAATTCCCACCTATAGTAATGTATGAACCCGATGAGGTAATCACATTTTATGTGATAACGACAGGTGATGCTGTTCGTGAAGGCGTGTAAAACTATAAAAACAAAATATGTATAGTTACTTTATGTCATGCTAAATTTCATTATTTTTTTTTTCACACAACATATCATATCGTTCTGTGTCATAAATTGCATCTACTAACCCGATAAATACGAGGACCTAAGCATTAAGTCCATGGGAATTTCAGAATTCAGTATGGAACGGGTAAACTCAAATCAGCGGACCTTCAAATACAGTGAAATTTCACTACTATACTGGCATGTTAAAACTCTCTAACCATTTTCTCACACTGAACGACGTAACGTAACGGTCCGTGTTTTGTTTTTGTTTTTGTTTTTGTTTTTGGGGTTGTTTGTTTTTGTTTGTGTGTGTGTGTGTGTTTGTTTGTTTGTTTGTTTGTTTGTTTGTTTGTTTGTTTTTTCTGCGCTGGCGCGCCAATAGGAACCATTTCTGGTTTTGATTAAAAAAAAAAGAATCAACAATTTTGTTACAAAATCATCCAAAATTTTACTCTCATCTCAAAATCAAGAACAACAAAATCACCAGTAGGAGATTTTTTTGTATCAAAATCCTTATATTGGGGAAACGATATTGTAACAGAATCAGACATGGTTTCTCTTGGCGCACCAAAGCAAAAAATAAAACAAAAACAAAAACAAAAACAAAACAAAACAAAACAAAACAAATGAACAACAAAACGGACGATTGTCGTTACCGTGTTCAGTAACTGCCTATGTGCAAGGGCAAGTGTTTCGGTATTTTTACATTCAATTACCGGGAAGGTACGTCCCCATAGTCATTGCCGATTTTTTTTTTTTTTTTTTTTTTTTTTACGAGTCACGCAGTGCTTTAGTTCACACCATGGAGGTGGAAAGGAAACCCATCTCCCTGATCATTCACTCGGACGAACGTACCTGGGAGACGGAATGTAAAATGTACATTTCTTTTTTTAGAACCTTAGCGATGGTAATTCAAGAAAAATGTGAAGAAAATCGAGCACACTTCTCTAACCGTTAAAGTCACAAGACATCCCTACTTATTGATTTAAATCAAGTGTGTCTTTACACGTTGTAACTCATTCTGAGAATGTTTCTGGACTGTATAAGTTTGGAAGTAGCTCATCTTTGTTTCTTCCTCTACTTCTTTTTACTTTTATGAAATAAAAAGAAGTGTGTGCAAGCCTCTCAGTCAGCTTTGCTGTGAAGCTGAAACAAACTGTTTGTGAAGTAAAACGGATCCATGTAGTTGGAAGTATATGTGCCCTTCCATCATGGAACAAACACACTGTCAAACAGTGTGTGGTTTATGTCAAAGTGCCCCATATTCTTATAGATAGTACGTGAAACTGGGCCATTTTCACATAAACCACATTGTGTCACCGTCACGTGTTTATAGAACGAATAAATCAAGTTGAAGAAATGCATGTGTATCTCATTGAAAGATTAAGATATTAGATTGTTACTACCTTGCGATATGAAGAGGAGGAGAGTAAAGTACACATCATTAAATAACTTGCTTATTTATTCTTTATTTGTTGATTATTGTTGATTATTATTCCTTTTTTCAAACAGTTGCATTTATACTACCGCATATGCATGTCTTTTGGTGTGAGGAGGGCGGTCAATAGGGAGTGGTGTTTTCAATCCATTCATTTGAGTTGGTAACTCGAAGACCTCAGTATCGAAACAAAATTGACTAAGTAAGGTGCAAAATTATGCATACCTTGTCACTTTTAGAGGAGGAACGAGAGAAGACGCGATGTGGTTCATCTACGAATTCTGCCGAATGCTGTATCGCCAAACCCGTAAGTACACAGTCTCCTAAATCTCATCATAGCCATAGATCTTAGAATTCATGACTAATGATTTTATTTCTCTCTCTCTCCCTCTCTCTCTCTATTGCCTTAAATTTGTATTGCCAAACACTTTGTAATCAAAACACTCACAAAATGTTAGGCATCAGAATTGAGATAAACAGCTTAATCTTCTAATGGATGTCCATGAAAACATGAGACAAAGCAAACGTATACAGCATACCAACCCCAGCAAATTGGTCACCTCCTGTAGCATTGACAGCTACTGTACGTAGGTATTTAAAGTCAGTTTTGATATTCTTTTTATAAGCATGGTACAAGACGAGCAAAAGCTCTACTATCGCATTTGTTGTTACCCTATTTTTGTTATTGAATATTTTGGTTTGGTATAGCTAGGAGCATGTTAGCGTCAAAATAAAGACCCATAATGGCATACCTTCTTCAACGTTATACACACCTAAACATACACTTGTGATTAGCTGTAATTTGTAGACCATAAACTTGGTAGACATTTCAAGTTCTGTTCGACTCGACCGCCATACGGCATCTTAATGTTGATTTTTTTTTATAAAGTCAAAAATGGTCTATGAAAAAAAAAAATACCGCAAAGGAGATAGTTACACCTGTCAGTCCGAGGCGTTGCAAAAGAACGAACTGGTTGTGTTCGATAGTCGCATTTAAACTCAGATACCTTTCCCCCCAGCGAAAATAGAGTTTATTCCCTGCAGAGGATATGTGCAACACAAATAATAAAAAAAAAGTGAGCACGAGTTCCATGCATATTACATTGTTAACAATCTCTCTCTCTCTCTCTCTCTCTCTCTCTATTATTTAACTACATAATAATAGTCAAAGATTTCATATTCTATTAAGCATGCTGATATCACTCACTGTTTTTATATCATCTGTTATCTTTAGCTTCCATCCAATAGTCGGCTATACTTCCCAATGAATGTAATTAATCCTTCCACATATATTAAGCAGAACATTTTTTTTACTGCCGATTATATTCGACGTGCTGCAGAAGAATGTTTTATTTTTCTGTTGTTGTTTTTGGGTTTTTTACAGCGTCTGTAGCATGAAGAGAAGTCCAATACAGCGAGATAATTACATGTGGCTTGACAGAACATAGTAATCATGCTAGTGGCACTTTCGATTTCTTCGCATGTCTGCATAAGGCCGCACGTTTGGTATTTAAATGGATGAAGTAGAAATCAGGTAGGGTTGAGGACAGTGGGCTGGGACGATGCCAAGGTTTCCTGTAGGGCAAAAACATTATGACGAATATAGTCCATACCAAATCTCTCCATGAAGTGGGTTGTAAATGTCATTGTTTCGAACATGATATTGTAAACATGTTTATTACTCACGTGTTAAAACGGCCTTTTTTGTTTAGATGCGTACATATCTTTGAGAAGTTAGGGACAATAAGCGTCAAAAATACTCTTAGCATTTAATGTATAACCACATCATTTTTTTTTTTTTTCAAATTCAGTTGGAACTACATGTATATTACTGTATGTTGGATTGGGGAACCTGGAAACGTGAGGGGGAAAATGAAAATGCGCTTTCTTTGTTTCTGTTTTCTTTTCTTGTGTTTTTTTTTATTATTTATTCAGGCAAAATGTTAAGACCGATAAAGGCCCGGTCCCACTGCACTTACGGATGCAAAGGGGATGTAAAGCGTACAAAAAATCTTGCCATCCGTTGGAAAACGCTACGAATCCGCTGTGTACCCATCGCATACGTGTTTCATCCGCTCTATCCATCGAGCATCCGTCCACTGTGATTTCATCCGCGCAAAAAGTTTTAAGCTGCTTAAAACTTTTAGAACGGATGAACTTTCCGCTGTGTACGATGTAAATCCGCGACATACGAGCAACAAACGTTGTATGTCCGTGCGGCATCCCTTAAACGTCCGCTGCATCCTCTCTGCATCCTCTGGGCATCCTCGCAACTCACATCCGCTGCAGCTAAAAACGGAAAGAGGGAGGAAAGATATGGTACGTGGAACGTCTTTACATCGTTAATAGCACGTTAATAGAAAGGATGTAAGCGTATGCATCTCGTATATAAAGCATTTCGAAAGCATCCCCTCTGCATCCGCTCTGCATCCGCTCTGCATCCGCTCTGCATCCACTCTGCATCCGCTTTTTCTGCTATGCGTCCGTTTCGCAATTATCTCCGGTAACCCCCTTGGAGCTGTCATCCCCTTCCATCCGCTTTCATCCGCTAGGTTTCCGATGGACATCCGTTTAACATCCCCGCTACATACTACCCACGTCCGTTCTATTTCCGTTCTATTACCGCCAATTTTCGCCAATTTTGTCAATTTCTGGAGCGGATGAAAGGGGATGAAGCCATCCCCGAAATTTTGCTCGTCCGCTGTGTCCTTTCTGCATACGCTTTGTGTCCGTCGGCCAGTGGGACCGGGCCTTAACTCTAATTTAGTACTGACATAACCCCCGACTATGTAATTTTAATTCCCAGCCCAGTTAAATTAACTGTTAAAATTTAATAGCCCAGCCTATTTATGTCTTACGCTAATATCAGAACTGATTGTCAAATTTTACTACTTATCATGTCAGAGCTAAATCTGAGCTCCGTCATTACATTTTAGTCGGGAGGTGCGTGACTCCTCGAAAATAAACGCTGGCCCGTAGAGGGCGTTATCTATCACGTACTGCTAGAAGGTCTCAACGTAGTGCCGATATTGACATGCTGTGGACACATTCTTGCCCCCTGTGAGGCGTCAGTTTGCGTAACGAAGGAAATGAATTAACGAAGTCATTGTATTTCGCCTTAAGTATCCGCACACGTGAATAGATGATGTGCGTTCCGAGTACGTCATGATTTTTTAGTTTTCATCGATGTTATTCAGTCTAGTAATTGACGCCATTTATAGGTTATTCACTATGTGGAAGGCGATAAACAGTTTCAGTTTTAGTTTGAATTTCACTGGGTTTATTTTTCTCCAATTTTACAAATCATTATGACAACATCAGTAATGTTAACATTAACATACAGACAAGAGTACTCAAGAGAAATATAGTATCACGTATGTAATACGTACATGTCGGGGTCCAGGGGACCTATACCTTGTCTTTAGGTATATACAGGTGGAGGAGACCATTATCGATAAGCGGCCACTGTGCGATATTGTTTCTCACAATGTTCCTTTATTTTCATTTGAATAAACGAAACACAAACACACAGTTTAAAAGAAAAATAAAACTTGATCATGCACATATTATTTTCAGTATCACTTATCCGACGAAGACTACACAAGAGGAACATAACAAGACATACACTGACCTAAGGAACCAAGAAGGAGATACCGGAATGGGGACGAGTTGATAGAAGAGAAGAGATATATAAGTATACAGAGTAAAGGAGTTCGGTGATTTAACTACACATTTTGTATTAAGGATTTTTTTTTAAATCACAGTAAAGCCCAAATTATCAAATGTCACCCGAACTAGCTGAACAGCAACAACAACGACAATGGTTGTTTTGCTTGGAGTAAGCAGTTTGCAGGGAAGCAATTTGGCATTTTCTTTCTGAGATTTGGAGCCACCACCCTCACCACTCACATGACGGCAAGGGAAACTAAAGTCTTGTATCATTCGCATCGTTTCTGGTCGCTATAATCTTTCTAGGATTTGTTGTCGAAGCATGAGCAGGACAATGCTTATTGTGTTCATTTTGTTGCTGTAAATAGACATTGTAAGGTTATAATGCTTTGTAATATGGATGTAGCGTTAAAATTATATCACTCGAGTTTTGTGCGTATTTTATGTTATTGGCCTGTGTTCAAGACATGTTTTCCCGAACTTCATGTCATGAATAAACAACAGTTAAATGAATTTATTATCAAATACCACTCAGTACCAAACAGTTCTTTGTTTACCACGTTAAACACGGTCAGTACTGACGGTTGTTCCCCTCTGACTATATAGTTCTCCATTTCCACCCAGAACTACACTTTGTATTTTGCTTCATTTGATTCCAGTTCATTACTTTTGTGCATGTTTCTTCAAGGTATCAAGCCCTTCTTGGAGCATATGTGAACAATGTTATTAGGCCTCCACGACTGAGTGGATTGCATCTTCGTTACATATGCATGTCAATCGAGCGACACGACATAAAGAAACATAACACGCTATACTAATGGGGTTGCAGTGGTTAAAAACAATCTCGAGATGATATCCCACGTGTTTGTGGTGGCCATGTTAAAGGACAAGTTCAACTTCATAGACATGTGGATAGAGTGAATGCAGCAATATAAATAGAACACATCAGCAAGAGTTTGAGGAAATTCAGACCATCTGTTTAAAAGTTATGAATTTTTGAAGTTTCTGCTTAATAGTCACTGCTGGATAAGAAGACTATTACAGCTTGTGATGTCACATGTGTACAACGATATAAAGAAAGTATAAGGAAAATTCAAGGTATTTTCACTTTTCTTGTATGATAAAAGAACACTTGACTTCCCTCTTTCAAAAGGAAAGGGGGAATAATACCCTAAACATACGTCAGTGACGAGTAAAGGAAATGTGCACTTTTTTCAAAAAGTAAAATTTTGTGAAATTTTCTTTATATTTTCCTCATATCGTTGTACGCATGTGACATCATACACTCTAGTAGTCTTCTTATCCAGTAGTAGCTGTGCAGATACTTTAAAAATTCATAACTTTTGAACAGATTGTCTGATTTACCCCAAACTTTCACTGATGTGTTCTACTTATTGCTGCATTCACTCAATCCACATATTTATGAAGGTGGACTTGTCCTTTAAACACGTAATCAAGTTTCAGATGTCAGCCATATGTCTTAGACCATCAAGACCTATATAACGCGGTTATGTTATTTTGTTTGTTTCATTTTCTTTCAGACTTATATTATCCTATCATCGTTGTAACCCCCAAGAACGAATATGCCAATGCGGAGGCCGTTCGTCATGATATCTACAGGTACATGCCATATTGGTGGAATAGGCCCGCAATACTCATGTTTAAGAACTACACCCTATCAAACAATGAGGAAGACGTTGAAAAAGACATTGAGTATCTAGAGTTCATCTGGTCGGCACTGGAAAGGTGCGAATGGACGTTCCGTTGGTATCGGTAACTGGCCTATAAATTTACGAACTTCCTTAGATGACCCTATGGCAAGGGTTTTGTTTCGCATGTTTCTGTTTAGGTGCATAAGGTTGTAAATGAAGAGTTTGTTTGCAAAAACCAATAAGTCCATTTTTGAAGATTTTGAAGTAGGGTCTCTATCAGAAAGTACAAAATGATACCTTTAAAATGATATATTGGTCACCACATATAAAGGTACATTTTTGAAGTTATGGTCAAAAGAAGTAAAACAATTCTTATTATTCTCTGTATTTTTCTTGACCTTTAATCGCAAATATCTCCATTTGACAAATATGGACTTATCGGTTTTTGCAAACAAACTCTTCAAGTAGCGTGAAGTGTTTTTTTTTTTTTTCCCCAAAGCAATGATGATTATTTCATGTACCGATGTTGATTAACAACCTCTTTTCTCAAATCCGGTGTGGATTAATGAAGATTTGTGTGGCAAACATTGAAATACGGAGCACGCAATATTTTGAACATGGGAAACTTTTACAGGTTATTTGGCACCTCACTCTAATACATTAGTTTTGTATTGTTTGCTTCTCCTTGTTCTTCTCCTTTTCTTTCTCTCGTATATATATATATATATATACGAAGAATCAAGAAATAAACTAGTAATGCATTATTTCGCCAATAAGAATGAGTTTATTGAGCAACTTCACAACACCAGTGGTAGTGAAACAGTTATCAATTAGAAAGATATTTTGAAAAAAAATATCTTATAATCCTCGTCATGACTTATTCCTCTCTTGAACGGAAGAACTACACTATCACTGGTGTTGTGATAGAGAAATCAGTTGGTTATTCTATCTGAGATTATGACGAATTATAGCGAATACTATAATTTCAATGTCTCAATCTTAATAATCAATTTACTCTTATTTTGTATTATTTTCTATATAGATGGATTCACACTGTCATTCTATTACTCATTTGTATGAGACAATCAATTTCACACTTGCATGTTCAAATCTGTTTAGATTTCAGTGACACACCGAACTGTGGCTTTTGTAATTGATGAGCGCTCTTTAACCTAATTTCGTAACTTATGGTACGTTGATGAGTACATATGTCGATATCATAACTTGCGATAATACAAAGTAATTGAACACCATTGTTACGTAATAAACATGTCAATGTCCTCCTTATGCGTGGGGTACCTTGACTACATTGCGTCTACATGGCAACATCATTGTAAAGGGTACGCACTCTCATGGCAACCAATTCTGTGTGTATGAGTGCGCGCTCTTCATGTTCAATTTATGTTTTGGTATTGACATTCCCTGTCGAGACATTCCCTGTCGAGACTCCTGAAGAAGGTGGAGGCCACCGAAAATTTGAGTTGCTCAATAAACTCATTCTTATTGGCGAAATAATGCATTACTAGTTTATTTCTTGATTCTTCGTTATATTGGAGACAATACGTGAATTCGCAACATATATATATACATATATATATATATTTGTCTTTTCTTTTCCTTCTTTCTTCCTTTCTTTTTTTTTTTTTTTTTAGCCAAGGCCCGTTTCACCTTGTGGGTCGGGTAAAATTTACCCAGAGTTGTATAGGCAAAATGGACCACTGTGATCCGTCAATACCTGGTATTCTTTGTCTGTTTTTTTTTTTTCTGTCAACAACATTCCAAGCGCATACCACAAGTTTGTAATGAAACAACGCGGACCTTTGTTAGGATGACTGGGAAAAAAATAATTTCGTAAAAAAAGAAATAGTAAAAACCGATACTGATTTTCTTTTTTTTTATGGGGAATCAGTATTTGCATGAAAAAAGAGGATGCTTTGAAACAGCTTGGAATAGATATAACGAGAACGTCAGTAGCATTCTAATAATAGCTGTTAAGCAACAAAAAAGTACAATGTCAATTATCTTCATAATGTAAACGGTAACATATCTATGCATGTAATTACGTGCATGACTATCAATGCGCTTTGTAAAGGGTTCGCACAATTCATGTTATAAGCCTACCGAGTCGGTGCAGTCCTTGCCAGACGCATTGCTGCTTACATTTGGGTTTAAGAAAAAAAAAGTCTCAGCGCAAAACGACCTTTGGGAAATTGTAAATTCAAGTAGTCAGAAGGAACAAAATAACAAAATTTAAAGTCGTTCTTGCACTGTAACGTGTACGATTGAAGTCATGTCTAATTCAGAACATTGCTTTCTCATTTCTCTCTCTCCATCTCTCTCTCTCTCTCTCTCCCTCTCTCTCTCTCTCACGAATTTTAATTCATACGAGTTTCCCAAATTGGATTCATAGTAATTTTGATTGCTGTGTAACTGATTTCTGAACTATTATCAATTCAAACAGTCAGAGAAATTTGATATGCTGCTTCATAACATTGCCCTCCCATTCTTGAAATGAAAGTCAATAGCTATAAATGTGTGGGTTTGTTTGTTTTTTTTTTCTGTGGGAAATGCTTTTCGGTAGGAAATGCAATCAATAAGATATGTACTTGTGTTGTCTCTTATTCTTTTTTTTTTCAAGACAGTTTTTTTAAATCGTGAAACCAGTGTACCGTTGCGATTTATGAACTCTCGTCTCAATTCACTACACTCTGTTCTATGTCTTCTACCTTTATTTTCCTAGTTTTTCTCTGTTCTGTATTCAGCACCTTAAAAAACAGAAGAAGAAGGAAGCAGGCAATTTTGCACCTAAGCAAGACCCAAGACAGGCAACACCTTCAGACCTAAGAATACACTGGCTTTAAATGACTAAATCTGCGTTGCTTGTTACCATTATAACGTATGCAAAATTATCATAGCTCTCGTCCATCGTCCCTCATGAGGTGCATATGACTGAAACTATGGGCCATTAACGAAACAATGTTAATATTCTGTGATCAATGATAACAATGTGGAGGAAGTACGGAAGTGACAAATGATGGCTCGGGGTGTCTGTGCTCCCAATATTGAAAAAAAAAAATCTCTTGTTCTGACCAAGTTCGAGTGAGATTAAAAAAACCGTGTGCACGTTTTCCTGAAATGTATAGATTAAGATTTTGTAAAGGTGTGCATTAGTTATAAACCTATATTTTCAAGCATATGTGCATTTGTTATATCGCCACTGCCTGCCATTTTTGTGACAACATTTCTTCTTACAATAAATATTTGCTGTTTGCACCAAACTATGTCTGCATGATTTGAGTATTGCTGTATGCAATTAAACACAAATTATACACACAACAAATGGCGCACGACGTTGCAAAGGAACGTGAACTATACCATCGGTTGTTGGAACGTGGTTTTCGAAACAACTGGCATACGCATATACAATCAAAGCGGAAAAAAAAGAGTAAGTAAAGACTAAAAGAGCTTTAAGGGTTAGAGGCAATGCCGAAAATCGATTAACATAAAAAAAATAGGATTGCAGCAATGTACCATTACATCAACACGTTACAAACGCTACCTTCCTCGATTACGCTTAAATGTAGGCTTATGTCAGATTTACCGTTTTACACAAAGAAAAAACAACTGAATAATCATGTCATGTAGGCGTTAGTGTTGGTTAGAGAAATAGTCATAGTCACTGTAGCTGCTCATGCAATAAATTACCAGTTGACAAACGGGACGTAGTTGGAATCGGTCAGATATTTATTCTCAACGGTCGTACCCGTGAAACTGTAAAGAAAATTGTATAAGTAAAATATACAACAATAAGATCTAATTCAGTTTCACAAATTACAATAAAATTGCTTTGTCATTCATATATGTCTAATGGATGTTTTACACTAAAATTATGCATTTATACAATAATCACTAAAATTATATACATCTATAGATCACAGTGCTTTCAATCTCACATTTGCTAAAGAGTAACATCAATACTAATTCGATCACTCTTCACAATATATTCATTGTTAAATCTTAACCTCTATGTACAAACATATAAAATACTATAATCATAAGAATCACATATATATATTGTATATAAGACTTAATACAATCATATTTAAATTGCTTACCTCTTTGGTGAACATTGTATCACATATAAGCAGCTTGTTAATGGTTCGTTGATTTTGATTCCTTTTCCTTTAAAGATTTCGTTGCTGAATGTACCTTCGATGTTTTCTGTACTTTTATTAGCTACAGATGTAAAACTGATCTGAGCGTATAAAATCATTCTACTATTTGGTTACCATTACAAGATCAAAGGGAAGCGCCTGCGCACATACAATAATCAAAACATACCGCCTAGCGTATACGCATAAGCGCATCTAACAATACCGCCAGGGAGAGTAACTGTTACCATGGCAGCAGCCTGGGAACTGCTGCCACACTCCCACCCAAAATCATCTATGATTTTATTTCAACATTAATCAGTATATTATACATTTAATTCTTTGTAAACAAAAGTTTCATACCAAACCAATAGCAAAGTACATTACAATAATAGTCAATATATCACAGCAAATTACTGTGAAAACCATCACAAACCTGTGAGAGACATAGTCATTAACTATTCTGAGCTTTTGATCAGAACGATCAGTTTGTGAACAGGTCGTTCGATTACACTTCTTTTGTGGAGTGGCTTGCCTTGTTTGTCTAGATCGGGAGTTGCCATGAGAAGAGTCGCTCTTCGAACCAAGCCATCATCACTGGAGATGGTCTCAATGACTTTGGCAACTCTCCAGTCCGTTCTGCAGAGACTCTCGTCTTGCAAGATGACAATGTCGTTTGCTTCGATGTTTGGCTGTGGCTGTGACGAAGTCTTTCTTGCTTGTAGGGTGTTAAGATACTCTTTCTTCCAGCGTGCCCAAAAGAGGTTGACTAAGTATTGGACACGCCTCCACCTCTTTCGGAGATAGAGATCTTCTTTCACGAATTGTCCTGGAGGGGGTAATACGAGACCTGATTTCATTGTCAGGACATGATTGGGATTCAATGGGAGTGGGCCGTCTGGACACTCCAGATCTTCGACGGTTAGGGGTCTACTGTTGACAATTGCCATTGCTTCATACAGGAACGTTCGCAGAGAAGAAGTTGAGAGTAGAGTGCCCGACGGATCAAGTATACCCTTTAGAACGTTCCTGACATTCCTGATTTGCCGCTCCCAGACTCCTCCCATATGGCTCGAAGCCGGCGGGTTCATCCTGAACTCACAGTTGATCTTCAGTAACTGGGTAGCTATTTGATTTTCATCCAGTTCAGAAAGGCCCTTTTTTAGTTCGTGCTTTGCACCCATGAAATTTGATCCTTGGTCACAACGAATGAGGCGAACGTTTCCTCGGATTGCAATGAAACATCTCAAATTATTGAGGAATGCGTCAGTAGACATGTCATCTAGCACTTCTATGTGTACAGCCCTCATTGACATGCAGGTAAGAATGAGTCCATATCGCTTCACCTCCTTTCTCCCTTCCTTGATGGTGAAGGGACCAAAGCAGTCGAGTCCACAGTATGTGAAAGGAGGTGAAGGTTCTACTCTGTCTTGTGGTAGATTGGCTTTCATCTGTCCTCTTGGCTTGCCTCGGAATCTGATGCAGTGAACACACTTGCTGATAAGAGAAGAGACAATGCGTCTGCAACCAGTGATCCAATAACCACCAGAGCGAATAGCATTGATGGTTAGATTCCTTCCTTGATGTGCCGTTCTTCGATGGTAGTGTAAGGCGACAAGTTTAGAGAGGTGGCTCTCCTTTGGTAGGATGACAGGATGTTTTTCACCATACATCATTTCTGCCTTCTTCAACCGACCTCCCACCCGTAGCAGATCGTGGTCATCTAGGAACGGGTCAAGCTGTCTCAGTGAGTTGGACTTCGAAGTGGCTAGGGAATCTGATTTGTCGAGTTGCTTTCTTTCTTCACGAAAGGCTTCCTTCTGGATTGCGCAGATGAGATTCCTCTCTGCTACTTGTTTGGCTTCGACTTCGTCAATGCTCAGACCCCTTTTCCTTTTCGAAGGACGTAAAAGTCTTTGCTTGTGTTGCGTGAACAGTGGCAGATTTCACTTCAACATCATCTGGAGAGACTTCTGCAGTAACATCTTGAGGAGGAATCTCATTCTCCCAAAGAAACTTGGGTCCTGTGAGCCAGTTTGATGCCAGCATTTCTTCTGTCGTCAATCCTCTAGATGCATGATCTGCAGGATTTTCTGCACTGGCTACATAGTTTCATTGTTCTGGACGCGAGGTCTGACGGATGCGTTCGACGCGATTGGCAACATACATGTGGAAACGCTTTGTCTCGATGTGTATGTAGCCAAGAACAACTTGTGAGTCGGTCCAGAAGTGGTGTGTGGCAGAACTATAATCGAGTTCATTGTCCAGAATATTGGCAATTTTCACTGAACAAGTAGCTGCTTGGAGTTCTAGTCTTGGGATCGTTGGCTTTAGAGGACATACTCGTGCCTTTGCCATAACCAAGGAGCAATGGACGCGACCGCTTTCATTCTTTAGACGCACGTAGGAACACTGACCATATCCTGTCAATGATGCATCTGAGAAGTGGTGCAGCTCAACTTCCTTGGGAGTTCCAAAGTCTTGTGGCTGGAAGCAACGGGGGATTTTCACTTTGTCGAGTTTCAACATCTCCTGTCTCCACTTTTCCCATCGTGGACGGAGCTCGTCAGGAACAGGATGATCCCAGTCCATCTTGCTTCTACACATCTCCTGGAGAATCTGTCTCCCGACTAGAACCAGGGGTGCAATCAGACCGAGTGGATCGCAAGAATCCAACGTCTTGTCAAGGGACGGTCTTTGAGGGTAAGTCTGAAACAGAACTCATCAGAGTCGATGCACCAGTGTAGGCCGAGTGCTCGTTCAATGGGCGTAGCGTCTTGCTGGCCGAGTTCAAGACTAGTCTTGGCAACAGCAGCACGTTCAGACTCAGGGATACTGCTTGTGACTTCTGGACTGTTGCTAACGAACTTGTGCAAACGCAAGTTGCCTTTGGCACACATGCTCACTGTCTTCTGAATGAGGTCAATGGCTTCTGCTTCAGAAGATTCACACTTTAGACCGTCATCGACGTAGAAGTTTCTTGTAAGAAAGTCAGCAGCTTCCATGCTGAGCTCCTTATGGTCCTTCGCGATTTGCTTTAGTCCAAAGTTGGCACATCCTGGGGAGGAAGTGGCGCCGAAGAGATGGACCTTCATTCGGTAGTCCACTGGAGTCTTGGAAAGATCTCCATCTTCCCACCACAAGAAACGAAGGTAGTTCTGATGCTGTCTCATGACGCGAAACTGATGGTACATCTTTTCCACATCGCACGTGAAGGCAATGGGTCCTTGGCGAAATCTACACAGGACTCCAATCAGAGGGTTGATGAGGTCGGGGCCCTGTAGGAGATGATCGTTTAGACTGGTTCCTTGGTAACGAGCACTGCAGTCGAAAACGATTCTCACTTTGTTCGGCTTCTTTGGGTGATATACTCCATGATGTGGTATGTACCACTTGTTCTCAACTGACAATTCTTCCGCAGGAACCTTTTTTGCATCACCTCGCTGAAGAATTTCGTTCATGAATGTCATGTAGTGTTCTTTGTACTGAGGTCGTTTCTGGAACTGACTCTTCAATCCTTTGAGTCGACTTATGGCAGCTTGTCGATTGTTCGGTAGAGTGGGTTCACCATTCTTGAAGGGGAGGGGCATTTCATAGTATCCATCATCCCTTTGGTTGATTCCATCTCTGACGATCTGCAGAAATTTCTTGTCATCCTGAGACATTACATCTGTTCCTTCGATTTCATAAAAGTCCTTTTCCATCATCTGAAGGAAGTCTGCAGTCGTGACATCTTTTAGCTGTGTCTTGTAGACATACTTCACGTCTGATTTACTGTCAGTCAAAATAGGAGCTTCTACCTTCATGCTGACAGTACGATATGATTGCCCGAATGCATCAAAGTTGTCTGTAGAGTACGTCTGAGAGCCACCAACAATGCTCCATCCTAATTCTGTTTCTACTGCGAAGGGCTCATCATTGTTTCCAGAGATACAGTTCTTTGGGGCGAGAGCTCGAGCACAATTGTATCCAATGAGCAGACCTACAGGGCAGTCTTGCTTTGATGCGAGTTGGTCTGCGAGACAGTTTAGGTGAGGCCACTGGATTGCTGTCTCTGGTGTAGGGATGTGAGCTTCATCAAGTGGAATTAAGTTCCTGGAGTATGCAGCAGGAAGTGGTATCTTTTCGGCCGACTTGAAACCACGAACTACAAGGTTCTCATATCTCCTACATGGAATATTCGTACAGTTGTCTGTCATAGTTGTCAACCTCAATGTAGCAGCATGTGATGGTACCTGCAGTTCTTCTCCAACACTATCTGCAATGAAGGTTGTGTCTGACATTGTGTCTAACAGAGCGTAGACCAGTATCTCTTTCTCGGGACTGTCCAGGCTTGACAGGTATACCGGCAGAAACATTGATGTGAGAGAAGCGTCTGTACCTGATATGGCTTTGTGGCAATTTGCTTCTTTTTCTTTGGGAGTCTCCTTGGCCTTGGTAGACTGCATTTCTTGTTTGTCCTTGTTTTCTTGTTTTCCTTCTGCAGTTGACTGTTTGAATGTGTCGTAGTGCATACAGGTTGGATGACGCTTACTGCATATTTTGCATTCACTCCTCTTTGGACATTGCTTGGACATATGACCTTTGCTAAGACACCCAAAGCACAGTCCTTCCTTCTTCACAAACTCTCTTTTCTGCTCCACTGGTTTCCTACTGAATTCCCGGCATTCTTCTAAGCCATGGTTCTGTCGTTCGCAGAAGATGCAGCTTTTCTTGGCCACATTTGGTTTGCTAGCCGTCGAATAAGTCATCCTTTGTTGCCGAATTGCAGGCTTCTTGTTTACTTCCTGTGTCTGACTGACGTGTTGGTTCCGATCTTTTCCAGTCTTTGCAGTCTCATACGTCACGTAAGGATCGTTTGCGATATCAGCTTCCTCTGTCAGAAACAAGACAAATTCTTCAAAGGATGGATATCGTCCACTGCTCTTCTTGAGCGTCGCTACTGTGCGATTCCACCTGTGTACGATGTAGTCAGGAAGTTTCGTGCAAATCTTGCCAATCTCTCGCATGTCGTTCAAGATCTGCAAGTCTTTGATTTCTGAAGAGGCCACCAGACATTGTCGCAGGAAGTCTGAGAGATTTTGGAGACCGTTGTGGTCCTTATTGGCGATTCTTGGCCATGCATCAAGTTTAGATCGAAAGGCTTCTGAAATCGTGAAGGGGTTACCAAAGCGTTTCTCAAGCACCGCCTTGGCCTGATCGAAGGCATTTTCTGATCTCAGCAAGAAGAAGCCACTGACAGCATCTCTACCAGATCCTCCAAGGTATCTTCTGAGGTAGTGAATTCTTTCACCAGCTGGGATTCCTCGACACTCGATTAAAGTTGTGAAGGCTGACAGCCAGTCAGGGTACTGTAGAGGATCACCCATGAATACATGAGGCTCAGGAATAGGCAGTCTGGTAAGCGTCATTGCTCGAGCAAGCGCCTCGGTAAGAGCATCACTTTCCTTGGCATCTGAGTGATAGGAAGCTGGATAGAAGACTGGTGACTCAGGATTTAGGGCCTCTGTCTTCGACGACTTCTGGTTTGAAGGGAATGGATGATCATCAGCTCTAGGAATGCTTTTCTCTCGTGACATTTCTTTCACGATTGTTGCACTTTTTTCCTTCTGAGATGATCCAGCCAGCTGCTTAGATGATCTCACTGTGATGGAGGATGCAATATCGTCCTCTTCATACACTCTCATCATTGCCTCTTGTGCCTTCAGTTGACCTTCTAGACGTTCTTCCTCGAGTTCTCTGCGTAATTGCGCCATCTTAAAAGAAGCTTCCTTCCTACGAGCATCTTCTTCCAACTCAAGACGCTCTAACTCCTTCCGACGTTCGTTCTGACGCTTTTGTGCAGCAAGTTTCTCTTGCAGAGCTGCAGTCTCAGCTGCAACAACCAACCTCTTCGACGAGATTGTAGATGTTTTCGAGATCATGGAACCAGTCGACTTCCTTGTGCTAGATGGTTCCTTAGTATCGAATTGCTTCTTAGAAACAGTGGTTACGATTTTCGAAATCATATCAACAACAATTGGGGAGAGCTTGTCTAAATTCTTAGCTATCTCTTCATCCCTTTCCCCTAGAACTTCTTCTAGCTCATCTGCTACTTGTTGCAGTGAACCGAATCTAGCAGAGATGTCAGATTTTCTTTCTGACAGGTCATCGCAGTTTACGGAAACTGAGGACAGCATTTTCTCAGAGTCCTTCAAGACTGTTAGCATGTCAAAATGTTCTGAATAGAACTGTTCTTCTAACTCTTCTACTTTGTTCTGTCTAGCCTTTTCTGTAAGTTTCTTTGTACGGGTAGAACGCCGCACATTTTTGGCAGACATGCTATCGATTGTTTCTTTCTTAGTGCTTGTATTTACGTTATCTTCAAGACCATCGGTAGTATTATTTTGATACTCTTCCATATTGACAGATTACACACTCTTTGCATTAATGTCAACAGTTCTATGAGATCGTTATTATACATCAACCATGTCAATAGTGTCTAATTTTCACTTACTTCGCTTCATTTCCAGGCAAAGAGAAAGAAAAGGGTAAATTACAGAATACCGGCAACCAAATTCTTTCGTAACACAGATTTGAAATATTGTACTATAGCGAATATTTTCTTTACGAAGAGTAAATACACATCACATTCTGTCCAGATAGTATATCACGTGTATAACACTAAGGATATAGTTAATACGCGATATTCACTTCTGAATTCGAGTAAGTCTATATATATAGCTCTATATCTAGTTCAAATTATATAGCTCAATCACATTCACTGTTCTTACAAGGCTATATAGTCTAGTTACATATGATTTATGTCACGCACTCCTTTCTTGCTCTAGTTCTCTTCCTACAGAGCGAAATAAACTGTACTTTAATATCTAATACAGCTTGTACGAGATTACAATATCAATACCACACGATAACGATGTATCCACAACCAGGAGACTGTTACAGAAGTCACGGATGAGGAATATCGATGATGGGCTGAGCTGTCTTATAGTCTATATCAGCACTGGAAGTATCAGCATTCAGGTATCGAAGTTCAAAGTTCAAGTTCAGTTCCGATGACACTTGTTCGAAGACCTCTACCACGAATTCAAGCCGTCAATCAGTTGCCTAATTCCCTGCGTTGCACCCGACTTTACGATGTGGTGAACGCCGATGGGACGAATGCGCTGGTTGACATCGAATGGCTCATCAGATTGGTATGACGATCATCGACTTGTCGTTGAACAGGAACGATGTTCAAAGAGTTTCACTGTAGCTGCTCATGCAATAAATTACCAGTTGACAAACGGGACGTAGTTGGAATCGGTCAGATATTTATTCTCAACGGTCGTACCCGTGAAACTGTAAAGAAAATTGTATAAGTAAAATATACAACAATAAGATCTAATTCAGTTTCACAAATTACAATAAAATTGCTTTGTCATTCATATATGTCTAATGAATGTTTTACACTAAAATTATGCATTTATACAATAATCACTAAAATTATATACATCTATAGATCACAGTGCTTTCAATCTCACATTTGCTAAAGAGTAACATCAATACTAATTCGATCACTCTTCACAATATATTCATTGTTAAATCTTAACCTCTATGTACAAACATATAAAATACTATAATCATAAGAATCACATATATATATATTGTATATAAGACTTAATACAATCATATTTAAATTGCTTACCTCTTTGGTGAACATTGTATCACATATAATCAGCTTGTTTATGGTTCGTTGACTTTGATTCCTTTTCCTTTAAAGATTTCGTTGCTGAATGTACCTTCGATGTTTTCTGTACTTTTAGTAGCTACAGATGTAAAACTGATCTGAGCGTATAAAATCATTCTACTATTTGGTTACCATTACAAGATCAAAGGGAAGCGCCTGTGCGCATACAATAATCAAAACATACCGCCTAGCGTATACGCATACGCGCATCTAACAATACCGCCAGGGAGAGTAACTGTTACCATGGCAGCAGCCTGGGAACTGCTGCCACAGTCACTGCTCCAATAAAATTAATGCGTATATACACAACCCGGTCCATTGACACATCTTTTTGAGATATTTTGATATTTGTTCTAAACGCACATAATGTCAAATTTGTGTTTGTCTGTGAACGTGTGCGTGTCTGTGTGTATTTGTCTGTGTAGATGGTCACCAGGATCTCAATTTCCTACCGATCTTCTGTATGCCTGAGTTACAATGAGGGAAAACATCGACAAATATTCGTCGCGTCTGGTAACCCTATCCACTGTCAACTCATTGAATTCCATTGTTTAACTACAATTGAAGAGTTTGTTTGCAAAAACCGATAAGTCCATATTTTCCAAATGGAGATATTTGCGATTAAAGGTCAAGAAAAATAAAGAGAATAATAAGAAAATGTTTGCTTCTTTTAACCATAAGTTCAAAAATATACCTTTATATGTAGTGACCAATATGTCTTTAAAATGTATTATTTTGTACTTTATGACAGAGATCGTACTTCAAAATCTTCAAAAATGGACTTATCGGTTTTTGCAAACAAACCCTTCAATTGCATACATTCATATCCCAGCTGTTTTGAACGATACGGTCACTGTAAGAGCGTTAAAACTAGTTTCCCTTTCGGTAAAACAAATGAACTGAACCACTATGAACTGCACTGTGAACTCTGGCAAAACTGTATTCCACCCTATCCATTTTTCGTGGACATCCCTATTGTTTTCTTTGCAATTTCTAGCAGAACATCACCCGATCGTGCTAGTAATAATATTACTGCTTTACAAGGATCACGTGGAGGCGACATTCAGAACAACCATAGAACATTACCCATCGCACTTTCGCCCATTCTTTTTTACCATGAACATCCGTAAGATGAAACGGATGAATCCATGAAACACAGTAAAGTAAGAGAGTATTGAGAGTAAGTGAGAGAGTTTGTATTTTTTTTTTTTTTTACTATTGCTGGAATGCCAATAGTGCCAAGAGTTGGGCAGACAAAACGGTTGTACCTTTACCAGCTGTTCGTAATGCTGATGAGGACTCTCATTTTAGTGACTATTCGTAGAGTAAGTATAAACCCCTCAAAAAAGTGTGGAAATCTGATTTCAGTTGTAAATTTTTCCAGTTTGTAAGCACTATTCAATTCAATTCAATTCAATTCAAACTTTATTTCATTTTTCGAAAAGAACATAAACATTTCACTTTCATTGGTAACAGAGAATAAGGTTACATAATCAAAACAAAGTAAAATTGAAAAGAGAACATAATTGTGGAACCTTGGGGTAACAAATAATGTTGTAATGAAAATTGACTGAAGTGATATAGACGATATAACATTACACAAAATATCGAAAAATGGAGGGACCCACTAAAAAGGCAATGCTTGTAGAATGTGGGCCCCTCAGGTACAGAATGTCAATAGAAAATGAACTGATGCAAAAAGGGGAAAAAAGATCGGGAATAAAGTCAGATCAAAAAAAAAAAAAAAAGGTCTGGAAGCCCAATAAGAAGACAGAGTAACGGACAGACACACATACACAGGCAAATGAACATTAAACGAGACTGAGACGACAAAACTTATGAAAGGGGACTTCAATACAAGACAGAACGAGACAAGGTTGACATAATAGGAAGACAATACAGCGGACAGAAAGGAAAAACAGATCCAGCGATCCTCGACAGAACTATGTCGAAAAAATATTGGGATGCGAGGAAGGGATACATAAATATGGAAAAATAGAGAGAAATAGATGCGGAGGTACTACAAGTAGAATTGAATCTACTCAGTAAGAGTCTCAGGACAACAGGGACGAGAAAATATGTGAGAGTATATTATTGGTAATCAAAATTCTTCGGAAAAAATTAAAATGAGCCATCAGGCTGATTCACTTCTGTAGGAACATAACATTGCAATAGAAACAACTTTAATCTCCTTTTAAATGAAAATATATTAAGGTGAATTTCTTATGTCATTATTCAGAAAATTCCAATACGTTGGGCCAGTATAAATAAGTGTGTTCTTTGAAAGAATCGTTCGTAAGAGAGGTAAGTGAAATTCATTGGAACGTCGAGTGGGATAGTCATGGAGTGATTGATTTCTTTGAAACATAGAATCGAAAATGGAGGGGAGTGAGTTGTTGCTGTACGTATACATAAATTGCCCCAAATTAAATAAATACAAATCTTTAATTTTTAGCAGCTTATTTGCGGCAAATAACATATTTGAGCGGGAGGGTATGAAAGGATAACTGATGACACGGAGAGCTTTCTTTTGTAGAAGGAACACTCTATCCAGTAGGTTCTGGTGAGTGTTGCCCCAAACTAAAACACCATAATTAAGATATGGCAATATCAGTGACGAATATAACATAAGTAATGATTTTTGTGGGATATACAATTGTATTCTATTTATAACACCTATATTACGTGAGATTATGTTGGATATATAATCAATATGTAACTTCCAGGAAAGTTTGTCGTCAACAATAATTCCAAGGAATTTAAAATGTGAAACTTGTTCTAAATGAAAATCATTCAAAACTATAGCTGTACTCAAAATGTCAACAGTATTACTAAAAATCATACATTTCGTTTTTTGGGTATTCAATAATAATTTATTGGCTTTTACCCAATTATTCACTTTTTGTAATTCAGTATTGAATTTTTGAACAAGAAAATTAACATCATTGTGGGTAAAAAAAAATACACTGGTATCGTCAGCAAAATGGATAAAGGATAGTACATCGGATGCCTGGCAAAAATCATTGATATAATAAATTTTATCGTACTTTAGTGCGATATAAATGGTTTACGTTGTCGGTGACAGCGGTTGTGCGCGGCGACCTCCTTTGATTTAACCGCTGAGCGGCAGCTAGTTATATCAAGAGCTTGCCGGCATTTTTCTTAGAGGTTGCCGCGCGTTCCTCATGTGTTAATAGGGAGCTTTAGATTTTGACGCGCGGACGTTTGAACCGACGCTTGCGCTGGACGTTCTCCTCTCCCTGCGTCGTGTGGAAAAGTAGCTTTAGATTACGCTGGGACGCAACGTCTAAAAAATACAATCGCGCCCCCATATGATCAGTGCATGTATAAGCTCTCTGCGTCGCAAACTGTGCGGACGTGAAAATAGCCCAGTACGCGTAGTAAACAACTCAGGCGACGCAAGCTAAAAATAGATTGACTTTACGCGCGCTACTGCGCAAGCTCAGGGCCGGTATTCCATAAACTAGATAAGCATGCTTAAGTCAGAAAATGTAAGCAATTTTGCTTATTTTCTGGCTAAGACAAAATTCTTAGCCAAAGTTCGTATTCCATAAACATTTGCGAAGAATTTGTCTGAGCATTTGGCTAAGAATTTTGCTAAGAATTCTGCCTTAGCTTAGACAGATTTCGGCTTGCTCGTTAAGCATATTTGCTTTAAAAATGTGCCGTCGGTATTCCATAACGACATTTGTCTAAGAAATTTACCCTAAGTTTAAGCCAGCTATGAGCTGTCTTAACTTGGGTTCCAGTAAGAAAATTTCATGGTTGTAGCATTAATAATGTAGGAAAGAGGGCGGCTTGAGCTTATGATATTTCACCTATTTGGTAAACAAACAAGTTCATCAGTACATGTATAATGAAATGAGTTCAGGGTCTGACGAAGAGTCTCGCCGGACCACAGGGAATACGTGCGGTAGAAACTCGGTGGGGAGTCGGGGGGGGGGGGGGGGTATGTGTTGCGCGTACATACGTGCCCTCGACCTCGTTCTCAGCGCGCATTAGCGGCGGAGGAGCGCGCAGTTGGGGAGGAACGCGCATAGCCCGGATAAGTCAGTCAGTATACAGTTGAACCTCTATTATCCGGCCTCCCTTTATCCGGATCTCTCTATTATCCGGACGCAATCTCGCCGTGATTTTTTTTTTAATAATTACGGGAAGAAAGGGGGATTCCCAATTCCTTGAGAACTCCTACCCAAACACACATGAATTACATATTACTTCCAATATGATTAACATACATTGCATCAAATTTCCTTCCAAATTGCTTACCTTCAGACATTTCAACATCCCGAAACATCCCCAAATGTAACAATGAAAAGGTTGCAGTATACACATTACTACATGTGGTACTACAATGGGCTACATCAGTACATGTGTATGTATATGTACATGTATAAAGCATTGAGTCTCCCGTATCCGGCCAAATCCCTTATCCGGATGAGCCCCGGTCCCGACTTGTCCGGATACGAGAGGTTCAACTGTACATAACCCGCCTAGCTTGTGTGTACTACGCTGTTTACGTACGCCATCGTCCTAACGTTAGTAGACTTCTACTACATGCCCTACCTTACGTACTTGTACGTGCGGCGATCACAGTAACTGTTTGTGTATCGAGTCAGGCAAACTGAAGCGTCCTCTCCGGCTAGCTCTATCGGATCGGTGAGTACGGAATACCATGGTAATTACTATTCTAGTGACGTTAGGTTGTAAACATGAGTACTCGCTTTGAGTTTGATTCCCGTGATTTCATGATGTTCACTCGGGTGTCGTACTTGAAATTTGGCGTAATAATTGCGGTGTGACCGTGAGGTGAGTCTCAAAATGTCCGCAATTTTGGCCGAAAAGATCCAAAACAACACGTCACCGTTAGGTCTAGCCTACTACTAGCATTTGTGGCACACCACAGTAGATTGCCTCATGGGAAGGTTGACTTTTGGAAACATGATTTGATTATTCTAATTGGCCATTGCTTCTTTACAGCACCAAGTGGTTTACCAGGCAGTTAAGTCCTGATGGCGGATAACCTGTACTCGCTGGTCGTATTTCTGTTCGCTTGTGTTTATTAAAGGCAGGGAACATTAGTGCATTTTTAAGGCCAGGGGGGGGGGGGGGGTTCGAACGCGTTATAACCTGGGGTGGTATTCTGAGGTCGTAATTAAGTCTGTAATTAACTTCGTGATTAAGTCGTGAAGTTAATAGGCCCTTAATCATGGGCAAAATCGGTATTCTGAGGACGTAATTAAGGTATGATTAAGTCCCCTGTAATTATCTTAGGTCCCTCCCATCTAATTGTTATTCCATCCAATCAGACGCGTTGTTAGAAGCCAAAATGATGACTATACGCGCAAATATGCCCTCAATGCGCGCTCCTCCACGCCCCCTGTAATTACAACCCAAGAGCTCCGTGCGCACACTCCGGTATTTGATTACAACCCCTCACCTACGCACGCGAAGATCTCAACCTCTTTGCTCACATAAAATGACAAAATTCTTCGAAGATCGTCTTTATTTTTTTTTCTCTGAATTCTATGGATACCATGATAACAAGATTCAACCGCTCCTCGGTTACCGAAGACGGTAAGCATCGTTGTGGCAGAGAAAACGCGATGGAATGCTTGATATCGGAGTAGTTAATGACACTCTTTGGTATCATTAAGTTTTTCATTAACTTTCATACTTAATTACACCCTCAGAATACCGATTCGTAATTAACTCTGTGATTAAGTCCTCTCAGAGGTGCGCGCGATTTTGATACGCGCAAACGCGTAGGTCCTTCCCGCCAAAACGCTTGTTGCTATGGTAGTTAATATAACCCCTACTTAATCATGCTCTCAGAATACCAATTCGGTAATTAAGTGCTAATCAGACACTTAATAAGCTCTCAGAATACGGCCCCTGTACTCACTGGTCGTGATGTTGTTCGCCTGTTTTTCATGCAGGGAACTCTATTGCACTTAATGGCCGGGGGGGGGGGGGGGTTATATGTATATTCGATATAGCCTGTACTCGCTGGTCTAAGTAATACTGTTCGCCTGTTCAATGCAGGGACTCTATTACTCAATGGCCGGGGGGGGGGGGCGGAAGTACTCGACTGTTGGATGCAGTGAGTATCATGGTACGCACATGATGGTAATTCCATGTTGCGCATATGTATAGGTGCTGAAAGTTACAGGAAATAATTTTAAGAATGAAAAGATGATTTTGAAAAAATTTACCCGGGTCCTTCCCTCAGGGTAATCGTGGTAGTTTATATTCCGTACTTAAAATGAGTTAGGACAGTCATGCCAAGGATAGGAGTATAACCTGGTTGTACCATGTGAAGTTTAAGTTGAAAATTGCTGATATTGTGAAGTTGATATGCACAAAGATATCCACCATTAAATCGTAGGTAAACGCACGAACATTGTTCTGTGTCATTTGTCACTGGAAACGTAATAAATTTTATCGTACTTTAGTGCGATATAAATGGGTTACGTTGTCGGTGACAGCGGTTGTGCGCGGCGACCTCCTTTGATTTAACCGCTGAGCGGCAGCTAGTTATATCAAGAGCTTGCCGGCATTTTTCTTAGAGGTTGCCGCGCGTTCCTCATGTGTTAATAGCGCGGTGTGAAAGAGCGCGCATATTTACTTGTAGCCTATACTTAGCAATGCAGATTAGCGAAGAATAGGCAAATTCCCACGGTTGACGTTCACATGCACATTTTGCCTGCCGATTTGATGGTGGATGGTTGTGTTCGCTGTTAGCTCTCGCAATTTTATTAACCCACCGCCATACCCCATTGCACCGCCATTTGAATTCATCAATAAACAGTTGTTTCGGATATAACATTCAGTTTGGCGTTGTGGCCAATTTAAAGTGATATAATGTATGATATAGTGCTATCAATTTATGTGCCTCAGTCATGTAGATCTTGATGTCGAAGCAATGCTTGACAGGTTGGGGCTTTCCTGCACAATTTTTTCCGTATCACGGTTTTTTTTAGCAGGTTTTCACCCAATCCTGGGGTACAGGTCGGGGCCGCCGTCTTCCCCTCTACCGTTCGGGGCAGTGTTTTGTCGTTTTTTGGGGCAGGGTCAGCAGGGCGGTGTGCGTTCTTGCTGGCGTAACTTGTCCAATAAATGGCGACCTGATGCTGCTCGGGCGGTGGTTGGGGTTGGTGGCGGTTCCGACTCCGGGGTTGTCCTATAGCAAATCAGGATGACTCTGAGTACAAGTTCATGTCCTTGAAAAATATATACATATTCATGTGTATATATATATATATAATACATATTTATGATTTTTCAATCCGTTTTGGGCGGAAAATTGTCATTTTTTCGCCCCTTCGCATTATTTTCATTTGTGGCACACCACAGTAGATTGCCTCATGGGAAGGTTGACTTTTGGAAACATGATTTGATTATTCTAATTGGCCATTGTTTCTTTAAAGCACCAAGTGGTTTACCAGGCAGTTAAGTCCTGATGGCGGATAACCTGTACTCGCTGGTCGTGATGTTGTTCGCCTGTTTTTCATGCAGGGAACTCTATTGCATTTAATGGCCAGGGGGGGGGGGGGGGGGGTTATATGTATATTCGATATAGCCTGTACTCGCTGGTCTAAGTAATACTGTTCGCCTGTTCAATGCAGGGACTCTATTACTCAATGGCCGGGGGGGGGGGGGGGCGGAAGTACTCGACTGTTGGATGCAGTGAGTATCATGGTACGCACATGATGGTAATTCCATGTTGCGCATATGTATAGGTGCTGAAAGTTACAGGAAATAATTTTAAGAATGAAAAGATGATTTTGAAAAAAATTACCCGGGTCCTTCCCTCAGGGTAATCGTGGTAGTTTATATTCCGTACTTAAAATGAGTTAGGACAGTCATGCCAAGGATATGAGTATAACCTGGTTGTACCATGTGAAGTTTAAGTTGAAAATTGCTGATATTGTGAAGTTGATATGCACAAAGATATCCACCATTAAATCGTAGGTAAACGCACGAACATTGTTCTGTGTCATTTGTCACTGGAAACGTAAACAATAAATAATAGTGGCCCTAATAAACTTCCTTGTGGAACGCCAAAATTCACTTCCCTTATTACTGAAAGATTGTCTTTAATTGTAACAAATTGTCTTCTATTTCCTAAATAACTCCTGAACCACTCCAAGGCCTTCCCACGTATTCCGTAATGTGATAACTTGTGGAGTAGAATATCATGATCAACTGTGTCGAAGGCCTTGGAGAAGTCCAAGAAAATAGTAATTAAATGAGAGTGATTATCAATTGCATGAGCCACTTGATCAACAAAGTATAAAAGAGCATGAGTTGTATTATGCTTCTCTCGAAAACCAAATTGAGAATTAGTCAAAATATTATGCAACTTCAAAAAATTGATAGTTCTCTTATAAATGACTTTCTCTAAAACTTTGGACAACTATGATAATAGTGAAATTGGACCATAATTACTGACTTCATATTTGTCACCCTTCTTAAATAATGGAATTACTTTGGCCAGTTTCATCTTAACAGGAAACACACCATTAGAAATTGATAAATTGAAAACATGAACAAGTGGATCAGCAACTGAAGATATAACACCTTTAAGAATACAATTATCTATATCATCATAACCGGAACTCCTCTTGTTCTTAAAGGAAGATACAATATCCATAATCTCATGCCTATTGGTTGGAATAAAATGAACAGAATTGGGATTGTACTGATCTAGGTATTCAGTAAAGTGATGCTCTGACGCAGGGATATTTTGGGCGTAATTTTCACCTATCTTTGAAAAATAAGAATTGAAAACATTTGCAATGTGAACAGGGTCACTGATGATTTCATCATTCAACTTAATATTATCAATAGCTGAATGTTTACTCGAAACATTCATAGCTTGCTTTAAAACATTCCAATTGTTTTTTCATATCAAACTTATATCTTTGCAGTTGCTTAAAATATTTTTTTTTTCTTTTCGGAACGTAAAATCATAGTTAGGGTATTTTTATATGAATTGTATTTATTTCTTGATCCCTCAGTTTTTTTCCAATTTGTATCTATAATATAATCGATTTTTCCTGTTAATCGACCGAAGAATTGATTTTGAAATCCACGGTAATCTAGGAGTCTTTTTATAGTCTGGTTTCTTTTTTTGCTTTGGAATTACATTATCCAAATGAAAATTGAATATTTCCATGAAATAATCAAAAGACAAATTGATGTCATCACTTTCAAATACTCTAGACCAGTCAGCATTTTCGAGAACCGCATCAAGACTAGCTAATTTTTCAAACGAAACTCTACGACTTAATAAAGGAGATCTAAGAAAATTAGCATTATTAACAGAGGTTTTAAGAGCAAAATGAGTCATAATTGGATAATGATCAGTCATATCTGAAAGAATTATATAAGAATCAGTAAGGGGTAGGGTGTTACTAAACAAATTATCAATAAGGGTAGCAGAGTGATCTGTGACACGCGTGGGTTTCGAAATAAGCGGAAGAAAAGAGGAGGACAAAAATGTCTGAAGAAACTCGTTTGCGACAGTATCATTTCCCGACTTAAGTAAGTCAATATTAAAATCGCAGAGGAAGAAACAATCTTTGTTTTTAAAAACAGAGGATTTTACCAAATCAGATAGGTAAGTTAAAAAAATCCTTGATATTAGAGTTGGGAGGTCTGTACATAATGCCTACCACAACATTTCTAATTCCTGGTATACAAATTTCTAAAAAAAAAGGGATTCAACAATATTATCCATTCTCGAAATATCATCATGAACAATACATTCAAAAGTATGCGATATATAAAGTGCAACACCTCCACCACTCTTATCGGGTCTATTATTGACAAACATGTTATTGCCGTCAATCGAAAAAAACTTTCAGAGTTAGAATTTAACCAGGTTTCACTTAAACCAATAACAGAGAATGACTGATCAGCATCAGTCTCTAAAAATAATTTGAACTCATCAAAATGTTTGTTCAAACTCCGAATATTTAAATGCAACAAAGAAAATATATCATTAGAAAAACTATTACACATATCTATACATTGATTCACCGTAATATAATTACACGACATATTTTCATTTAACTCTTCACTGAAATCAGAGGGCAATTCATTTACGGAAGAGTTTAAATTGTCAGCGACAGAATTGTCATAAAACATTGATCGTGAATTAGATGCTCCACCAACTGAATCTGATTCTAACCTTATTTGCCTGAAAAGCTCAAAAAAGTCATCATTTGATAGAGAACTAAACGGAGCATTCGGGAAATTAGCCATTGTAAATGTGGGACATATCTATGAGAGTTTGTGTTGTCAGACAATCCACAATTACAGGAACGAGTGAGCATTGCAAGAAAATAATCAACCAACAGAGTGAGGTAGGACACTGGAGAAGCCAAAGAACATGAATTTTGTCAAAATCATGATGGACAGAGGATAGCTGTGAAGAAGACGAACAGGGAGGAAAAGAGAGCAGTACAAGGTAGAAGAGAAAGTTCAGTGACAACGAAGAGAAACATGAAACACACATAACATGTAAATGAGGACAAATTTGTTGTCTCCGAGGGCTTCCGAGACGATGACAATAGAGAATGTATAACACAGAAATCCAAGCGGACATTGGGAACGACATGAATAGTACTTTTAAGAATTATGTTATCGATATGCCGTGTACCGACGCATTTCTGATCTCTAATGTACACGTAGTTTAACTTCAAAAATTATTCTCATATGTGTGGTTTTACTGGTGTTCTATTTCCAAAATTTATAAGCACAAAAATAATGTTTCATTAACACCTGAGAGACAGGCCCGTAGCCAGGGGGGGGGGGGGGGGGGGGGTGCGTCGGGTGCGTACGCACCCCCCCCCCCCCAAATTCTGAAAGGTCCACTTTTTCATAATAACGGTTTTTAGCAATTCTCAAGATAACAATCAAAATAAATATAAAGACACATTATTATGCTACGTAAATGTGGAAGAGTACGTTTAACAATGTTAAAAATAATTGTACGAAACCCTTTTGTTGTATGAACCATCGGATCGTCCCCATGCACACAAACACAAATGTTATGTATCAATTTGTGCGAGCTATTATTATATTGGCACTGCATGCCATGGCCCTTGGCGCGTGTGACCGGTGTTTTTTTTTTTTTCCACTGGCCGCCCGAGTACGTGCGATTCGTGGATGACATTGAGGTTGACACTTGCATTTTTTCACAGGAACAGAGGTAAGTGGATGAAAATCTAATAGCCTCAAGTTTACGTATAATGTTTTTATTATGGTAAGAATTAAAGAAATTTCCTCGAAATTATAACTATAATCGAAAACCTGAGACATTTTATATCTACGTCTCACAAAGATATAGTACATGTATATAAGTACATGTTGGCATGATAATGCCTGGGGATAGATTATTATGTCAACTATTTTCCATTATGAATGCATGCTCCAATCAAATTGTGAAAAGGTGGTCATGAATTAGCATTTCTTACGAACGATCAGGAGAGACAAAATGAGTCGGATTGGATTACAATTCTCACTTACAGCTTTGTAGAAGTCTGAGTCAACAGTATCACACAGTACTTCAAGACGTATTATAGTACAAACGATTTCTTGAGCCTGCACCGTTTCAGGCTCTGTTCTGGATACAGCGGTAGAAACTCATTCTTTTCTTTCTTTTTTATTTTATCATTATTTACTAATCTCTTTTCTAACTTACAGGTAGCGGATTTCTTTGCAGGCCAAATTCGGAAATGTAGTGTTGATTATTACTTATACATTTTCTCATGTTGTGACAGTTCTATTGGTCCTCATTTTAAAGTGAGCCAAAACCTAAAAAAAATTTCACTTATAATTTCCAAAGAGTATTATGCAGGCACGCAAACTCATTTTAGTTGTATTTCAATTAAATGTAATGGGTAAGAGGGTATGAGAGAGAATGGAAAGTGCTGAGCTATGAAGTAAAATGGTAAAGTAAAAAGTTTGTCAGATAGTATTACAAAAGAAACTCATTCTTTTTTGTTTGTTTATTTTATCATTATTTACTTATCTCTCTTCTAACTTAAAGGTAGTGGATCTCTTTGCAGCCAGTGGCGTATCTAGGGGGGGGGGGGAGGGGGCAAGGGGGGCACGTGCCCCGGGCGCCACTCCTTGGGGGCGCAAAAAAAACGAAAAAAAAAACGAAGAAGAAGAAGAAAAAAAACGAAGAAGAAGAAGAAGAAAAAGAAAAAAAGAAGAAGAAGAAAAAAAAAAAAAAAAAAAAAACTCGCCCGGAAGGGGGAGGGAGAATGGTAAGGGGGGGGGGGAAACCAAATCAAACAAGATAAAAACAAAACATGATGATGACGCGGACAAAACGACAATGTTTATTGTGTTCACACAAACATTCTATGTTCTGTGAGCTGAAATACAAAAATTTTCGGCTCGCTCGCTGCGCTCGCTCGCCAAAATTTGTATAAAAAAGAAGGTAAGAACAAAACGTGATGATGACAAAATGGCAGTCTCTATTGTGTTCACACATGTCATTTTATATTTAGCAGGCAAAATGTTTCACGGAGCAGCGGCTGCAATTTCATTCCTTCTGAAGCGATCGCCCATTGGATCAAAAGAGGGCGTCAACGGTGTCGAACATACGGGGGGGGGGGGCGCAAAAAAACAATAACAAATCAAACAAGATAAGAACAAAACGTAATGATGACGCGGAAATATACAAATTTCGGCTCACTCGCTCGTACTAATTTAGAGTATTTTTTCAAGTCCTCAGTTTGTTGGTATAAATCGTTATCTATAAGGCCGTCACTATATTTTGATTAGAATTGTAAGATTTAATAAGCAAAAAATGACAAGAGTTTCATGATTTGTAAGCTGAAATACAAAAATTTTCTGCTCGCTCGCTGCGCTCGCTCGCCAAAATTTGTTTAAAAAAAGAGAAGAAGATAAGAACAAAACGTGACGATGACGCGGACAAAATGATAATGTCTATTGTGTTCACTCATGTCATTTTATATTTAGCAGGAAAAATGTTACACGGAGCAGCGACTGCAATTTCATTCGTTCTGAAGCGATCGCCGATTGGATCAAAAGAGGACGCCAGCGGTTTCGAACATACGGGGAAGGGGGGCGCAAGAAAAAAATCAAAAAAGATAAGAAAAAAAAAAACGTAATGATGACGCAGAAATATACAAATTTCGGCTCACTCGCCCGTACTAATTTAGAGTATTTTTTCAAGTCCTCAGTTTGTTGGTATAAATCGTTATCTATAAGGTCGTCACTATAATTGTGAGATTTAATAAGCAAAAAATGACAAGAATTCCATGTTTTGTAAGCTGAAATACAAAAATTTTCGGCTCGCTCGCTGCGCTCGCTCGCCAAAATTTATATAAAAAAATATAAGAACAATACGTGATGATGACGAGGATATTTACAAATTTCAGCACACTCGCGCGCACTAATTTAGAGTACTTTTTTAAGTCCTCAATTCTTTTGGTATAAATTGATATCTATAAGGCTGTCACTATATCTTGATTAGAATTGTAAGATTTGGTAAGCAAAAAATGACAAAAATTCCATGTTTTGTAAGCTGAAATACAAAAATTTTCGGCTCGCTCGCTGCGCTCGCTCGCCAAAATCTATCAAAATTCATTACATTTAAATCACCCTCAAAAAGATCCCTTTTAAGTGCTTGAAAAAGCATCATGCGGACTTTGTTTAAAGTCCCTACCGGGACGGGGTAGGGGTTGAACACTTTTTTTCAGAAATTAGGGGCGCAATTTTCGTGCTTGCCCCGGGCGCCGTTTTCCCTAGATACGCCACTGTTTGCAGCCCAAATTCGAAAATGCCCAGAGACAGCTAGTAACCAAATAACCTACTATAATTTAATAGATAAGAAATAACCATTCCAGTATGTATCTTAGTGTGCACAGTAAGACAGATCAAATCAAATAGGAAAACATCTGAGCACTAAGCCTGAGGTCTGAATTTGCACTCAACTTCTTCCAATGGCTAACGGATGTTTAATTTTTGAATTTCACTGACCTCTAAATTTCACAAAGAAAACCTTCTTAGCATGATGGTTAATATGACATTTGACTGATATTGGAGATGTTTGCGAATCGGATCTACTACCTTTAATATTATTAATCTAAAATGATTTTTTGAAAGTTCGGAAATGCTGGAAATATCCTACCACAAGGATGCAAAATATAAATGGTTCACATTTACAATTCATTTTGTTTTAAAAATTTTCTTATTTATTTTCGTTTTTGACAAACTCGCATACCAGGCTTCAGGCCTGCTAACGCGGGTATACAATAGAAAAAATAAAAGTTAAAACAACACCAGGTAAATCACTATTCTCAATTTTGCGGCGCGCTACGCGCGCAGAGTCTCGAACACAATTAAACATTGCAACTTCCTGGCAAAATGAGTTTTTACTATTTCCTAGATGAAATACCGTAACGCGATTGCATGCAACAGACAAAAATACAAATTTCCTCGAGACTTTAAAACGTCATTAAAACAGTCAAAATTCACAATTTGCGGCGCGCTTCGCGCGCAAATTCTTATACAACTTTTGTAGTTCGGTCGTCCAAAGAATATATATATATATATATATATAGATAGATATAATAGCGTGTGTGTGTGTGTGTGTGTGTGTGTGTCATCATTGGTATTGGTACCGAAGGTCCGTTTTTTTAGTGACCGCACCCCCCCTTCAAAAAATCCTGGCTACGGGCCTGTGAGAGATGAGACATCTCTGTTATGAATTGGTATGGCCTGAAGGTTACACGATGTTATTACAATGTTATTTCTTCTGGGCCTTCTGAGCAGATTTGGTGACTTTGCCTCCAGAGCCGTTATCCTTTTCCACTTCCTTGATCACGCCAACGGCTACAGTCTGCTTCATGTCGCGGACGGCGAAACGTCCCAGCGGTGGAAACTCAGCGAAGGTCTCCACGCACGTCGGCTTCGAGGGCACGATTTTGACCAAGCAGGAATCACCACATTTGGCCATCTTTGGGTTGTCCTCCAGCTTCTTCCCCGACCGCCGGTCGATTTTTTTTTTTCCCAGTTTACAGTGTCAAACTTACAGGCGATGTGGGCGGTGTGGCAGTCGAGTACTGGAGCGTAGCTGGCGTGGATCTCACCAGGCTGATTTTACACAATGACCTGTGTGCATGAGTGCTAAAGTTAAGTGGTTTATTGCTGAAGTCAAGTTCTGAAATTGAGCACTGAAGAGCCTGTGAAATGTTGACTTGTTGTTGTTGTTGTTGTTTTGAAACCTTTTTATGTTGTTGTTGCCATGAAGACAGTATACACTACAGTAGTTCAAGATAGCCCATAATTATGGGAATCCGACATAAAATGATCATAACAAAGGGAACCTATGGAACCAAACGTCATGAGAAGCGCCGCGATAGTCACCATCACTTTCTCTTGTCTTTTGATTTTCTTTCTTCTTGACTGACAGGCGAGTTTGACCCCCCCCCCCCCCCCCCTTTAAAAACGAAGCTTCGCCCTGAATGATGAATCAATGTTATGGATCTCAATTTCTTTTGTGTGTAATGATGTAGTAGATATTTTGCTGTAGCTATTGTATTTTTCCATTTTCTTGATTTAAGTCAATAAAGCAATCATCCCCATGGGTAGCGTTCCGTTTTAATGATGCGGAGTCGGGGAAGGACTTGGAGTTGGAATATCTGTGCGATGGAGCCCTCCCACACGAGGAAGATTTTGCATTTTCAGACCTGAAATTCAGCAATCTGGTGCACACATTTGGCCTTTCTCCTAAAAAAAAAAAAAAAAAAAAAAAAAAAAAAAACAAGTAAGAAAAAGAAATATCCATAGTTGAATGACTAAATGTCACTCTGCACCTCAAAACAAACAAAAAGTCGCCAGACATGAATTTTGAGTTAAGACCATATTCTCAAAGAACAGACTTTAAGCTTTAAAATGATGTATAACTCAAATCAAATGGACTCTCCTAACCTATCTAAATATTTGAAAGAAAGCACAAACTCAGGAAAAGTGTGCAACTGAGAAAAGAGGCTCTGAAGTACCGTGTCTATTCAAGCGCTTAATCTTTACCAAACCGTGCTGGCTGTGCGATGAATGGGACAAAAAACAGGAAGTAAACCACCAGAGTAACAACAATGAAGAGATTATCAGATTAAAGTGAAATTAAGCATGCCTCATTAACCCATTCTGTCCATAATTAATGCCTACTTTCAAAGCGGTAGCACTATCCTTTCAAAAGTTATTAGAGTTGAAAGTGAAGAGTGTGGACAAGGTTTTTCAGAAATGAAAAAGGGATTTTAAAGACACACCTAATTACACTATTCTACCAAAAATGTTCGAGATGAACTGCTAAAAAAAAAAAACACTTTCCTGCCCGTTTTAAGATACCAAATTTTAGCATAATGTAAAAGAAGACCCGCTCTTTCAGAAAATATGAAAAAGTCAAGTTCGGCTAGGTTGACCGATTTCACTATTTTCAGTCCTCACGCAAAATCAGTGTGTGCGACTTTATGTTCGTTTTGAGGTGCACGGTCACAAATAGTGGTATGTCAGCTCTTGCTCCGCCTGTGCGACATCACTGTGTAGGCCTACTAAACGGGCCTATCACCGACGTAGCCACTATTTGATCTTGGGGGGGGGGGGAGGGTTTTTTTTGCATTTTTTTTTTTTTTTTTGCATTTTGATGTTGTGAATGGTGCACTTTGATGGGGTTTTTTTGCGCGTTTTGTCGACTTGAAACAGTCCCACTTGTTTAAGGTAGAAATATATATCTAAATATTTATATATTTAAATGGTATCATTTGCATACACTTCTTGTATTAACTATAACACTGAATATCATGAACGCGACCGAACCCGACCGAGCAGAGCAAGCGGGGGGGGGGGGGGGGTTCCATCTCCCACGGTGAGAACTTTTTGCATTTTGATGTTGTAAATGGTGCAAGATGCATGTTTTTGCGTGTTCTATCTACTTGACAGAGCCCAACTTGTTAAAGGTAGCAGTATATTTTGATGTAGAATGTTTTTAAACAATTTACCTATAAAATGGTATCATTTAAATAAACTTTAGATAAACTGCAAACAAAAGATAATGATGGAATGAATAGGGATTTTTCAGGAAAGTGTTAAATGTTTGTGGGGGCGCTGTGGCATAGTGGATAAGACTCCCGACTCCCGATCAGAGGACCCGAGTTCGAATCCCGCCCAGTGCTCACGTCCTTGGACAAAATGTTATTACCCATAGCACTGTGTCCCTCTCGACCCAGGTGTATAAATGTGTACCTGGCAACGCTACACACTAAAAACTAGCGGTACATTTGGGGTAGGCGTTTCTGCCTGTGTGCCAGTATCGGGCTTGTGAGCAAGTAAGTTCGTCTAGGAGTACTCGTTGGTGCGGGAACGGGTAGGCATCCTTGAGCGTAGGTCTTCCTACTTGTCGTTACCCTGAATAGTCTTGTAACAAAGACCAATTATGCATGTACATGTTACATTACATCTTGGAAGACTTGGTAGTGGATACAAAGGTTATTTCAAAGAACACATTTTACATATCTTGGTATACATAAAACTTGCAAGTACGTGTTTTAAGACAAAGTGTCAATACACCTGTAATCTTGGAACTGTTTTTCGGAGGCTTTACGATTATTAAATTCACGTTCTGATAACGAGAATACCTACCGCCAAACTGGTTGACCAATAAGCGAAAAGAAAGAAATCAATTCCTGCGATTATCGAACACCAGTGTAATTTTCTGAATGATATACCCAATTAATGGATGAAATCACATAAAAAAAATAATAAAAATGTTTACAAAATATTCATAATTATGTATTTACTTAAAAATTTACGTATGATTATTTTAGTTATTCTTTTTTTCCTCATCTGTACAACTAGCCAAATTGGCCACTCATTCAAATGTCTGGAGCGGCGACGACGTACGTGTCGCCGAGCGGTAGATTTTCACGCAGGATGATCGCGCTGCATACAGCTTACACGTAACCGAATGTAACCGAGCAACTTTTGTATTGATCCAAAATGTGTCGATCATCAAGTGTATCAAGCTGACTAGCAAGATTAAACATTTATTATCGCGCTTCAGCTGGTAAAAAAACGTGCAACAGTAAGGATCTTCAATTCAAGCACGCAGTCGACAGAAGGCCATTAACTGATGCACAACTTCGGCACTAGACCAGACGTGTTGACCACTTCTCGTAATGTCACGGTGAGTGAGTGTTGCTGTATCATAAGATCATGACGGATCACAACTGACTTAGAGTCTGTCTGAGGATCTAAAAACATTGTTAGCTAGAATGTTCTTAGTATATAGTGTGTAGACCACTAACAGTTCTAAGGCCTGTTTGTCGAAATGTTGTTTATACTAAGTCCCAACAATAACACTACTACAGCCAAACTATACAGGTCAGGTCAGAGGGAGTCCTGTACTGTATTGTATAGTGTCTGACTATGTGACAGTACACCATTATCGAGACAATTGTGCATGCCACAAAGCAGTTACTAAGTTAGGTTAGTGAGTTACCTGTACTATGATAATGGTACCACTACCACAGCTTGAAAATTATGCCAGTTGACATCTTAACAGTTTTTTGTTTTGTTTTGTTAGATTAGTATAGAATCTGATGTCAGAACAAAGACAACTAACATGACTAACCTAGTATTAATTTATGTTGATCTCAATTGACAATTCACAGCATCAATCCTTGATCTTTCTTGAAATACAATGTATGTCTAATCCTATGTAGCAGCTGCACACAGCTAGACTTGGCTGGGCTGCTATAATACTAGTAAATGTATCGGTGAGGTAGAGTACAGTCCTGTCGCTGTAGAGCCTGTAGTCTACACAACGCCATGCCTTGCCTGGCGTCTGGTTGGGTTAGGGTTGTGCTAACTGCGACCGGCAGCCCCATACGCATAGCGTAATGGGGCTGCGGACTGTGGCATTCAGGATCATGACAGGGTAGTTCCAGTAATATTTATGAACCTATTGTTGATGTCACTTGCAATATTCATCAGTGCATTCCTACCTTCGCAAACTTTTATTCTTATTGGAAGCAGTTGTGACCCGAACATTTTCCCTTTCTGAATTTACAAGGCAATAAACACTTACATGTACAAGAAACTGATGTAAGACCTAAACCTCACATTATAATGCTACCAGTTAGTCATTTCTTTTTGTTGTTGTTGTTATTTAGACAAGCAGCTAAATGCAGCTGTTCCACTACCGAGCTGTGGATAACTTTATGTCACATGTGAATGGATGTGACAAAGGTGAGGAGTACATCTGTTCTAAACATCTGGAAGTCAGTGGAGAGCAAAGATTATTCAAGAACTCTTCAAGGACGTTATCAAGCATACTTGGTAATGGTAAGTCTTTTAATGACACATATGTATTGTAGTTAAAACGAGAAAGAACCATGCAGAGCACAATACTACATGATGTACACGTAGTTACATGAGTTCAGCCCTGGGTCTTACTATCATTTGATAAATTGTGACTTGTAACACCAGAAGATGCATGTCCATTTTTGGGTAGGGCCTATACTTAATCAGCACTACTGATTGTGTGGCAGTGGCATGATGGCCCCATGACTGCTGGATGTAGCATCAGTTAACAAGTGGCAAGATACATGTATGTGTGGTCCATGATAGGCTGTGAATTACTATAAATTCTTATACCTTTGCAGAAAGAATGACTTTGCAAGTATTGTAAATTGTGATTTTCCTATTAGATTATATGTAGGACGTAAATGACATTCGATTGTAATTCCTATGAATAATCAATCAGATAAATTGACCAATTCCTTTATCTCAAATGAGGTAAACTGTCCCCTTTTTTTCCTGTTTTCTTTTTCTCTGTCCATAGATTCACACTTGGGTTCTCTTCACCCTTACAATACTCTGAAGCTGCAAGGACTCTCATCAAAAGGGCCCCCATCTTGGAAGACCCTGGCTGTAATACCACAGGTTTGTGTAAAGTGAAATATGATTTGAAAGGGAATGAGTCCATATTTGATTGGATATTTTGTCACAAAATAAGAAGAGCCTTTGTACATTCCAAATGTTTTGTGGAAAGTAAATGTTTATAGAGTTGTAAGTTAACTATTTGCCCCCCCCCCCCCAAAAAAAAGGGGGTTGATAGTTATTATTGAAGCAAATGTGATAAGTTTTGCAGTTATGCTGCTTCTTCTTTTTTCACATCAACTTTGACCATAGATAATACATGTAGTAACATTTTCAATGTAAACCAGGGTTTGAAACTAACTGATAATTTAATGTTTTTGAATGTTGCACTTTTGATTGCAGTTAATAAAATGTGAATAAAAGTTTGTTTGTTGTTATTAACAAATTTGTTGTGAATTCATTCCTCACTATTTGTCCAGGAACCTGCGGGACCACATCCAACGATAGGGACTTTTCGATTTCCCCTCCTGAATGTCGACGTCGAAGTAATGACGTCGTTTTAAGGAACTGTGCAAACTCCATGTTCTCCAGTACATCCCAACGCCTGAATCGCAAACGCGTCTGCCAAGGATCTCATGGCCACCTATATTCAGAACACGAGTGATGTCATCACTTAGTGCAACCACTCGCCAGCCTGTTGGAGGGAAGGGAGCCATGACGTCGTAGCAGTACGTAGTGAACGACGTGCACTGAAAATCAAAATGGGCAATATCATCCCAGATGTGACAAACGAACTGTAGCAATCTGGAACCACTCTTGTTCAAGAAAGATGGCCATGTCCACACAATCAGAAAGTCCCTATTAGTAATATGTGGGATTCCTTTTGCACCAGATGGCCTTCTCGTGGAGGTGGAAGGAACAGTTCTCGCGTCTGCACCTGCACCAACATTTCTGCAGGGGTTGCTTCAACTTTGGCTGTGTAGTGCACATTTGGGCTGGAATATCCCAACACGAAGAGCGCACCAATATTTCATCCAACCCTGTCTCACAAGATTAGGATATATTACAAGTAATTACCATTCAAGGTACAGAGATTGATCAACTTAAATATCCCAGTAGATTCAGGTCGATTCTGGAAATTGCTTTGAATATTTCCAGCAATTCGTTCTTTAAGATAGGAAAGTTGATTAACGTTATATCCCAATAAATTCATGGTGGTTTTACTTCTTCTGGCCCATTGATAGGACAGAAACCTTTTACCTCAGCTGAATTTAGGCAACAAATTCTCATTTGGAGCTTTAATGTCTCAAGTATGTTAACTTGAATTTAAAAGAATATCCTTAAATACAATTCTTGTTTTGCTGCTTACAATGATTGTATGTCTCTGGCCTCTTAACACTGAGGTTAAAGTGTGATTTCCATCATAGTTATGAGCAAGGAAATCTTTTCATGTTGCTTGAATTCATTGCAAATCATAGTAAAGGTTGCCTTCCCCGTTTGAGGTACTCTATGTACACATGCACCAGATGCAGTATCAATTGAAAAATCTGTTATAAAATGTGTTTGTAGTGTACATATTCTTTGCAGGCGGAGCCTACTAACTTGATACAGGAATATTGGCAACTGAAGCAGTTCACCAAAATGATACTTACTAATCCCAAGTGCTGACCATACAAATATAGGTTGACTGCAGTGTATATTTTTACAGCCAAAGGAGAGTCAAGAATTTCTAAAGGTTCAGATGGTAGTGGAAAACTAAATCACTCTTGAGGTTTTTACATTGCGAGTAACAGGGTGAGGATTTGATCACTTTGAATTATATACCTGCCCTCTCTTAACTTATATTGAAGTTAAATCTCCAAGCTCACACAAAAGCAAAACACAAACTTCCACATAGCTTCTATGTACAATAGGATCTTACGTGTTTCCCAGTAATCTACATCAAAGACACTTTTTCTGAAAAAATACATGAGCATGAGCTTTACTTTCATGAAGATTCCTGTCATTGCCACTGCCGTTTCTAAATCTATATTTTCTTATTTAGAATGAATATGAAGTGCAATCAACCTTGCTTAAGTTGACCTTGTGTAGATCTAGCGATATTCAGTTAAGTTATTTATTTCCTTGAGAGCATTCATTACATTTGAGCAGTGTGTTGTAGTATGTTCGAACAGATTGATATACATACAGTAGTACCTGCGGTGTACGAGACATGAGCAGACAATTGAATGGTTTGCATGACATGGCTGCACACTAACCCATCTTATCTTTTTTTTTTTATTTACTGGCCATACCCATCTGTTTGACCAGTAGGTACCCAGTTTGTCCATATTTAATGGTCCGTTCCTGAACAGTTGCTGGTCCAACGGTGATTTTCACTGGTCCTAGACTGTTTTACCAGTGCCAGTGGGCAGTGTTGTGCAAAGTGAGATTACCTCAACAGATGGGAGAACTGTAAGGAGATTGCCATTAGATTTAGCCTGATGGTCAAAACTTACTTATGTGATCCTCATCCAAAAGTTACTCTTCAGTGGTGAACTGATAGAGAAGACCATGTTAACCCATTGAGGACGGTTTGATTTTGCTACAACACACATTTCCCATAGACATTTGCCTCAGTATACTCATGACTTTTCAGCGGGTTCACACATCTTCATTTTTTATTTTTTTTTATTATTATTATTTTTTTTTTTTTTTTTTTTGGGGGGGGTCATGACTTCTCTCCAGTCGGATATAAAGCTGTATTTACGCAGCGTGCAAAACAAGCACTCACTACATGGATTTGATACTACATTATGATATGACCAGTGTGCTGTTACATAATGAAGATAATCTCTTTCAGTACACTGTAAATGCACAAGTATATAAAATTGTGTTCTATAGGAAGAAATATCGTACTTTAAAATATAATTGATGGTGACAAACAGTGCGATAATAATACATGTACATGCTGTACGTCTACTACCGCCATCCAATTCATATCTGTGGCCTACCCATTTCTTAATGGTGCATAATCTGTTTACTTTTTTTCTGAGATACAAATGTGTTTCTTGTGTGAAGAGCAAGGGGTATCACTTTGGTTTAATCAAAACTCACTGTACATTGTCTTATAATGCATCAAGTTGAATGTAGTTTTCTTTGTGACAGAGTAAGAGGAATTTTGATAAGCACAGGTAGGCAGACATTTACAGTGTATTGACAGTAGGTATCTATTACTGCAAAGAAGTGGATATACACATGGGACATAAAATCTGTTCATGTGCATTATGAAAGCAAAGAACTTTCCTTGATCCCCAAATACCTGCTTTCTTAGACTATAAGAAGCTCTCTTAGCTATTATCCAATTAAAATTAGTTCAAGGAAAGTAAACACTCAACACATTTGTGACACTTGTAACATTTTTCATTTTACTATTTTGCCACTTATGTAAAACTGTCGTCACACATCAAGACATAACATAGACCTATTGGGAGAAGCGTGCATTATGGTGGATGTATACCACTTACCATAACAATTCTAGTTTTACAGGTATTCCATTTCTCTTGAAATTCAAAGGTAAAGGTTTAAAAAGGCCATTTCAAAAACAAAACCCATCTTAATTCAGAGCAATTCTGATATACTTGTTTCATTTTGCCCTTTTGATGCCAAATTTTGTTCCATATTAACCTATAAGTGCCACAGTGTTTTTCTGTCAAAGATTTTACCTTTGATTTAAAGATTATGAACAGCTGTTTCTATAATTTAACTGAAGTGATTTACAAACAAATTAAATCAAGTGATATTTCATTTGATATGATTGTGTAGGATGTTCAATGTGTGGACAAGTGAAAGATGTTCTTCAAGCCAACTTATGATTCATGAGAAATTATGAAAATGTGAATTTTGAGCATGTATGGATTTCATGGCTGTGTAATCTCAATATCTGAGTGTATATTATGACATATTTCTTTGTTGTGCAATTGTTATGTATTCCTGTAGGTACCTACACTGTTGTACATTGTGCCAAAGATAAGCAGTCTCAACTACATGTACTGCATAAGCTGTTCGTCTTGGCGTACATAAATATTTTTGTGAATGAGAAGGTCACAGGAATTGTCACAAGATCTTATTTTCGTGAATTGACACTGAGACCATCTTAAATGCACTAAATATTATACCCCAGTAGCGCTTGGTGAGAATTTTGCCTGGTAAATTTGCCAACCAAAAATGATTCACAAATTCACAAAAATGGCAACTTATTTGGTACAGTGCACTACTACATCGTGTACATGTATATTTTTAAATGCAACAACCTTATTCGTATGTATAGCCCTCTGTGTTTGTAGTGCAATTTTAACACGTGGATGCTTTTGCTTTGTTATAAGTTTCCAGTAAATAAAGCATATAATTTGTACATTGTATATCAAGGAAAAACACCTTAGCATGTCTTATACATACAGTTGTATGCTGTAAACTTACTCTCATAGATTGCATGCATGTGTTTGTGTGCGTGTTTGTGTGTGTGTCATATTGTTTACTTAGGCAGTCACATACCAAAAATAGGAGTACAAATATGTACCCCTAGTGGTACATATGCTTGTCCCTATACAAGGAACCCTAGAAGTACTCATCTGTACTCCATACAGGGGTACTTATATGTACCCCATACAGAGGAACATATAAGTACCACGTATGGGAACATATTACTACCTATGATGATACAAATGAGTACCCTTAAACGTACAAATAAGTACTCCATAGGGTACATATCTGTATCCCAGGTAGGGGTACTTATATGTACCCCTGTATGGGGTACATGTAAGTGCCGCTAGGGTTCCTTGTATAGGGACAAGCATCTGTACCTCTAGGGGTACATATTTGCTCTCCTATTTTTTAGTGTGTAGGGTAATAATAATAGCAGGGCCCTCTGGTAGAGCAGTGACAACACTGAAGAGGCTTCCCTGGATAAATAGGACTTTATTATTATTACTATTATCACGAACTTTAGCTCTAATTCCGTGTGTTCATCACCTATGTGTATGTACAAAGTCTAGTGAGGTAGATTTTAGGGGGAGGGTGGGTGAGGGGGGTTCCCCGCTCGACGGATCTTTTGCGTTATTAGAATTGAAATAAAGCGATCTGAAGCACACTTTTTGTGGAAAATTCGGAAATTGTCATTCCCCAAAGTGTACTAAGTCTAAAGAGGGGACCAAGCAATTGGATGGTGGCAAGATACCTCTCCCATATTCACGGGAGCTTTTTTTTTCCTTTTTCATTTTTGGAACTTAGACTTAATAATCCGGTGCACACTTTTGTTATAATGTTTGGAAATTTGTCAATCAGAGAAGGTTGGAGGGGATAAACCCTATTCCCCACCCCTCCTACACGAGGGAGATTTTGTATTTTCTGATTGCATTTTAAGGTTTTCGTGCACACATTTTGTGGCATATTTGGAAAACTCTCTATGTTCGAAGTGTAGCCATAATCCACTTGTATGTATGAGGCGAAGGGGGGGGGGGGCGAGCAGGGAGAAGACCATCACCACCCTTCCCGTACGAGGGAGCTTTTGCCTTTTTAAAGTTGAAATTGAGATATCTCGTATGCGCATATTTGATATAATATTTGGGAAATTATATTTAAACGGGCCGTTAACGATCGCCCCGTGACTGTACAGGCATGCTAACCTGAAACATTAAACTGCACATTACTTGAATATGAGACCATTCTGAAGCAAATAATTTTCACACAACAATAGATATATAATGTACTTTTAAATGAATCCCACGAGGACTGCAACAATCATCCCCCAGCATTTCCACTGATTCCCACTGATCAGTTACCAGCCATCCCCTTTAAGATAAACCATTTGGAAATCTGTCAATCTAAAAAGGAAGAAGGAAAATGACTGTAAGTGGGAGGAGGTGGGAAGGGGTATCCCTTTTTTTTTTTAAGTTTCAGAACTGAAATTCTCCGTCCATTCAGATTTCTATAAAAGCGCAAGAAATTTTTCCTCATTTCGGGAATCATTGGGGATCAAAATGATATGTTTGTCCCTCCCCTCCCCCCCCCCCCCCCCCCCCGTCCGCGCCTGCCCGTCCTCCAGGATCGACGTCCCTGCATACGAGGATGCTTTTGCATTATTAGAATTCAGATGGAAATATCTCGTAAACACATCTATGATTTAGTCTGGGGAAAAATCAAATCCCAGAAGTGTACTTTTTTTTTGTGGCGGAGCACACTTTAGATGAAACATTTGGAAATCTTTCAATCTAAAGGTGTATTAGGGGAAAAGGACTGAACGGCAAGGGTATGTAAGGTGGTATAGGCCTATCCCCCTCTCAATCGAGGAAGACTAATAAAATTGTATTTTCAGAATTGAAATTCAGCCATCTTTTGGGAGTAATTTTTAGACAGTTTTCTATAAAAAAAAAAGTAAGAACATTTCCACGCCTCGGGAGTTACGAGGAATAGCGAAATAATATGTTGGTCCCCAACATTTTTTGGGGGGGAACCACCTCCCCCCCCCCCCTCCTCCCCCATTCGACACCTATTCATATGAGGGAACTTCTGTAAGTGGAAGCTCTACTAATATAAGGAAATACGTCAATCGCTAAAGTATACAAAGTCTATCGAAAGCGACCCAGTAGTGGAGCTTTTGCATGTTCATAATTGCAATTCAACGGTCTGCAGGAACATAGTTCTGGCGGTATTTTGACAATTTTCCATAAAGAAAGTTCGAGATTTGTCCTCATCTCGGAAATTGCTTGGGAGACAAATTAAGATTTGTCTGCACCAACATTTCCGTAGGGGCGGGGCAAATGCCCCTTTGATCCCCCCCCCCCCCCCAATAGAATCGACGTCCCTGATCATCCCTGTGCATGCCTTTAGATGTACCTATGTACCTGATTCAGGAAATGGAGGGGGGTTCAATTATGGCGGGTTTTTTTTTTTGTTGTTGTTGTTATTATTTGTTTGTATTCGTACATAATTTGCAGATGGTCGCGGCATAGCATGTTTATATGCATGTAGGGTATAGGCTTTTACTGTTTGACGTTGTCAACGTCTGGACCATACCTTATGTCGATATTACTTTCTTCGCGAGCGAGTAAAGCGAGCGAGCGCTTGAGAAAATTATGTGTCATCCTAAAAGATAGAATACTGTTCAGCTCTGTTACCTCTCTGAAGGTGGGCGTATGAACGTCATGCAATATGCCAAACTTGATACAATCACATTTCTGCTTCCTCATTTTTTTTTTTTTCAAATTTCGGAAGGGGGGACGGTGGGATGATTGTTGTACAGGCCATTCCCCGTCCTCCATTTCAGGGGATGTATACCCCCCCCCCCCCTCCTCGGGGATTTACGCCCATGGTCTTGCGCCAGTCTGTCGACACAAATATTATTTCCAATACCGATTCTCATTCTCTAACTGACAATACTATACCACCGTTCGGCTCGAGTTTCTAACCTTCACATACCACGTCACAGGATCGACGTTCGCTTACCTACGCAATGTCGGATATCCTGGCCCCAAAATCTGTAACGAGTTGTCATTCCTCATTAAAGGTGACATCTCGCTTAAGAACTTCATAACCAAGTTTAAAAATCACTGTCTTTCATAATTGTTCTGTTGCATGATGCTTTTCTAAAAAGACATGTAGTGTTCTGAATGAACAATAGCCTTTGGACAAGGCCTCGCGCGCTGTTTGCCTCTCAGCATTGTCTGAAAATAGACTGACGCAGTGTGCGTGACAGCAGTGATCGCTGGACCGAGCCGCGTCAGCTGCGGCCCATCCGACCGTGTTCGTTGCTGTATCGCAATTAGTCTCGATTCAGACACGCAGGGGATATAAGCTAAGATCGCATTGGCTAAAGGCTTAATGAACAATGATGTTGTATTGTTGTTCTCAATCTCACTCTGCTGTACGAATCGTTTTACTGCCTGCTGGCTGTCTTCCATCTTTCAATCTCTTATCCTCGATAATTCCCCTTTAGTTACACGTCTGTTATGCCCATGTCCTTATTTTTATTAATAGGTGGGTCCATGTTTACGTCAACGTCAATGCTAATGCCCGGATGTATGTCCCATAAAAGCCTGTTTGTCTTCGTCTGCCTTGTTTCTATTTCTGTATTTGTCCCAATGCTCTGTTGTGTACCTTCATTTACAATTGAATCGCATACCATTGCATGTGATATTCATTTGTGTAAATGGCGCACTCATCACAAATTACTCTTCTTTAGAGATGTGCCACCCGCATGTTAAAACTGATCGCATTGTTATCTTTACTTATGTATATCAAATCAATTTGCCCTTGAAATGAATGCCATTGAACTGATCTGAACCGATCTTTGCTGGCTCCTATTTTTTTTTTTTTTTTTTTGTGCTACCGTTCACATATTGTTCAATTCTCGCCTTACAGAGAGGAAGAGAAGTGGTGCACCAGGCAACTGGTCTCTACTCGTAGCGCATTTCTTAATTGTTCAACTCCATGTGGAATGAGAATTGTCACATCTTTCAGTAGCTGACAGATTACAGCGACTGTGCCTTGATGTAGCCATCTTTGATAGAGAACTATAGCTCTCGGTCCTCGGAATTTCCCGGCCCCCAGCAGCCTGCACGTCAACAGTAGGAGTCGAGTGATCACGTGACAGGTGTGTTACACTTATCACAGAAATGATCGCACTGCGACGTTTAGGCGCACGGAAAACTAGTCGGTTGTTAAACTCGGTAAGTATTGGTTAGATCATTCTTGTGCCATCGAAACCCACTACGGACTACTATCATATGAGGCAATAAGAGCATCATTTCATTCCACCTGGGATGGATAGAGACTACACTTACCTCGTTCTGCTGCTAGCAGTTCTTGTTTCTGTGGACTATTGTCCCGTTTCAGAAGGTAAGACTGCCGAGAGATATATTTCATTTTTGGATATGCATTGCTATATATATATATATATATATATATATATGCACTTTTGACAGGTGCAAGAATAGTACGCCTGAGAGCATTGTTTGACTGACAACACTAAATGTCAAGCAAAAGTCTACTCGTCAGCCATTTTTGTAAATGACAGTGGGATAGTTTGTTCATTGATATCAGTTCTCCTACATAAGCATTTCAGTTTTAATGTTCATTATACTTGAGGAGCCAAAATTCTTCATGTTTATTAGGTTCATGACATAATGCTCAAGTGTTCGGTGAGTGTCAGTGTATATATTCAACTTCAAGGATGGTTTATTTTCTATCTCTAAACACAATTCCATTATTAAGGTGATTTACGACAGAAGATTGATGTTTCATGAGGAAAGGAAATACAACAACAAAAAATCCAAGAAATTCAAATCCAAACGAGTGAAATTTGTCTTTAGAATAAGTCAATGTTCAACTCTGTTTACATTGTGTTTGATGCCAATTTGTGTCCCCATGGGACTCTGGAAAAAGTAGGACAGCCACTCAAAAGTCTTTTGGGTTGATTCAAACCAAATATCACAAACAACGCCTTTGTCTTCATGCTTGAGAGGGTACCGAATTTGCTTCACACGGAAATAAGATGAGCCTGCATGCATCATACAAAGGCGTTGTGTGTGCGTGCCCAAACCATTGCATGTATAACAATGGTACATAATATCACATTCGAGCTATTACAAAAGCCACATGAAATTTGGTCCCAACACGTTATGCGCGAAACGTTCATAGAAGATAACAATCATAGCAAACGTGTGGGATGTATTATACACTACTGCCTATGGGTAGTGGTAGGCCGACGGGCTAGGCCGTAATAAAAAAAGAAAAAGAAAAAAGACGCAAATCAAAGAAAATGCATAAAGAGAGCTCCCGTGCCAAGTTGTTGTTTTTTTAACAAAAAGATAGCCTTATGAACGTTTCAATATAAGAAAACACAACAAAACTGAGTAGCAATATAGTGTTGTATATACTTATGATTTCTAATATGGGTTGTATGACGTAGCATTCTTAGGCTATTGGGTGTAGACGAGACTACTGAGTGTGATTCGTTTCATTTTGATAGGACTTGTTTTTTTAAAACTTACTGATGGGTATATGCATTAGCTCACATGAACAAAAATTTATAGAATCCCCCCAACTCCCTTCTAAGACCAAGAAGTAACAAAACCAATAAGCTGTTTAATATAGGCCACGTACATGTACATGAATTATAACTCATTTTAGATTTCACGCCAATATCCGAATTATGAAGCCCGCACATAACATGACGGAAAGTGAATGAATATAACTTTTGGACGGAAACATTTCCATGAACGGTACAAGGCGTTACGGACGTAAAAACGACACAATGTAAGTTAGGCAACATAGCAAATATGAACCTATGCACTTAGATTGTGAACACTAACAGTGGCGGATCCAGAGGGGGCGCACCGGGCGCTATTTTTTGTTAAAACAAAATATTTTTTGTACTTTTTGTAAAATTTGTAAAGGCGCCTCCCCTTTACGGAATTCCTGGATCCGCCCCCGAATAATTATAGCATTGATTTGGGAGGGGGTATTCATTAAAGTATCTATAGATCTATCAACTCAATTGATAATCGTCATAGTGAAATAAACGTGATAATCTTAAACTGTCGATCTAGTAGATTAACTTATTGTTTCAGGTTTTCGCGTGATGAAGCGTCTGGCATGGAATGATCATTGAAATATTAACTAAGCTCGTGTTAAGAAATGCATTTTCTCTTTATTACATACTGGGGCCATATTTGTAGGAAGATCACTAAAATACCTTAGGACCCACAATAATATACAGCCACAGCCACTAAAATTATTTCAATACTCGCAAGCATGGCGTCGCTCCTCCACAGTTCACCAGAGAATATCAAATAATTGAAATAAAAACTGATAAGTATTCATGGTTCCAAAAATTCGTATTCCCTTTTTGAAAAAGAAATCTATAAAATGCGAAAAATTAACAGTTTTATTTTGAAAGCAATATGATAAAGATTGATAACATAATTATACCGAGTCTAGCAAAAAAAAAAATAAAAAAAAAGATGCTGAAAACTGCTTACCCAATAGTGGCGGGTCAAAAGGGGCCTGAGCTTTCGATCCTAGCAGAATCTTCGTCAGAGGCAAAATGACAAACAGGCAGGGAAAGCAATCACATAATTTTTATATAAGGACTTCACACAACAAGAACAGTCAGGGATAGTCTAGAGACACAGAACAAAGAAAACAAAAGGAGAGGGTAGGAGGTCATGGGCAAGGAGCCCAACAGGTAAATGGAGGGGGGTTAGAGCAGGGGAGGGTGGACAGACAAAATACAGAGGAGAGTCAGTAATGATCCTGAGGACCAAGGGGCAGCCATTGGCGGAAAAGGATGAATAGGGAGATAACATCAGATAAGGAACAACAACTTTTTTATTATTATTTTCCCTTTTTTATTTTTTGTTCTTTCTTTCTTTTTTCTAATTGCAGAGCTCCCCCCCCCACCCAGCCACCTAGATTTATTCCTTCCTCTTGCCAGAGTCTCTTTTATATAGCCTTTTCCAACTTACAGATTAACACACTTGTTTTGGTTTGTGTTTATACATATTGGTGTTTAATATGCCCATTCGTGCTTGCTTTTCAACATAAATACACTCACAAAAAAAGAAAGTAAACACTTTTTCCCTTTCATATTTTTCATAGTAGATTTAGATAAAAATAATTGTGTCATAAACCATATAAAAGGTTATTTGGCTATCAACCTGGTAGGTTTATACAAAGGGAAACTTTACGCTTGAGTAAACACATTCGCTTTGTCCTCCAAGGCAGAAAAGTAAAAATTGCAGAAATCGACATATTGAAATTCGTTTGCAAATGCCCCTCAAGATAGCAATGATAACAAAAGACAAATTAAACGCAATGAGAGACACTAATGAATTAGCAGAAATAAGTTTTTTGTTTTCTTGTTTCCCTTTATATTCTTAAACAAAACCATACATTTGGGGAAACTGAAGGGGAACACAAGAATTTTCTGTCAACTTAAATTTTGAATAACACAGGGAACAAGCCGCAAAGGTAATAAAATGGACAGAATTTCTTTGTTTCATTTTTAATCAAGGAATTTAAGAATGCATGAGACATATTCAAGAAAAATTTTATTTCACATTTTCTTAACTTTGAATAACATTTTAAATTTCTACAATCTTTGTTACCATTGCTTCTTCTCTGCTGTGTTTTAACTATGAATTTGACTGAAGATTCTTCATTTTCTGCCATTATCAATTTTTTACTTGTTTTATCTTTAGAGGGTTCCAGACATTATAGAGATCATATGTAGATATTTGCAAATTAATTTGCATTTCTTATTGTGATAAATTCGTCTTTTGTTCTCATTGTTACATGGAAGAGTAAATACGCTTTGAATAGCAACTTGTCCGTTTTATTTTTATTTTTACTTTTGTGCCTTGGAAGAGAAAAACGTGTGTTCACTCATGCAAAAAGCTGCTCTTTTTATTGACCGACCACTTTGATAGCCGATTAAATTACCTTTGACATGGTGTATAAAACATTACTATTAGTCAAATAATCTATAAGAAAGATGAACTTTGAAAATTATTTACTCTCTTTCTTTTTTGCTAAGTGTACATTTTCTTTCTCTTTTATTTTGTGCCCCTTTTTTCTTACATGTATGTGCTTTGATTATCATTGTATTTATTTCTTTTATCAATATCATTATCATTATTGTTGTTGTTATATTACCATTATTGTGTATATTTTAATAAGTTCGATTACTTGCATTTGTTGATTGACTCTCACTTTCATTTTGTTGCCTCCTCTTGGTACAGTACCTTTTTTAGGGCTTGCTGTTTGCTCAGCCCCCCTCTCCCTTTTTCCCTTGCTGTTGCTATTTCACTCTTCTCCTTTCTTTATCTCTCTGTTGTTCCTTATCTTGTTTGATGTTGTCTCCCTATTCATTCTTTTCCTTCAATTATTGCCCTTTGGTCCTCAGGATTACCTCTCACCTTCATTTTGTTGCCTCCTCTTGGTACAGTACCTTTTTTTAGGACTTGCTGTTTGCTCAGCCCCCCCCCCCCCTTCCCCTTTCCCTTGCTGTTGCTATTTCACTCTTTTCCTTTCTTTATCTCTCTGTTGTTCCTTACCTTGTTTGATGTTGTCTCCCTATTCATCCTTTTCCGCCAATGGTTGCCCCTTGGTCCGCAGTATCATTACTGACTCTCTGAATTTTGTCTGTCCACCCTCCCCTGCTCTAACACCCTCCCTGTACCCGTTGGGCTCCTTGCCCATGACCTCCTACCCTTTCCTTTTGTTTTCTTTGTTCTGTGTCCCTAGATTGTCCCTGACTGTTCTTGTTGTGTGAAGTCCTTATATATGTGATTGCTTTCCCTGCCTGTTTGTCATTTTGCCTCTGACGAAGATTCTGCTAGAATTGAAAGCTCAGGCCCATTTTTACTCCATAATTGTACCGACTGACATGGAATGACACAGCCGGCTTATCAAAGTTTATACTTTTTCTTCAAGTAATTAAATATTCAACTGCATTCACTCGACATTAAGCACATGACTCTGTATCACCCCTACCCCACTCACTCCATACAAACAAACACATGAACAGACAAACAAACGAGAATATGAATAGTAATACATTTTTCTCATTTAGAACGGCGTAAACATGGAAATTTCAGTGACGTGTCAAAACCATACAGTTTTCACTAATGTAAACGTTACTTTTTTTTTCTTCTTTATTTTTTCAAGGAACAGTACAAATATGTGTCACATGTTTGCAGGAATAAAATCGCATCCCAAGTACAATTGACTGATGTTTAACTGTTATTGTCATTGATCTAGTCGCCATGATCTATGAACTTTTTCTATTTTTTTTTTCTTTTCCGTGGTCTAAAGTTTACATACTGACGACATTTTATACAGACAGCTAGATTTTTCAGCTGCCTTTTATTCACAAATCATTATAGAGACCGAAGTATCACTGTAATCTCGATCTCTTACACGTTATTTTCAAGTACGTTCATCTCTGTTTTGATCTTCATGTCATTCTGTGTCCCTATTTCGCATCTCATTTACACCCATCCATTTGTAGGGTAAAATAGATGTCACATGAGGTACTGACGCAACAATCAGTTCAATCATTTATTTCAATCACTACTCATTTCATTTTGAATATGGACAGAGGTTAATTTTCGTGGACTTGGTCCTAGATTTAAGAATTCCAGCCATTACTTTGAAAGTGCTTCAACGAAGGAATTAACGTTTTGGTTTCTTTTTTTCTTTTGTGTTTTTAGACTTTTCTGACTGTAATCCCTTGTCAATGAGCCCGATCTAATCAAAACACTGCATATCTATTGGTTGGTTCCTGACTAAAATATCAAAATGTTCTGGGCATATTGTAGCCTGAATTAACTGCCATCGCCACATCTTAAAAAGGTTACAAATAATATTGAACTTAACTGAACACACCCAAAATAGAGAATAAAAGCACCAACGTAATATTGTTAACTTAGAGATAGAAAACGAAAAAAAAAAACCAACAACAACAAATGAAGAGGCAAAGGAAAAAAAACAACTTAAACAAAAACACATACATTGCCCACTCTGATGCCTACGGCAGGTTCATCAGCCAATGGCGCTAACAGGCACCATGCATCGATGAAAAGAACGAACTCATCTTACTAATATTTTGCTATTGTCTAGCCTCAGTTCTAGGGACTGTCCCCACCTTTCAAGGGTGGACATGGGAAGACATCCTACTGCCATGTCACTTAGAGGAGAAGCCGCTTGTCGTATTTTGGACAAAGGAGAGCATTTCAAATCAGACAGATGAGGCAAGGAAAGCTTCATTCTTCGATGGGTACTCTGCGAGCGAAGAGGAACGGTTTAACATCGATGAGAATTATAGTCTCGTCATCACCGACTTGCAAGTGGCAGATGAGGGTCGCTACTATTGCCAAGTGATGTTGGAAAATTTCGAAATTCTCGTCAATTTTACTAATCTGACGGTTAGCAGTAAGTAATTTTAGTTGCTGTTGTCATGACATACTAGGAATGACCTACAGGGGAAAGCACTTTGTGAATGAAATTGCGAAACAATATAATTTCATAACCATTCCAGGGAAAAGTTGCGAATGGACCCTAATTTTGATCCTCATTGACTAACAATGAAATAGCTTTCTGGTATTAGACATAAATTTACGATATATCATTCAATAATCATTATGGATAATGGGATACTTAATGGAAAGCAATTTATGAACAAACTCTTAACGGTACCAAGTATCATTGTTCTCCTACTGCTCCGACATCACATATCATCTGCAACAACGGAATATGGTTACACAAACTTTGAACATAACCCGATTCACTAGTGTTTTCCAAAAGAAATTAAGCGTTTAATAAACCCATTTAAATATTTGCCAGGGGTTAAAACAGGACCAGAGATTCATTGTTCTGTAGCAAGTATTTCATTTTATTAATATGTTGTGTATACCACTTTGTTCAGAGCTGTAAATAGCATTGTACTCACCCCCTGCACCATAACCAACTGGTATAAGATTACTGAAAAATATCTGAATTAAGATATTTCATTAGTCTTCATTTGAGCAAACATCGAAAAGAATATTAGAAATATTTAATTGATTGATATTTCATATTTATATTAAATGATATTTAAAAGCGAAAGGAATGCATTGGATAATCATCAGTGCAGGGTGAACACAAGGCACATTATCCCAGTCATATAACTATATGCGCGTAATATATTATCTAACTTATCTGTTACCACTACTAACAGAACCTTCTTTGTGCCATGGATCATTCTTGTAACAGACACAAGTGACACAAATTCATATTATAAACGTTTCCTGTTGTTAAGTCCCAGTCATAGACACCGCCCCTTCAATCCATGGATGGACAGGGGAAGACATCCAACTACCATGTGACTTCAAGGAGGAGCCTCTCGCTGTGTACTGGGTCAAGGAGAGCATGTCAAATCCCGAGCTGTCGACGAGTAAGGCATTCTACGACGGGGATTTTGTGAGCATGGCAGAACGGTTCGACATTGACGAGAACTTCAACCTTTTCATAACAGACCTGGAAGTAGCAGATGAGGGTCTTTATATTTGCCAAGTGGTGCTTCAGACCTTTGAGAATTTCTCTAATTCCTCCCTCGTGACTGTAAGCTGTGAGTTATTGCTTTAAACATTGTCACACATCTCACAGTCGTTCCAAATGCAATATTACGGGAAGTCAGTGACGTGATCATTTAACTAAACCTCCTTAATTATAATTGATATCTTTAATCAAAGACTGCAGACCTGGCAGTCTATTTTTCACCAACAAAATGTCACGAACAAAGCGTGGAGTTTTTTTTTTTTTTTTTTTGGGGGGGGGGGGTAAGAACTTGTTTTGTGAGGCAAAACATACAAGCATACTTTTTTCTATTTATCTTTGTACTTTACATTCAAATTCTAGAGCTTAATAATGACGTTAAGATAAAACAGAAAATTGTGTAAACACTTGCGCAATACGAATATACTAGAGCGCTGCCATAGTTAAAAATCTTATTTATCACAGATTCCTCAATCTTGCCACTTTGTATACACTCGAGGTGTTCTGTCTCTGTCTTCCGTGCTTTTCTTCTTCTTCTTCTTCTTTGCCCATGTTTTAGATATTGGACAAAACATGAGAAATAATAAAATACCTAATATCATGAAAGTAAAAGAGGCATTTACAAAAACTGTAAATAAATTTAAATTTGGATTGGATATCAAGAACCTGACAGTCAAGGTCTGTGAATTAGTGTGATTGCCATTACATTGATTCTGACAATGAGAAAAATCACAATCCGGCTATCAAAATGTAAATCGTGAAGAGAGTTGGAAAACCCATTTCAAAAGGGATCAATGCTGCTACTTTCTCGTCGCTTGTTGTGTTACATCTATCAATAAAGTAAAAGAGTTTTTTGTTTGTTCGTTTGTGTGTGTGTGTGTGTGTGTGTGTGTGTGTGTGTTAACAAAGTTTTGAATTGAGTGCATTTCAAAAACAATTTCTCGTTACCATAGCAATGACATCACAACATACAATAGAGGAATGCATCGACGAAAGGCAGCCAGAGTCAAGCCATTGTACATATCAAACTCCCTCCAACGCCCCTACTGTAAATCTCACGTGCGTCGTCAGTGGATTCAAACCTAATATTTCCATGCTGTGGACCGAGGAGTCGGGAAAGAGACTGTATTCCGTGGTTTCACAACTAACAATGCTGTCTAACTACACATATGAAAGATTCGAGACAATCACTGTAACAGCCAAACATGGGACTAAACAAACGTTCATATGCACGGCTACCGGGGACTCGTTGAATGGAACGTCTACCGCAGAAATTACTGTTCTGCCTATACCAGGTTTCGTTCATTATCGATTACTTTATGTTTCAGAATGATATTGCTACCATAAAAAGTTAAATTGTCGTTCATCGACGCAATAAATAACATCCACTTTTCAGGTTTTAAGAGTATTGTAGGAATATAAATTCAAAGGCATACATAATCGGTTATAATAGCCTTTGCCCATAATTGTTTTCGTCAGTGAAAAAAAAAATCATTTGCAATAGAAACTAACATGAATTCATTTAAGTAAGATGGTAACACGACATTTGCTCCTGCGACAATTGATCCAGTCTTATTTTCCCCAAGGACTAAAGGGTTAAAGTCAGGGTTAGAGTTAGGGTTGCGCTAAGGTTTTAGCTTTTGTTTGATGTGAGATTTAGGGTTAGGGTTTATATTTGTGGATAGAATTTATGTTTGCCTTAGAGTGCAGATATTTCATTGGAGCAATTGACGCAGGAGCAAATGTCGTGGAAGAGAACAAGGAATCTGTGTACAATCAGCTAAGAGCTTTTATCGTCAGTATTGGATTCTTGTGACGATATTTCAATTAATTTTTTGATTTGGGTTGGTTTCTCTGAAGTTGTGAATTTGCACATTACTGCAACACAGAGATGCTATAAAACAAAACAAAAAATATTTCACTACGTATATCATATCAAGTGAAAAATGTAATAAGTGTTTTGTTAATGCCACTATCATGTCATCATTTTCATTTCTGTTCTGATTAATTTTCGATTTGCTTCTTACTCGTTATTCAATAATGTATAAGATATCATGAAATAATTGATTGATTATTTATTTCAACTGCGTTTGCACCAATTTCAGATATCTCTGGATCTGGATTAATCATTGGACTGGCTATTGGTGTACCCTGTGCTCTAGTCATTGTATTGTTGCTTCTTCGAAGATTTCTGCGGAAAGGTGTGAAGATTTGATTCTAGTAATTTGAAGCAAAACTAACTGAAATCGATAATTTACGTACAGGTGACCAATCAAAAAACTTTTGAAAAAAAGAAGGATCTCTTGCCACTAATACCAAACGGATATAACCACTTGTTCTTTAACAGGAGAATCCTACATTCAACCCCCTTGAAGCAGCGATTTTGGAACGATGCCTCTAATTCATAGTCCTTCGGATTATATTTACAGCCGTCGGTTAATAATACTGTTTACGCGCATTATATTGTTTCTGTAAGGGACTCGTGAAACAAATATCCATTAATTTAAAAGGAGTGGGCTATGTAGGGATCACTTACGAAATGATGTTCTACCCTTCTCCAAATCCGGCTTTTCCGACCCCTAACATGCACTAGAGAAGAATTTGCTATATAACTGTATAATTGTACTTTTTTATTTTGTTTATCTCTTATGTTCCGATCATTGTTGTACCCGTGCTCCCCTTCTCAATCTTAAACTCGTTTTTAACTGGGACCTACGCTCAACAAGCTCGCTTTTAAGTAGGTTCCTTCATATTTCTTTAGCATTCATTCTCAGATTCCAAACTTAACAGATCGACCACTATTATGTTTTATATATTTGCAATATTCTATGTATGTCATGTATTTCATTTAATTTTGTTATATTTGATGTAATTTTTCATCGAGAAATATGAAAATAAATTGAAATTGAATTGAAATTGAAATCATATTATACAGTAAACATTGCAAAAACTGAAATGAGCTTTAACTCTGCGACACGAAGGCTAAGACGACGTAGCCTCCCGAGTTGAACAATAAATACAGCTGCCTCCCGCATGTGAAGAACACTATATCAGGCGTCAGATATTCTCGCTTTGGTTACTGATAATTAAACGATAGACACGTACACAAACAAAATTGCTCAGTCCTCAAACTTGATTTCCTGTATTCCTGTTGATAACTACAGGAGGATAGAGTAATTTAAATTAGAGGGTATCTTCTGTCACCATGCTGTTATAGGGATATTCTACTCTACGGTTAACATAAACACTGCCAGTAGATTCGAGCAAGTGAAAGAGCAAAGTGTTAAAAAGATATCTATTTCATTTACATAAAGGAGACGATAGGATGATATTCGGTCATGATATATTTTGTTTGTAAAGGTTTTTTGTTTTGCCTTTTTTCTTTTATTGTATCTTTAAAAAATGAAGTAAAAATCATTCGTTTAAAAAAAAATGCCACGCCGAACTATAGTAATTATTTGATAATTTCTCATATGTCATTCAAACGTGCAAAAGTAGTATTTGAAACGACATGTTTTATCTAACGACACCTGATCTATCTTCTCGAATGCCATTGACAATTTAAAGTTTTTCTTTCATATTTAGTTAGTCAACGGGACAAGCTTCGACAAAAGATAAGAAATTACAAACCCGGAATGACGCTTTACTATACAAAATTAAGGACACCCCCGTCGAAGGTGAACATCGCCTTCTTTGGTGAAATTGCTGCCGGCAAATCCTGTCTCATCAACACCCTCAACTACGCTTTGACCGGTAATAAAGACACTTTCCTTTTGATTGTAGTATATCATTTTTCTTGATTTTGAAAACGGAAGGACATACTTCAGACTCATGAAAAAGAAACATTTCAATGAAATGCATCTGAACTCTCGACAGGCTCGAAGTTAATTACTTCACCAACCCCACGCATTTTGTCCACGTATCAATTCAAGCGACGGTTGCAAAATATTATCAATTTACTACCTACTTATTTTGTTGACGCGTTGACTATAAAAGGTGCACTTGTACATCAATGCACTGGAGCGCAGACAGACTGAGAATGCTGAAACATTCAAAGTACGTAATACTTCGTATTCTCTCATGTGTGTTACGTACTGTGTAAAATCTGAATGCACTATGCGTCAAAAAAAGTTAGAGAAAAGCGGGATGGTGTTTAGAGGCCATGTAATTTTAAGAAGGCATTTTGTTTTGTATTTCATTGCTATCATATTTTGAGGTGATGAATGTGGTAATAATGTGGAGTACATGCAAAACTCAGTGAGATATCCAGCATCACAAAACATTCATAATTATTATGTTTGTGATTCCGTTTAAAGTTTGATGAACGAAATTTGATCGTAATGATGCTTGAAGTGGTGAACATAATTATTATAGCGCTTTATAAACCGCTTACAAAACACACATACTCATAAACACTCACCACACAAGCGCGCGCAAACACACACACACACACACACACACATAGAAGGATATTCTATTTATGACCCCTGAGCGTCGGTAATGAATGTGTAGTTCCGGATAATGAATGATTTTTTTTTCTTTTCGTCATGAAATCCCAATATGCCCCATGCAGTAGCTGTAATACATTGTCACGATTGTATGTTTACTCTTTCGCACGCCCGCTCGTTTATGAGTCTGTGTCTATGTGTGTGCGTGTGTGCTTGTGTTGAGAGAGAGGTGCATAGTCTTACAGCGAGACATTGTTCATAACCTGATAGGCTGTGACAAAAGCCCTTATAGGAGAGCTTGAAGACAAGGTAAAGGAAACCGTTACAGCTCGTTATTCCGAATGTTCGTTATTCCGAAGGCTCTTTATTCCTAAGATTCGTTATTCCGAAAGTTCATTGTTCCGAATTTCATTTTCGGATTAACGAACCATCGGAATAACGCCACAATTTTTCGGATTAACGAACCCTTTTTCATTTTCGGATTAACGAACTTCTAGGTATAGGGAATTTGCGTGTTTCGGATTAACGACCCTTCGGAATATTAAACGAACCTTTGGAATAGCGAACCTTCGGAATAACGAAAAGCACCCAAGGAGACAGAGGGGATGAAGCAGATAGAAAAAAAGAGCTTTATTCCAGTCACTACACTTAACAATGTTTGTCTTCCTTTTCATTCAACGAACAGGAAAATATTCCACCATAGCAGACGAAGGGTACACAGAACAGCCAGGAGGAAAGACTCACCACATATTAACTGACAGAATCGATTTGATCGAGACTTGCGGTATAACAGACTTCTCTTCTGAGACGTTGGAACGCCTTGAGGACGAAATTAGTGAGTAAAATTATGAGGCAGAAAACTATTGATTGTCGATCTTTCATTTCATTTCATTTATTTCATTATCCAACAACATTTTCATACACAAAATAATACAACATCAATACAATGTAGTAACAAAGAAAAATACGTGAAGTTAAGAATATTACGCATCACAAATGCAAATGAAAATTGAATTAAACTAAAGTTGCAGGAAATGGAGGAGACATGCTAAAAAGCTGAGCTTGTACTTTGCAGTCTCCTCGAGGACAAAAAGACTAAATAACATCAGAAAGCAATTTGCTAGACATAATATAAAGGGTACACAACACATATAGACCTATACAAACAAACAAACAGACGGATAAACAAACACAAGCAACCTCTCTTCTAAAGAGAAAGACAGAGAGAGTAAAACAGGACACAGTGAAGGAAAAAGAGGAAAAGAGGACATTATTTTGAAAGAAGAAACAGAAAGCGACAAGAGGACAGGAAAAAGGCGAGAAAGGAGAAGAGATGAGGGTCTCTACCAGCACATGCGAGGCACATGGTGCGATGGATCACCGAAGTATATGTACATAATGTAGGAAAGGAATAGATAAAAGAAAAGAATGAGTATAACGAATAAAAAAAAGCTCACAATTATGGCTAACTAAAATATCTCATTCAACTATAAAGGAATTCATGAACAACTCCTTCATTTTGAATGTGAATGTGTTTAAACTTACAACTTGTTTCATACTATTATCGAGAGAGTTCCAAACTTTGGAGCCAGTAAAAGAAAATATAGATTTAGCATACATGGTCCCTGTTAATGGAAAATGAAATGAGTTGGATTGCCGGGTAGGATAAAGATGGACAGATCTATTTTTAGTGAACATGTACTCAAACACAAATGGAAGAGATTTATTGGTAAGTTTGTACATGAATTGTCCTAGTTGTAGAAAATACAAATCCTTTACCTTTAAGATTTTGTTTTCATGAAATAACACATCAGTGTGGCTCCTTCACGATTCATTGCAAATAATACGAAGAGCTTTTTTTCTATAACAAAAGTAATCTTTCCAAATGAGAAGAATGTGTGTTTCCCCAGGAGAGTATACCATAATTCAAATCAGGTAAAATCAAAGATGAATATGATATTAAAAGAACGTTTTTGGGAAAACAAAATTTAACTTTATTTATAACACCTATATTTCTTGAAAAAGTACGGCTTATGGAATCAATATGTAAATTTCGTGTGAGTTTACGGTCAATAATCAAACCTAAGAATTTGATTGAAGAGACTTCTTCAATGACTGTGTCATTCAGATAAACATTCCTTGGTACCTTTTCCAAAGAGTTACTAAAAATCATACATTTAGTTGTTGTTTTTTGTGATACTTTGACAATTCATTTGCTCTTATCCAATGAAGTAATTTATCCAATTCAATATTTAAAACATCAATTAACATATGAGGATCAGAATGTGACAAAAAAAAACATTAGAATCATCAGCAAATAATAGAAAGGAAAGAATACTTGGTTAATTCGGCATGTCGTTAATGTAAAGGATAAATAAAAGAGGTCCAAGCAAACTTCCTTGAGGCACTCCACAATTGACATTTTGCATAACAGATGTATGTCCATTAACATAAACAAATTGCTTACGGTTAGAAAGGTAACTCCTGAATCACTCCAAGGCCTTTCCTCGGATGCCATAATGTGATAATTTATAAAGAAGTATAATGGTCAATGGGTATCAAAGGCCTTGGAGTAGTCCAGGAAAACGCCGATTGTGTGATGACATAGATCAATAGCTTTCGACACTTTATCTAGAAAGGTAAGTATTGCGTGGGATGTGTTGTGATTTTGCCGGAAATCAAACTGATCATTAGAAATTATTTTGTGAATATCCAAAAACTTTAATAATCTAGAATGAACAACTTTTTCAAATAATTTCGAAACAGAAGTCAACAAAGATATAGGTCAATAATTACAGACATCTTCCCTATCCCCTTTTTTATAAATGGAAATTACTTTAGAAATTTTCATATCCTCAGGGACAATTCCGTTACACAAGGACAAATTAAAAACGTGTACCAATGGATCAACAATGAAATCAATAATATTTTTTTAAAAGAACATTATCAATACTGTCGTGCCCGGCACTTTTCTTGTTTTTCAAATTCTGAGCAATATCTAACAATTCATTTCTCTCTACGATTACGAGTTTGTAAAAAATCAGAAACATTCTTTTGACTATCCGGAATATTGCGAGCAAGATTATTGCCAATTTGTAAGAAATACTGATTTAAAATATTTGAGATGGATGAAGCATCATTGATAGTCAAATTATTATGTTTGATTGCGGTAATAAGTGGTTTCTCCGTATTTTTATTGATAGCTGTATTAATAGTTTTCCACGTATTTTGAATATCATGTTTAAACAAAGATAACTGATTAATAAAATATTTACGTTTCTCGTACCGTATTACTTGCATGAGAAAATTCTTATATGAAGTGGATTTATGATGAGATTGCTGAGTGCGTTTAATTTTATCAACGTATTCGGTTAATCGATCGCAACAAAGATTTAGATATCCAAGGAAGCCTAGGATATTTTTTGTTATTGTTACATTTTTTTTTCTAATAATAGGAACATGTTTATCCAAAATAGAAATTAACATTTGCATAAACAAATCATAAACTTCGTTTGGATCCTCATTATCATATACATTGGTCCAGTCCACTCTGTTTAACTCGTCTTGTAACTTAACTGCCCTGTCAGGTGTTATTTTCCGGGAACTTACCATAGGAGGCTTTAAAGTAATTCTACGGTTAAGGGGGATATAAGTGAAAATAGGATAATGGTCAGATAAATCTGATAAAATAATTTCTGAGGCAGATAAAGGGCTGATGTTACAAAATATATTGTCGATAAGTTTTGCAGAATGATTGGTAACACGAGTTGGTTTTGTTATAAGCGGTAAAAAAGACGAGGAAGTCATTATATCTAGAAAATTTTGGGCAGTGTTTAAAGTCTGAACTTTAACAAATCAACATTAAGATCCCCCATAATAAAACAATCTTTATTATTAGAATTCGGGTGTGATAATAGGGATTGTACATAATAAAAAAAAATATAAAGTTGAATTAGGAGGTCTATAGTACTGACACAATTGTATTCTTTGAATAGGGGACCTTGATTTCAATAACAAGTGATTCAACCATTTCACTCATACAATTCAATTCATCATGAATAACATAATCCAGGTTTTGTTTTATATATAAAGCAACGCCTCGACCATTCTCTGATTTCTGCTATTTTGTATGAAATCATAACCTGGGAATAAAAACATAGAAGTAAAACCCTGAGTGGCCCATGTTTCACTAAGACCTATTACATAAAAAAAGATCCATGAGTGCCATCCATAAATAAGCGAAAATTATCAAAATTATAATTCAAACTCCTTATATTCAGATGCATTAAAGACAAATTATTGTCACAATCATTACCTTCAATCGAAAATTTGATATTGTTAATTGAGAAATATTCTGAACTTGGATATTGTTCATTGTTGTTGTGACAAAAAATTAACACTATCCTCATAAAAAGTAAAAGGTAACTGATAATCTTTACTAGAGGGGTCATTTATAGTTGTCTGTGTTTCCGTGTTATATCTGAACATTTCAAAAAACTCATCACTGTTTAATGAATGAAAAGCAAAATCTTCGACTCGCATCATCTAGGAGTCAGAAAGAAATAGGACGTACTCGGTGCCATCGAGCATTAGTGTGCGTTCGAGCATGCATGGCAGAGACCCCAGGAGGATGAGATAAGAGAGAGCATGAATGAATGTAAGAGGATGAGGAGGAGGAAGGAACAGAAAAAGTGGAAGAAGCAGGAATAAGAAAGAAACCAACGTAAATACCCGAGAATTACAAGAGAGCAAAGAACAAGCAGCAGCAGTAGACAAGAACAAGACAAGCATCACAAAAAACACATACCTATGGATTCATGACCAAGATGCATTTCCGAAAGACTAAACCCAAACATCGCTCTCCCTGCCCCCCCCCCCCCCCCCAGAAAGGTATGTCAAAACTGGTAAGGCAAGATAGACTCCGAATACTGTATAGTGCATACACAATTCTTTTTATGACTACAATACATGAAAGCACTGGATTAAAGTTGCCAGTTAACCCAGTGATACACTTGCTCGTATGGGCTAGGGTGAAGCTTTTCATTGGTCGAGCCTCGTCACACGACGTTGATCCGTCACCCAACACACAAACTTGACGAAAATGCGTTCACTGGTGCATGTATTGTAAACCTTCGGTGTGTGACAGTTATTGTTCCATCACAAACTGGACGACATCGGAGCGTTTGTTACCAATACATTGTCAAATATATCATTAGATTACAGTGCATCTGTGAAGGGGTTCACCGAATCACATCCCTCATGTTATTTACATCTCACATATTATTATCATGTTAACGAAGTCTCATTACGAACACACACTAAACGGGGACCTGTCAGATTGTTAATTTCTGAGTTCAATGCCTGTATCAGAGTAACAATGATATATTCCAGGGGCGGATCCAGAAATTTGCAATATTAAAGGGGGCGCACGCATCCTTCCCCCAGTTTTCTTTTTATGTCTTTTGTTTTAACAAAAAATTATAAAGAGGGGGGGGTGCGCCCGGCGCAGTCTTCTCTGGATCCGCCATTGTATCCGGAAGTCATCCTGCCCGTGACATGAGTTGTCCAGTGCTCCTATAGAGCATAGTCAAATAAGATGACATTGTTATAGAAAACAAGAACAAAAATAACAAGCTATTCTCAAGGACCTCATAATGCTATGGACGACTATTTTCCACAAATGTACATAACATTTAGTAAAGATGTACAACTCGAACAACTCAAAGCACAACCAACCGACACAACCGATTGGAATCAAACATTAACGAGTATTTCAAATGCAAACCCGCAGCTGTTTGCTGTTTATAATGTAATAAAGTTACTGAATATAACTTATTAATTTCAAAAATACCGAACAGTGTGTGAAAAAAAAAATCGGCTTTCTCAAAGTTGCTTTCAAAGGTTTACTGGATGTCTAGCAATAATTCAAGGTGGATCAATGGCAATACAGAACTGGAATACACAGAGGCCCATGTGGAATAGAAAAAGAGAGATCAACAGGAACAACAGGCCATTTTTTTTTTTTAATATTCAAATAAAAGGTATGGTCCCTAAAGTCACGATATCTACATAAAAGGATAACAAATACGGGACCTGTGTTTATTGACTTCAACTGAACTTCAGAAATGCTATGCTTATTTGGGGCCATTTAGGTTGTCGTTAGAGCAGTGAACTCTCGATACATCCGAGTTCTCAAATAGTCTATAAGACCGCCTGAATAATCACACTTACATGAAGGGCGGTCGGTCTTGCGTGATAATAATTTGAACATGAACATTAAATGAAAGAGAGAGAGAGAGAAAAAAAATGAGAAGCAGCCAAGCCTGTAAGGGTCAAGCGAATAGAGGGTCAATACTCTGAGCGCTAAGAATACACAAAGACAAACTTGGAGTTCTTGATGTTGGTATACACAGGCAAAAAGAACTAGAAGGATTCCTTTCTACACTCTTGCCATTGGGCTTATCGGGCAGTGAACTCTCAATTACTACCTTAGTCTATCATAACAATAATCAAAAAGAAAATCCAATAGAGTCTTTTTCACCAAAATTTCAGATGCAAGGTCCCGCCACAAAAGCTACGATACCCCTCCCCCCGCCCCCCCCCCCCCCCCCCAAAAAAAAAAAAAAAACAACGTTAACAAGCTTGGGGATCTAGTTGTTCTAAATAAAGGCCTATAGAGAGAAAAAAGAGCTATTCTTTTCACTAGTACTCGAAAACCACCTATTACCACGAGACCCAGTGCACTTTAAGGCGGTCGGTCTTACGTAATAAGAGTTTGAACATGAACATTAAATGAAAAAAAAGGAATAAAACAGCCATCCTGAAAGTCTCAGGCGAATAAAAAGTGAATGCTCGAAGCGCTTTTACAGAGTACTCCTAGACAGGAATTTAGGGGTTATACAGAAAAAAACAACAGCAACTAGAGGGATTCCTTTCTACAATTGGCATGGGGCTTATAGACCAACTAACTCTTGATTACAACCTTGACCTCGAATAATAATAATGATAATAATAAGTCTAGTGCACTGGTCTGTAAGGCGGTTAATCTTTTAATTAGAATTAGATGGTAGTACATGAGCAATGAACAAATAAAATGTATTGAACAAAGCCTGCAAGTCTCAAGCTCTTGTAGAAAGAATGCTCCGAGCGCCAGGAATACACATAAACACATTGGAGTTGTTGCTACGGGTATACAAGTAGAAGAAAAGAAGAAACTGTGCAAATTCCTTTCGCTAATTACTATGGACCCTGGAGTGACGTCAGGGATCACTCCAAAATCTTCGAGTGATCCCTGACGTCACTCCAAAATGAGTGAAAATGAGCATTTTCACTCAAAATTCACTCCAATTTCACTCGAAATTCACTCTTTTTTGTATTCACTCTTTTTAGAGTGAAAATTTTCACTCGATTTTTTTTTGAGAGTACTTTTACCTGTGTAGCATTCGTTGTAAACTCGCCAACCCTTCGGTTAAATGATCGTTAAATATTATCATAGCAAAAAATGGAAAAGAATAAAAAGAGCGAATACGTTTTACCAGAAACTTACAACAGCGACATTAATGCACGTTTGGTATTTCTACTACGATAGTATAACCGGATTGTTGAGAAGACGGTCATTTCTTTTTAGCCATAAAATGTTTGAATGAGAAGCGCAAACCTTTCAAAGGGGCTTGACGATTGTGTTCAATCAGTTGTTTATCATGTGTAATCCATGGCACAATCATTTCCATTCCATGAATGCAGTTTTCATAAGTGAAGTGTTAACGTTTCGAGCTGTCAGTTCGAAAACAATTCTTGCTATCAAAAAAAAAAGAAACAAGAGAACGAAACGAAACAAACATCAGAAGGTGAAAGACTTCAATATGTTAGCACTCAGGTCCAATTCTCCAAACTTTCTCTTAAATAAATGTAATGAGGTGTATCAAAGTTGCAGACAGCTCTGAACCCTAAAGCGCTGCACTAGATCGTTTACATTATTATGATAAAACCACATACGGACAGCTGACCAACAATCGAGCCTTTAAACTGTTTTTACTAATTATAACAACGAAGTTATTACCACCTTGCCTTTTTCTCCAGATGGTATATTCAGAGTAAATGGTATGACACGTGTGAAGAGAAAGGACGAGGAATGTCATTGCGCTGTCTTTGTCTATCATCACAGGTGAGAGATTCAGTAGACATCTTCCAATGATATTCATATGTTATGCAGCTTTCCTTTCTAGGCGAATAGTGCTGTTTCTGGTAAGTTTTGAATTTCAATACTACTTTGTGTCAAAGTGGAATGTTGTTTAGTAACATCAAATAAACAGAAAAGGAAAATATACAGCAAAAAGTGCACATGGAATCTGAAAATAATGGTACATATTTCGACATGTTTTCACGCAACAGCTTTCCTTTCTAGGCGAATAGTGTTGTTTCTGATAAGTTTTGAATTTCAATACTACTTTGTGTCAAAGTGGAATGTTGTTTAGTAACATCAAATAAACAGAATAGGAAAATATACAGCAAAAAGTGCACATGGAATCTGAAAATAATGGTACATATTTCGACATGTTTTCACGCAACACTCAATTATAAAGATTACGTTAGCACGTAAGGACTGGTGAAGTGATGATAAAATCGCTGAGAGCTCCTCTGCGATCTACTGAAAGAAAGAAAAGAAAATATACCCAAAATTACATTCATGTCATAAAGAGGTAAAACAAATCCATGCACATATTGCATAATCTTATCGATGAGTTGTGCACCAATCATGCCGATAGCATATCAATTTGAGATTATTATGGAAAGACTTACGTGATGATTATGTTTCACCATTACGAATGAACCAGATGAAATGATAGAATGATATTGTGTGATAACAGCAGGTGATTATGGTAACACTTGCGAATGCAATTGTAAAAATTGTAAAGTTACTCGTTTTATGTCATGTAAATTTTCATTTACATTTTCATAAAACATGTTTTGATTTAAATCTATTAATTCACGTCAACCTTCAATGCAGTGAAATTTACCACAAGTGACATAGCAATACCCTCTTGGCCTCGATAAAGCTGCCTTTGTGCAAGGCCTTTTGGTGTATCTGCTTGTAGTTACAAGGAAGACGTCAAAACAGCTATTTCCAATTTCTAACGAGAGACCAAGCGACTTAGATCACACCAATGACGATCAAATGTGATCCACCTCTCTAATCATAACTCGGACGAACGTACCAGTGGGAGGGGAAATGTACCGCAATTTTTATTTTTTTTTTATTTTTTTTGAGAACCCTAGTGTTGATATTTCATGCCTTATACATTGTGACTCATTCTCATATCTTTACTTCATTGGTTGGGAATTAGCTCGTTCTGGTCTTCTTTTTTTTTACGGGACGTTTATCTATGTAATAAAAAATATAAAAATGAAAAAAACAAGCCTCTGTGCCAGCTTTGAGGAGAAGCTGAAAGGAAAGCTGAAAGCGGGAAGGATAATGAACCCCTGTCGTTTAAAAGTATAGGACCTTGCCCTATGAGGATCAAGTGGGAGAAATACATTTATGACTCATTGAAAACACTCAGATATTTGGAGATGTTTACTATTTTGAACAGTAAACATGAAAAAAGTTGCTTTTTCGGTATTCTATGTTTGTTTTGTCTTCCCCTCTTCCAACATTAATAGTCATGCTACCGATACAAAATTTAATAATACCCCGCACCTTTGATTTTTTTTTTCTATCAATAATTTTCTGTGACATGGAATGTGTAAGTTCTTCAGCGTGGAAGAAGAATTTGGGCTGACCTATCAAGGGACGGGGGGTGGTGGTTGAAGGGTTCCGTCTGAATGCCATCGTTGGTTCAAGAAGGATAACAACGACTATTTTAGAGGATTATTACCTTTTTCTGGTTTGCAAATGTGACCCTGCACCACAAAACACACAAAAAGTCGCCAGACATGGATTTTTAGTTAAGGGCAGATTCTGAAAGAGCAGACTCCAAGCTTTAAAATGGTGTATAACTCAATTCAAATGAATTCTTCTAACCTATATAAATATTGGAAAGAAAGCGCACACTCTGGAAAAGTTTTGAAATGAGAAAAGAGGCTGTGAAGTACAGGGTCTATTCAAGTTCCTAATCTTGGATACTAATCCGTGCTACCCGTGCCATGAATTGGACAAAAAAGCTTGATGTAAACCACTGTAGCAACAACAATGAAGAGATTGTCAAATTAAGCTGAAATTGAGCATGCTTCATTAACACATTCTGTTCATAATAAATGTCAACTTTCAAAGCAGGAGTATAATCCTTTCAAAAGTTATTAGAGTTGAAAGTGAAGAGTGTGCAAAAGAGTTTCAAGCTATTAAAGGGTGTGTACAGTTCTGGTTGAGGTGAGGATTTAGCTTTTAACGTTTTGCGAAATATTCAGAAACCACTCTATGAGATGTCAAAGAGCATGCAATTCTAAGGGGTATCAAAAGTTTATTTGATGAAAATCGGTTTTGAAATAGTTGAGATATCCAAAAACAAGGTTGAACAAAGAGATCCTAATAAAAGGCGTGGCCTGTCGCCTTTTATTATTATCATCACTTTTCTGGATATCTCAGCCATTTGAAAACCGATTTTCATCAAATAAATGTTGAATCCTTCTTAGAATTGCATGCTCTTTCATATTTCATAAGAGGTTTCTCATTATCTCACTAAGGAATGTTCAAAACATGAACCCCCACCTCAACCAGTACTGTACAGTCCCTTTAAAAGGGGCCTCTGATAAAAAAAAACCTGATCACACTACTTTACCAAAAAAAAAAGGGGGGGTTGTAGGAAAACTGCTGAAAACCCACTTTCCCATTTTACTTATGATCACAAACCTAGGGATAATGTAGAAGAAGAATAGTTCTTTCAGAAAATATGGAGACCTCAAAACTGACTCGGTTGACCCGTTTCACCATTCTTGAGTCCTCACATAAAATCAAGGAGTGCGACTTTTTGTTTGTTTGTTTGGTCACAAATGTACTTGCCCTTTTTCTTTCGCAGAAAACAAAATCACGTGTCCAGTTCGCTCATTTGAGTTAGTAACTCGAAGACCTCAGTATCTATCAAAACCTAACAAAACTAACTGTTACTAAGGATAATCACACCCGTACATATACTTTGATACCCTCAGACCAGACAAGGGAGAAGACGGGATGAGGTTCATCAAGAAATTCCGCGAAATGGTGTCTAACCAAACCCGTAAGTAGGCCTACACAGTCACCAATATCTCATCAGCCATGACTAAAGCAAGGTTCCCACTTAGCCGAGTTGGAGTCCCGAGTTGTGCCGAGCTGCGCGAGCTTGAACTCGCTTGAACTCGCGTGAACTCGCGTGAAATTTGTCAATTTTAATGAGCTGCGCATGAGTGATCTACGAGGCAACATCGAGTTTACTACCATAGCGGTACGAGTGATCCGAGCGTGATACGAGTCACACCGATCTTGGGGCGAGTTGTGATGACCTGTGTACGACTTAAATCAAGCTTTCATCGAGTTATAAAGAGCTTGTTACGAGCTCGTTACGAGCCCGTTACAAGTCCGTTATGAGTTCGCGCAAACCCTGTGAAATGTGAATAATTCCAAAGTGCATTGCACTCTGAATAAGCTAACACAAAACTCGTTGTAAGTCGCAGAGCTCGATATAAACTCGCGCTTAGCTCGAGGGCAACTCCCCCTTACAAATACTAGTAGTAGGGTCGTAGTGCTCGTATTGCACTCTTCAAAACTTCAGAACTCGCGTATATACTTGAAGGTGGCGAGTTACGAAGAGTTCGTCGCGAGCTTCGTCCGAGTAGTATTGAGAGTTTGTTACGAGTATATTACGAGTTTAAAAGAGTTCAGCTCGAGTTACTTTGATTTAGGAAAAATTTTGAACATGTTCAAAAATTTTGGAACCACTCGCGAGTTCACGGGGAGTTTTGCAGATTCGCTACGAGTTACGCGAGTTGTCGCGAGTTATCCCGAGTTACATGAAGAGCTTTACGCGAGTTATCGCCAGTGCCCCTTTGAGGCAACTCGCCACATCTCGCCAAATCTCGGCACTGTAACTCGGCTAAGTGGGAGCCCTGCTTAAGAACTATTCTCTCTCTCCCTCCCTCTTTTTCTCTCTCTTTTTATTTCCAAACTCCTTGAATTCAAGACGTTCACCCCTTCTTGTGCATCAAAAGTGGGATAAAACAGTGCTCAATCTGTTAATGGATGTTCAGGAAGCCATGGAACAAATTAAACATTGTTGTACAACATACCAACCCGAGTATGCATTTGCCCGTGATACCACCAAGATAATGTAGTTCCATTATTATTATTATTTCTTTTTTTATCGTGGCTACTATTGTAAACACTTAATGATCGGTGCTTATCTATGACAATGACTGGCAATTTATTAGTCACTTGCAATTAAACAACTTGACGGGAAAAGGCATTAATTGCCATAAATACACAGTACCCGCTTCATTATGTAAAATATTATATTAGAACTAGCACTGACTATTGGGCGGAAGCTCAATAAGTTTGTATATAGTATACGACACCTGTCCGGTAATAAGGTGTGTGTCTGTGTAATGTGCCTGTGTGTTTATAATGGCTATAGCTAAAACACTGAATAATTTGTGCTTACCATTGACTCATTCATGTAGTAATGTATTCATTTATTCATTGCTTCATTTATTTATCTGTATGGGTCAGAATTTTGAACGATGTAAAATTGAGCCAAAACAACACAAAATTCAAAAAGTAGGAAATTCTCCAAATCATTATCTTACCTGAAAGAGTATAATTCAAGCTTTAATATGAACCCAATCATACAAAGATTTTCCCGGAGGAATAACTTTTTATTCACCACGGAAGTTTACCATGTCCAGAGCAGCGAACGTCCGTGAGGAATAGTACTACACATACATTTGAATACCATTTAACAAAGCTTGCAACGATCTGATTCAGTTCAAAATCGTAACGAAATATTTTAAGGGACATGGTGTTGGCAGAATATCAAGCTTGTACTCTTAACCTGCACGTAATGGTACACAACCGATGAATATTAACCAAATTCGTCATTTCTGTTGAAATATTACTCTTCCGCTAAACACTTTCTCCAATTTACGCGCATTTTACAGAAACTCCATATTCCGACCTCTTATTTCACTATCCCATGCTTTAATCCTTACTCCCAAATAATAAGATACTTTTATAAGTATATCTGATCTAGGGAGTCTCTATTACCCAACAAACATAGCATAGTTTTCATCACGGAGGTTCGCATATAGCTCACGGACGTTCGGAACAAACAAGCCATTGAACAATGCAGTTCTCTTGAGTTGGAAACGCATTCTCTTCAGAGAAAAACAGCGATTTCATGTCGAGAACAAACTCCTCTGCAAAATCCTAAATAAATATTACCAATTCTCAATTATAACAGCTTGTTTATCTTCCCATGCTGAGGAATCAAAGAAAACACTTTTTCCTTCTCTCTTAAATGAACGTACAAACGTACGTGTAATCTCAATGAGGTAGTCAATCCTTGAGTACGAATATAATAATTTATCAAAAATTTTGTAATCACGAAGTAAAGATTCAGGTCCTAATTTTTTTATCTACAGTCTACAACTGTACAATGCAGAAGTTGCTTATAACGAACTTGGTCACAGCTAAATATGACAGAGAATAGACATAGAAAAACACAAATTTAAATGCACATAAATTACAGATTACTCAAAATTCCATTTTCCTATAACTTGGTTTTCAGTGTTTAGCTGTTTTTATAATAATTAAAGAGAAACCAAGCGTAAAATTATGAAAGGAAGATATTATTCAGAGGGGTGAAGGCTCAAGTTTGAGATTCTTCAGTTTGTCTCCCTCTACAAATGACAATTTGTTAAGATCGCAACTGCTGATCTGTAAATTAACAAACATGTCGGAAAAAAAAGGAACCAGCGGGACTCGAACCTGTCATCTACTGCTTTTCGTGCAGCGACACTACCACCAGGCTGTCCCTGGTTGCCAGCAGTGACACGATGAACATTGAACAAATACCCAAGCTTCGAGATTCCAACATTGTTATGTTAAGTAGTCCAAGGCGGACAATGCATAGGATAAATGAGAGAAAGATATTATTCTGGCGACTTTTTGTTCGTTTTGTGATGCAGGGTGACATATATATTATATTCTAAGATTTCATATTCTACCACAATTGTCATTGTTATTTTTTTTTTATCCGTTACCTATATATTTTAAAAGAAAATTGTGGAGGAAATTATTTTCACGGTGTTTGAGCATTTTTCTTTCAAATTTAATATATGTGACCGTGCACCTCAAAACGAACATAAAGTCGCACACACTGATTTTGCGCGGGGACTGAAAATAAATGAAAAGGGTCAACCTAGCCGAACTTGACTTTTTCATATTTTCTGAAAGAGCAGGTCTTCTTTTACATTATGCTAAAATTTGGTATCATAAAATGGGCAGGAAAGTGTGCTTTTTTTAGCAGTTTATCTCGAACATTTTTGGTAGAATAGTGTGATTAGGTGTGTCTTTAGAATCCCTTTTTCATTTCTGAAAAACCTTGCCATCACTCTTCACTTTCAACTCTAATAACTTTTAAAAAGATAGTGCTACTGCTTTGAAAGTTGGCATTAATTATGGACAAAATGTGTTAATGAGGCATGCGTAATTTCACTTTAATCTGATAATCCCTTCATTGTTGTTACTCGGGTGGTTTACTTCCTGTTTTTTGTCCCATTCATCGCACAGCCAGCACGGTTTGGTAAAGATTAAGCGCTTGAATAGACACTGTACTTCAGAGCCTCTTTTCTCAGTTCACACTTTTCTTGAGTTTGTGCATTCTTTCCAATATTTAGATAGGTTAGGAGAGTCCATTTGATTTGAGTTATACATCATTTTAAAGCTTAAAGTCTGCTCTTTCAGAATATGGTCTCAAATAAAAATTCATGTCTGGCGACTTTTTGTTTGTTTTGAGGTGCAGGGTCAGATATAATGATTTAAGGTGTTTTGTTTCTTTTTTCTGTTTGTACCTGACAAGTTGTTGTATCTACTTAGCTACGTATCTGCTTACTATTTGTTTTGTTTAATAAATACTTTATTTTCTGCAAATCAACAAATCAATCAGCAAATCAATATACATAAGGCACATGATCATGAACATGTGGGAAATATACAAAATAAATTCAATACAGAGTCGTTTGACTTGCGTAAACAAAGATATAAAAGGTAATTAATGATACAATATACAGTATGCATGTCTATGCAGCGGGGATTGCAACAATTATAATTATGGAGCGATAATGCAGAGGGCCGCCATTGTAAGCATAGCTTGAAAAGATGGCCGGCCATTTAATCTTATGGAGTAAATTACTCAAACAATTGTGAAGCAATTAAATTCACATTTGATGGACATTGAGAATTTGATATGTTTACAGCATTCAAGCATCTAAGCCTAAATTTAGCATGTGTAATCTATAGGTGTAGGTACGCAAGATGCCAGTGTTTACAACTAATGTAAGTAACAAGAAAAACATGCGATGGTAGCTACAAATTCTGTATCAAACTGAAGCATTTGAGCTATTGACTGAGGCAAATTTGATGTGTGTGAAGATCAATAGGTGTATGGCGATTTGTGCAAAATGCTCTTTGCGTTTGTACGTGACAAGCCTTGGTTCATTCTATCACTTCATATGAGTCTGAGCTGCTCGAATGAAAGTTCTACTTTTTAGTAATATTGATCTTTACGAATGTGCTGCATTTCTTCTGACGATGATGATGATCATTATTAATGAGGTCGAAGTTTAGTCCCATCGTCGGCTACATTCCGGTACGAATTTAATCATTTTTGCCCACATAATAATAGTAGAATATATTTCTTACCGCCGATGATATTTGTTTGTGTGTTTGTTTGTCTGTTTGTTTGTGTGTGTGTGTGTGTGTGTGTGGGTTTTTTTTTTTTTTTTTGATGGGAGGGGGGTTTACAGCGTCTGTAGCATGAAAAAAAGTCCAATACAACATGATTACTCATCGCTTCACGGCACATTATGTGAGTGACACTTTGGATTTCTTCGCATGCATGTCTGCATAAGGCAGCACGTTTGGTATTCAAATTGATAAGTAGACACCAGGTTGGGTTGAGCACATGAGCTGGGACGAGGCCAAAGTTTCACGGAGGGCAAAAACCCAATGAAGAATAGTCCACCAAATCTCTCCATGAAGTGGGTAACAAGTGTTTTGTTTCAAACGTAATATTTTACACATACGTATGACTCGCGTGTTAAACTTGTTGAAACGGACTTCTTCTTTGCATGCATGACTTAATATATCATTGAGAGGGATACCTAGTAAGCTGTTGCTGGCATAAACGTTTTATTGATTTTATCAGCAGCTTTGACTTTGATGAGTTTGTCTGACGGATTTGTATATGAATTCGGAGTGGTGCTTGCGTGCGGGCGGATGCTGCTTTTATGCATACGGTCCATTATGTCTTATGTATCAACATTGGGAAGTCGTTTCATTAGAAAGGAAGGAGGTATCGGTTCGTATAGATTTGTATAATGTAATTGTGTGTTTTTTTATGTATGCCCTTGTAAAGTAAGAAGGTGTTACATGATCCAAACCAATATATTCAAGGGATGTAGGTTTGGTAGGGCCCTGCATGTCAAAACTTTCTCGTGAAGAAATTGTTAGTAGGGTTGGTCTATAATCGAGTTATCTACGTCGAAGTGAGATTATTTGTAGTATAAATTGACAAATGGATTTGTTTGTGATTCGAATTGCCATGTAATTGTAACGTTTTTGTTCATGTTACACCGAGAATGGGTCGATTTATGAATAATTTGAATGAAATCAATTAATATCAAGGAAAAAAATGTTGAGGTGGTTTATTTGTATTATGAGGATTTGAATGTTTGTTGGTGCTTGTTTACAGTACGTATGTATTGGCGGTGTGCATATGACAAAGAATAGTGATATGGAAGTTATAGGTAAGACTGTTGGAAGAATATGACTACAGTGAAAAAATGAACAAAGACAGATAACATTTAGGGAGGGTACCTCCCTCGTATGCCTTTTTTCTCGGTCTCTCTATCTCCTAGCCCGTCTCACCGCTTAAATTGACACACCCATACTATTTTGAAATCAACGCTGCTGTGAACTCTATAAATACGTGCTCATACACGTTGAAGGCGTTTTCATTGCCACAGTAGTGCCTGCTGCTCAAAAAAGTTTGTTCGCACAAACATCAAAACACAAACACAAACAGACACGCGTACAGGCACACGTATACACACAGACAAACAAACCACTACCACTATATAACCACCACACATGCACAGTTTCTACATAATTGTATTATTATACTCCAAACACATACACACATACACACACACACACACACACACACACACACACACACACAGCTATACGGAAACTCATACACAAGTCACTTATTGTACGCAGCTACAAATGATACACAGCACACACCATGCAGTTCCAAACACACACACACACACACACACAATACGCATAACTTACCAGTCATACCCATCCCACCGAAGCATAACACCGGAGCAACCACCCCGAGCCGGGGGCGACACTCTTTGACGGGGCGACAATCTTTGTCGCAACAATTTTTTTGCCATCGAGGTCAAACATTGGGAACTGCACAAGCGTCACAGATTGTCGCCAGACGACAATCTTTGACGGGGCGACAATCCTTGACGCCAACTCCGTCAAGGATTGTCGCCCAGAGCCGAGGGCGACAATCCTTGTCGCAACATCCGTCTTTACAATTCAGTCGGGAGCTGCGTGACTCCTCGAAAAAATAAACGCTGGTCCCTATGGGACGTTATCTAACACGTACTGCTATGAAGGTCTCTACATAGTGACATGCTGTGAACACACCTAATCGTGTACATAAACAGATGATATTCGTTCCGAGTGCGTTATGAGTTTTAGTTTCCATCGATAATATTCAGAGTCCAGCAATTGACGCTGTGATGTGGAAGGCGATAACGTTTCAGCTTTAGTTTAAATGTCAGTGGGTTTATTTTTCTCCACTTTTACAAGTCATGATGGAAAAACCTATAATGTTCACATAACGTACAGACAAGTGTACTCAAAAGAAATATATACGATTACGTGTATAAACGTACATTGTTATGTAACCGTGCATCACAAAACGAGCAAACAGTAGCACACACTGATTTTGTGTGTGGACAGAAAATACATGAATTGGGTCAACCCAGCCGATTTTGACTTTTTCATATTTTCTGAAAGAGCAAGTCTTCGTTTACATTATGCTGAAATTTGGGATCATAAAACGGGCAGGAAAGAGTGTTTTTTAGCAGTTTATCTCGAATATATATTTTTTTTTTTTTTTGCAGCATGGAGTGATTAAGTGGTTTTTTTTTTTAAGTCCCCTTTTCATTTCTTAAAAACCTTGTAGACACTTTTCACTTTCAACTCCTAAACCTTTTGAAAGGATGATGCTAATACTTTGAAAGTTGGCAATAATCACGGACAGAATGTGTTAATAAGGCATGCTTAATTTCAGTTTAATCTGATAATCCCTTCATTTTTGTTACTCCGGTGGTTTACATCCTGTTTTTTGTCCCATTCATTGCACAACCAGCACGGCTTGGTAAAGATTAAGCGCTTGAATAGACACTGTACTTCAGAGCCTCTTTTCTCAGTTCAATCTTCTCCTGAGTGTGTGCTTTCTTTCCAATATTTAGATAGGTTAGGAGAGTCCATTTGATTTGAGTTATACATCATTTTAAAGCTCAAAGTTTGCTCTTTCAGAATATGCTCTTAACTGAAATTTCATGTCTGGCGACTTGTGTGTGTGTGTGTTTTGTGGTGCAGAGTCACATTATAACTTATAGGGGTCCTTTACCTTAGATTGTCTTTAGGCATAAAGGTAGCCTACAGGTGGAGACCATTATCAATGAGTGGCCACTGTGCAATGTTGTTTCTCACAATGTTCCTTTATCTTCTACTGAATAAACAAAACATATACCCACAAATTAAAAGAAACATAATCTTGATAATTGGTATCACTTAGCCGACGAAGACAACACGAGAGGAACATAACAATTAAACCAAGAAAGAGATAGCGGAATTGGGACGAGTTGACAGAAGAAAAGAGATATAGTATACTATGTAAAGAAGTTCGGAGCTTAAGCTAAGCATTTTGTATTAATTTTTTAAAAAAGAGAGAGAGATCCCAGTAAAGCCAAAATCATCATTAAATTGTTCCCCGAACAAGCTAAAGAACAACAACAGCAACACATGTTTGTTTTGGTTGGGGTAAGCATTTTGCAGGGAAGCAGATTTGGGGCCACCACTCACATGACGGCAACAAAAACTAAAGTGTTGTATTATTTGCGTCGTTTCCGGGCGCTATAATCTTTCTATACAGGATTTGTTGTCGAAGCATGAGTAGGACAGTGCTCATTTTTTCCCCTTTTGTTACTGTAAATAGACATTGTAGGGACATTGTGCTTTGTAATATGGATGTATCGTTCAAATTATATTACTCGAGCTTCGTGCCTATTTCATGTTAGGGGCCTGTGTTCATTTCATATTGTCAATAACGTCATGAATTAACAACAGTTAAATGAATTTATTATCAAAATCCAGTCAATACCAAACAGTTCCCTGTTCACCACGTTAAACACGAGTTGCAGTGGTGAAAAAAAAAATAACAAAAACAACTCTCGAGATGTTATCCCACGTGTTTGTGGTAGACATAATTAATTTCGCCAATTCAATTTTCGTTATAATTCAATTGTCATTGTTATTTTTTTTTATCCGTTACCTATATATTTTAAAGGAAAATTGTGGAGGAAATTATTTTCACGGTGTTTGAGCATTTTTCTTTCAAATTTAATATATGTGACCGTGCACCTCAAAACGAACATAAAGTCGCACACACTGATTTTGCGCGGGGACTGAAAATAAATGAAAAGGGTCAACCTAGCCGAACTTGACTTTTTCATATTTTCTGAAAGAGCAGGTCTTCTTTTACATTATGCTAAAATTTGGTATCATAAAATGGGCAGGAAAGTGTGCTTTTTTTAGCAGTTTATCTCGAACATTTTTGGTAGAATAGTGTGATTAGGTGTGTCTTTAGAATCCCTTTTTCATTTCTGAAAAACCTTGCCATCACTCTTCACTTTCAACTCTAATAACTTTTAAAAAGATAGTGCTACTGCTTTGAAAGTTGGCATTAATTATGGACAAAATGTGTTAATGAGGCATGCGTAATTTCACTTTAATCTGATAATCCCTTCATTGTTGTTACTCGGGTGGTTTACTTCCTGTTTTTTGTCCCATTCATCGCACAGCCAGCACGGTTTGGTAAAGATTAAGCGCTTGAATAGACACTGTACTTCAGAGCCTCTTTTCTCAGTTCACACTTTTCTTGAGTTTGTGCATTCTTTCCAATATTTAGATAGGTTAGGAGAGTCCATTTGATTTGAGTTATACATCATTTTAAAGCTTAAAGTCTGCTCTTTCAGAAGATGGTCTCAAATAAAAATTCATGTCTGGCGACTTTTTGTTTGTTTTGAGGTGCAGGGTCACATATAATGATTTAAGGTGTTTTGTTTCTTTTTTCTGTTTGTACCTGACAAGTTGTTGTATCTACTTAGCTACGTATCTGCTTACTATTTGTTTTGTTTAATAAATACTTTATTTTCTGCAAATCAACAAATCAATCAGCAAATCAATATACATAAGGCACATGATCATGAACATGTGGGAAATATACAAAATAAATTCAATACAGAGTCGTTTGACTTGCGTAAACAAAGATATAAAAGGTAATTAATGATACAATATACAGTATGCATGTCTATGCAGCGGGGATTGCAACAATTATAATTATGGAGCGATAATGCAGAGGGCCGCCATTGTAAGCATAGCTTGAAAAGATGGCCGGCCATTTAATCTTATGGAGTAAATTACTCAAACAATTGTGAAGCAATTAAATTCACATTTGATGGACATTGAGAATTTGATATGTTTACAGCATTCAAGCATCTAAGCCTAAATTTAGCATGTGTAATCTATAGGTCCGTCTGGTGTAGGTACGCAAGATGCCAGTGTTTACAACTAATGTAAGTAACAAGAAAAGCATGCGATGGTAGCTACAAATTCTGTATCAAACTGAAGCATTTGAGCTATTGACTGAGGCAAATTTGATGTGTGTGAAGATCAATAGGTGTATGGCGATTTGTGCAAAATGCTCTTTGCGTTTGTACGTGACAAGCCTTGGTTCATTCTATCACTTCATATGAGTCTGAGCTGCTCGAATGAAAGTTCTACTTTTTAGTAATATTGATCTTTACGAATGTGCTGCATTTCTTCTGACGATGATGATGATCATTATTAATGAGGTCGAAGTTTAGTCCCATCGTCGGCTACATTCCGGTACGAATTTAATCATTTTTGCCCACATAATAATAGTAGAATATATTTCTTACCGCCGATGATATTTGTTTGTGTGTTTGTTTGTCTGTTTGTTTGTGTGTGTGTGTGTGTGTGTGGGTTTTTTTTTTTTTTTTTTGATGGGAGGGGGGTTTACAGCGTCTGTAGCATGAAAAAAAGTCCAATACAACATGATTACTCATCGCTTCACGGCACATTATGTGAGTGACACTTTGGATTTCTTCGCATGCATGTCTGCATAAGGCAGCACGTTTGGTATTCAAATTGATAAGTAGACACCAGGTTGGGTTGAGCACATGAGCTGGGACGAGGCCAAAGTTTCACGGAGGGCAAAAACCCAATGAAGAATAGTCCACCAAATCTCTCCATGAAGTGGGTAACAAGTGTTTTGTTTCAAACGTAATATTTTACACATACGTATGACTCGCGTGTTAAACTTGTTGAAACGGACTTCTTCTTTGCATGCATGACTTAATATATCATTGAGAGGGATACCTAGTAAGCTGTTGCTGGCATAAACGTTTTATTGATTTTATCAGCAGCTTTGACTTTGATGAGTTTGTCTGACGGATTTGTATATGAATTCGGAGTGGTGCTTGCGTGCGGGCGGATGCTGCTTTTATGCATACGGTCCATTATGTCTTATGTATCAACATTGGGAAGTCGTTTCATTAGAAAGGAAGGAGGTATCGGTTCGTATAGATTTGTATAATGTAATTGTGTGTTTTTTTATGTATGCCCTTGTAAAGTAAGAAGGTGTTACATGATCCAAACCAATATATTCAAGGGATGTAGGTTTGGTAGGGCCCTGCATGTCAAAACTTTCTCGTGAAGAAATTGTTAGTAGGGTTGGTCTATAATCGAGTTATCTACGTTGAAGTGAGATTATTTGTAGTATAAATTGACAAATGGATTTGTTTGTGATTCGAATTGCCATGTAATTGTAACGTTTTTGTTCATGTTACACCGAGAATGGGTCGATTTATGAATAATTTGAATGAAATCAATTAATATCAAGGAAAAAAATGTTGAGGTGGTTTATTTGTATTATGAGGATTTGAATGTTTGTTGGTGCTTGTTTACAGTACGTATGTATTGGCGGTGTGCATATGACAAAGAATAGTGATATGGAAGTTATAGGTAAGACTGTTGGAAGAATATGACTACAGTGAAAAAATGAACAAAGACAGATAACATTTAGGGAGGGTACCTCCCTCGTATGCCTTTTTTCTCGGTCTCTCTATCTCCTAGCCCGTCTCACCGCTTAAATTGACACACCCATACTATTTTGAAATCAACGCTGCTGTGAACTCTATAAATACGTGCTCATACACGTTGAAGGCGTTTTCATTGCCACAGTAGTGCCTGCTGCTCAAAAAAGTTTGTTCGCACAAACATCAAAACACAAACACAAACAGACACGCGTACAGGCACACGTATACACACAGACAAACAAACCACTACCACTATATAACCACCACACATGCACAGTTTCTACATAATTGTATTATTATACTCCAAACACATACACACATACACACACACACACACACACACACACACACACACAGCTATACGGAAACTCATACACAAGTCACTTATTGTACGCAGCTACAAATGATACACAGCACACACCATGCAGTTCCAAACACACACACACACACACACACAATACGCATAACTTACCAGTCATACCCATCCCACCGAAGCATAACACCGGAGCAACCACCCCGAGCCGGGGGCGACACTCTTTGACGGGGCGACAATCTTTGTCGCAACAATTTTTTTGCCATCGAGGTCAAACATTGGGAACTGCACAAGCGTCACAGATTGTCGCCAGACGACAATCTTTGACGGGGCGACAATCCTTGACGCCAACTCCGTCAAGGATTGTCGCCCAGAGCCGAGGGCGACAATCCTTGTCGCAACATCCGTCTTTACAATTCAGTCGGGAGCTGCGTGACTCCTCGAAAAAATAAACGCTGGTCCCTATGGGACGTTATCTAACACGTACTGCTATGAAGGTCTCTACATAGTGACATGCTGTGAACACACCTAATCGTGTACATAAACAGATGATATTCGTTCCGAGTGCGTTATGAGTTTTAGTTTCCATCGATAATATTCAGAGTCCAGCAATTGACGCTGTGATGTGGAAGGCGATAACGTTTCAGCTTTAGTTTAAATGTCAGTGGGTTTATTTTTCTCCACTTTTACAAGTCATGATGGAAAAACCTATAATGTTCACATAACGTACAGACAAGTGTACTCAAAAGAAATATATACGATTACGTGTATAAACGTACATTGTTATGTAACCGTGCATCACAAAACGAGCAAACAGTAGCACACACTGATTTTGTGTGTGGACAGAAAATACATGAATTGGGTCAACCCAGCCGATTTTGACTTTTTCATATTTTCTGAAAGAGCAAGTCTTCGTTTACATTATGCTGAAATTTGGGATCATAAAACGGGCAGGAAAGAGTGTTTTTTAGCAGTTTATCTCGAATATATTTTTTTTTTTTTTGCAGCATGGAGTGATTAAGTGGGTTTTTTTTTTAAGTCCCCTTTTCATTTCTTAAAAACCTTGTAGACACTTTTCACTTTCAACTCCTAAACCTTTTGAAAGGATGATGCTAATACTTTGAAAGTTGGCAATAATCACGGACAGAATGTGTTAATAAGGCATGCTTAATTTCAGTTTAATCTGATAATCCCTTCATTTTTGTTACTCCGGTGGTTTACATCCTGTTTTTTGTCCCATTCATTGCACAACCAGCACGGCTTGGTAAAGATTAAGCGCTTGAATAGACACTGTACTTCAGAGCCTCTTTTCTCAGTTCAATCTTCTCCTGAGTGTGTGCTTTCTTTCCAATATTTAGATAGGTTAGGAGAGTCCATTTGATTTGAGTTATACATCATTTTAAAGCTCAAAGTTTGCTCTTTCAGAATATGCTCTTAACTGAAATTTCATGTCTGGCGACTTGTGTGTGTGTGTGTTTTGTGGTGCAGAGTCACATTATAACTTATAGGGGTCCTTTACCTTAGATTGTCTTTAGGCATAAAGGTAGCCTACAGGTGGAGACCATTATCAATGAGTGGCCACTGTGCAATGTTGTTTCTCACAATGTTCCTTTATCTTCTACTGAATAAACAAAACATATACCCACAAATTAAAAGAAACATAATCTTGATAATTGGTATCACTTAGCCGACGAAGACAACACGAGAGGAACATAACAATTAAACCAAGAAAGAGATAGCGGAATTGGGACGAGTTGACAGAAGAAAAGAGATATAGTATACTATGTAAAGAAGTTCGGAGCTTAAGCTAAGCATTTTGTATTAATTTTTTAAAAAAGAGAGAGAGATCCCAGTAAAGCCAAAATCATCATTAAATTGTTCCCCGAACAAGCTAAAGAACAACAACAGCAACACATGTTTGTTTTGGTTGGGGTAAGCATTTTGCAGGGAAGCAGATTTGGGGCCACCACTCACATGACGGCAACAAAAACTAAAGTGTTGTATTATTTGCGTCGTTTCCGGGCGCTATAATCTTTCTATACAGGATTTGTTGTCGAAGCATGAGTAGGACAGTGCTCATTTTTTCCCCTTTTGTTACTGTAAATAGACATTGTAGGGACATTGTGCTTTGTAATATGGATGTATCGTTCAAATTATATTACTCGAGCTTCGTGCCTATTTCATGTTAGGGGCCTGTGTTCATTTCATATTGTCAATAACGTCATGAATTAACAACAGTTAAATGAATTTATTATCAAAATCCAGTCAATACCAAACAGTTCCCTGTTCACCACGTTAAACACGAGTTGCAGTGGTGAAAAAAAAAATAAAAAAAACAACTCTCGAGATGTTATCCCACGTGTTTGTGGTAGACATAATTAATTTCGCCAATTCAATTTTCGTTATAATTCAATTGTCATTGTTATTTTTTTTTATCCGTTACCTATATATTTTAAAGGAAAATTGTGGAGGAAATTATTTTCACGGTGTTTGAGCATTTTTCTTTCAAATTTAATATATGTGACCGTGCACCTCAAAACGAACATAAAGTCGCACACACTGATTTTGCGCGGGGACTGAAAATAAATGAAAAGGGTCAACCTAGCCGAACTTGACTTTTTCATATTTTCTGAAAGAGCAGGTCTTCTTTTACATTATGCTAAAATTTGGTATCATAAAATGGGCAGGAAAGTGTGCTTTTTTTAGCAGTTTATCTCGAACATTTTTGGTAGAATAGTGTGATTAGGTGTGTCTTTAGAATCCCTTTTTCATTTCTGAAAAACCTTGCCATCACTCTTCACTTTCAACTCTAATAACTTTTAAAAAGATAGTGCTACTGCTTTGAAAGTTGGCATTAATTATGGACAAAATGTGTTAATGAGGCATGCGTAATTTCACTTTAATCTGATAATCCCTTCATTGTTGTTACTCGGGTGGTTTACTTCCTGTTTTTTGTCCCATTCATCGCACAGCCAGCACGGTTTGGTAAAGATTAAGCGCTTGAATAGACACTGTACTTCAGAGCCTCTTTTCTCAGTTCACACTTTTCTTGAGTTTGTGCATTCTTTCCAATATTTAGATAGGTTAGGAGAGTCCATTTGATTTGAGTTATACATCATTTTAAAGCTTAAAGTCTGCTCTTTCAGAAGATGGTCTCAAATAAAAATTCATGTCTGGCGACTTTTTGTTTGTTTTGAGGTGCAGGGTCACATATAATGATTTAAGGTGTTTTGTTTCTTTTTTCTGTTTGTACCTGACAAGTTGTTGTATCTACTTAGCTACGTATCTGCTTACTATTTGTTTTGTTTAATAAATACTTTATTTTCTGCAAATCAACAAATCAATCAGCAAATCAATATACATAAGGCACATGATCATGAACATGTGGGAAATATACAAAATAAATTCAATACAGAGTCGTTTGACTTGCGTAAACAAAGATATAAAAGGTAATTAATGATACAATATACAGTATGCATGTCTATGCAGCGGGGATTGCAACAATTATAATTATGGAGCGATAATGCAGAGGGCCGCCATTGTAAGCATAGCTTGAAAAGATGGCCGGCCATTTAATCTTATGGAGTAAATTACTCAAACAATTGTGAAGCAATTAAATTCACATTTGATGGACATTGAGAATTTGATATGTTTACAGCATTCAAGCATCTAAGCCTAAATTTAGCATGTGTAATCTATAGGTATAGGTACGCAAGATGCCAGTGTTTACAACTAATGTAAGTAACAAGAAAAACATGCGATGGTAGCTACAAATTCTGTATCAAACTGAAGCATTTGAGCTATTGACTGAGGCAAATTTGATGTGTGTGAAGATCAATAGGTGTATGGCGATTTGTGCAAAATGCTCTTTGCGTTTGTACGTGACAAGCCTTGGTTCATTCTATCACTTCATATGAGTCTGAGCTGCTCGAATGAAAGTTCTACTTTTTAGTAATATTGATCTTTACGAATGTGCTGCATTTCTTCTGACGATGATGATGATCATTATTAATGAGGTCGAAGTTTAGTCCCATCGTCGGCTACATTCCGGTACGAATTTAATCATTTTTGCCCACATAATAATAGTAGAATATATTTCTTACCGCCGATGATATTTGTTTGTGTGTTTGTTTGTCTGTTTGTTTGTGTGTGTGTGTGTGTGTGTGTAGGTTTTTTTTTTTTTTTTTGATGGGAGGGGGGTTTACAGCGTCTGTAGCATGAAAAAAAGTCCAATACAACATGATTACTCATCGCTTCACGGCACATTATGTGAGTGACACTTTGGATTTCTTCGCATGCATGTCTGCATAAGGCAGCACGTTTGGTATTCAAATTGATAAGTAGACACCAGGTTGGGTTGAGCACATGAGCTGGGACGAGGCCAAAGTTTCACGGAGGGCAAAAACCCAATGAAGAATAGTCCACCAAATCTCTCCATGAAGTGGGTAACAAGTGTTTTGTTTCAAACGTAATATTTTACACATACGTATGACTCGCGTGTTAAACTTGTTGAAACGGACTTCTTCTTTGCATGCATGACTTAATATATCATTGAGAGGGATACCTAGTAAGCTGTTGCTGGCATAAACGTTTTATTGATTTTATCAGCAGCTTTGACTTTGATGAGTTTGTCTGACGGATTTGTATATGAATTCGGAGTGGTGCTTGCGTGCGGGCGGATGCTGCTTTTATGCATACGGTCCATTATGTCTTATGTATCAACATTGGGAAGTCGTTTCATTAGAAAGGAAGGAGGTATCGGTTCGTATAGATTTGTATAATGTATTTGTGTGTTTTTTTATGTATGCCCTTGTAAAGTAAGAAGGTGTTACATGATCCAAACCAATATATTCAAGGGATGTAGGTTTGGTAGGGCCCTGCATGTCAAAACTTTCTCGTGAAGAAATTGTTAGTAGGGTTGGTCTATAATCGAGTTATCTACGTTGAAGTGAGATTATTTGTAGTATAAATTGACAAATGGATTTGTTTGTGATTCGAATTGCCATGTAATTGTAACGTTTTTGTTCATGTTACACCGAGAATGGGTCGATTTATGAATAATTTGAATGAAATCAATTAATATCAAGGAAAAAAAAATGTTGAGGTGGTTTATTTGTATTATGAGGATTTGAATGTTTGTTGGTGCTTGTTTACAGTACGTATGTATTGGCGGTGTGCATATGACAAAGAATAGTGATATGGAAGTTATAGGTAAGACTGTTGGAAGAATATGACTACAGTGAAAAAATGAACAAAGACAGATAACATTTAGGGAGGGTACCTCCCTCGTATGCCTTTTTTCTCGGTCTCTCTCTCTCCTAGCCCGTCTCACCGCTTAAATTGACACACCCATACTATTTTGAAATCAACGCTGCTGTGAACTCTATAAATACGTGCTCATACACGTTGAAGGCGTTTTCATTGCCACAGTAGTGCCTGCTGCTCAAAAAAGTTTGTTCGCACAAACATCAAAACACAAACACAAACAGACACGCGTACAGGCACACGTATACACACAGACAAACAAACCACTACCACTATATAACCACCACACATGCACAGTTTCTACATAATTGTATTATTATACTCCAAACACATACACACATACACACACACACACACACACACACACACACACACACAGCTATACGGAAACTCATACACAAGTCACTTATTGTACGCAGCTACAAATGATACACAGCACACACCATGCAGTTCCAAACACACACACACACACACACAATACGCATAACTTACCAGTCATACCCATCCCACCGAAGCATAACACCGGAGCAACCACCCCGAGCCGGGGGCGACACTCTTTGACGGGGCGACAATCTTTGTCGCAACAATTTTTTTGCCATCGAGGTCAAACATTGGGAACTGCACAAGCGTCACAGATTGTCGCCAGACGACAATCTTTGACGGGGCGACAATCCTTGACGCCAACTCCGTCAAGGATTGTCGCCCAGAGCCGAGGGCGACAATCCTTGTCGCAACATCCGTCTTTACAATTCAGTCGGGAGCTGCGTGACTCCTCGAAAAAATAAACGCTGGTCCCTATGGGACGTTATCTAACACGTACTGCTATGAAGGTCTCTACATAGTGACATGCTGTGAACACACCTAATCGTGTACATAAACAGATGATATTCGTTCCGAGTGCGTTATGAGTTTTAGTTTCCATCGATAATATTCAGAGTCCAGCAATTGACGCTGTGATGTGGAAGGCGATAACGTTTCAGCTTTAGTTTAAATGTCAGTGGGTTTATTTTTCTCCACTTTTACAAGTCATGATGGAAAAACCTATAATGTTCACATAACGTACAGACAAGTGTACTCAAAAGAAATATATACGATTACGTGTATAAACGTACATTGTTATATAACCGTGCATCACAAAACGAGCAAACAGTAGCACACACTGATTTTGTGTGTGGACAGAAAATACATGAATTGGGTCAACCCAGCCGATTTTGACTTTTTCATATTTTCTGAAAGAGCAAGTCTTCGTTTACATTATGCTGAAATTTGGGATCATAAAACGGGCAGGAAAGAGTGTTTTTTAGCAGTTTATCTCGAATATTTTTTTTTTTTTTTTTGCAGCATGGAGTGATTAAGTGTTTTTTTTTTTAAGTCCCCTTTTCATTTCTTAAAAACCTTGTAGACACTTTTCACTTTCAACTCCTAAACCTTTTGAAAGAATGATGCTAATACTTTGAAAGTTGGCAATAATCACGGACAGAATGTGTTAATAAGGCATGCTTAATTTCAGTTTAATCTGATAATCCCTTCATTTTTGTTACTCCGGTGGTTTACATCCTGTTTTTTGTCCCATTCATTGCACAACCAGCACGGCTTGGTAAAGATTAAGCGCTTGAATAGACACTGTACTTCAGAGCCTCTTTTCTCAGTTCAATCTTCTCCTGAGTGTGTGCTTTCTTTCCAATATTTAGATAGGTTAGGAGAGTCCATTTGATTTGAGTTATACATCATTTTAAAGCTCAAAGTTTGCTCTTTCAGAATATGCTCTTAACTGAAATTTCATGTCTGGCGACTTGTGTGTGTGTGTGTTTTGTGGTGCAGAGTCACATTATAACTTATAGGGGTCCTTTACCTTAGATTGTCTTTAGGCATAAAGGTAGCCTACAGGTGGAGACCATTATCAATGAGTGGCCACTGTGCAATGTTGTTTCTCACAATGTTCCTTTATCTTCTACTGAATAAACAAAACATATACCCACAAATTAAAAGAAACATAATCTTGATAATTGGTATCACTTAGCCGACGAAGACAACACGAGAGGAACATAACAATTAAACCAAGAAAGAGATAGCGGAATTGGGACGAGTTGACAGAAGAAAAGAGATATAGTATACTATGTAAAGAAGTTCGGAGCTTAAGCTAAGCATTTTGTATTAATTTTTTTAAAAAAGAGAGAGAGATCCCAGTAAAGCCAAAATCATCATTAAATTGTTCCCCGAACAAGCTAAAGAACAACAACAGCAACACATGTTTGTTTTGGTTGGGGTAAGCATTTTGCAGGGAAGCAGATTTGGGGCCACCACTCACATGACGGCAACAAAAACTAAAGTGTTGTATTATTTGCGTCGTTTCCGGGCGCTATAATCTTTCTATACAGGATTTGTTGTCGAAGCATGAGTAGGACAGTGCTCATTTTTTCCCCTTTTGTTACTGTAAATAGACATTGTAGGGACATTGTGCTTTGTAATATGGATGTATCGTTCAAATTATATTACTCGAGCTTCGTGCCTATTTCATGTTAGGGGCCTGTGTTCATTTCATATTGTCAATAACGTCATGAATTAACAACAGTTAAATGAATTTATTATCAAAATCCAGTCAATACCAAACAGTTCCCTGTTCACCACGTTAAACACGAGTTGCAGTGGTGAAAAAAAAAATAACAAAAACAACTCTCGAGATGTTATCCCACGTGTTTGTGGTAGACATAATTAATTTCGCCAATTCAATTTTCGTTATAATTCATGCTATAAAAACCATTTAGACCTACTGCATTTACGTTGTTTTTAATCCATGTATTTGTTTTTTTGGTTTTTCTTTCAGAGAAATATCCGATTATCACGGTATCTAACAAGAACGAATATGCCGATGCTGAGGCCGTTCGTCAAGAAATATCCAAGATCTGGTGGAAAACCTGGCTGTTTGAAAACTATACCCAAGCAGATAATGAGGAAGACGTTGAGAAAGACATTGAATATCTAGAATTTCTCTGGGACACACTCGAATGGTGCGATTTGACGCTCCATTTGGATCGGTGACTTGCCTACGTATAAACCTATGACTGTCATATCACACCATTCAGAAAATATTTCCTTAGATTATGTCCCAATGCCAAATGGTTTTGCTTTGCTTATATATATATATATATATATATATATATATATATATATATATGTGTGTGTGTGTGTGTGTGTGTGCGTGTGTGTGTGTGTGTGTGTGTGTGTGACCCTGCACCACAAAACAAACAAAAATTTGCCAGACATGGATTTTTAGTTAGAGGCAGATTCTAAAAGAGCAGACTCTAAGCTTTAAAATGATGTATAACTCAATTCAAATGGACTCTCCTAACCTATCTAAATGTTGGAAAGAAAGCACACACTGTGGAAAAGTGTGAACTGAGAAAAGAGGCTCTAAAATAAAGAGTCTATTCAAGCGCTTAATCTTTTCCAAACCACGCTAGCTCTGCCATGAAAAGGGGAAAAAAAAAACCAGATTGTTAAACACCAGAGCGATAACAATGAAGTATCAGATTAAGCTTAAATTAGGCGAGCTTTATCAAAAACATTTTTCCATGATTAATGACAACTTTCAAAGCATTAGATTTATCCTTTCAAAAACTATTAGAGTTGAGAGGGAATATATTGTACAGGAATTTTAAGAAATGGAAAGTGGACTCTATTAGAATCATTTAATCACACTGTTCTACAATAAAGTGTTTGAGAAAAAAAAACTGCTAAAAACACAGTTTCCTGTTTGTTTCATGATCCCAAACTTTAACATAATGTAGAAGAAGACTTGCTCTTTCAGAAAATATGAAAAACTCAAGGTTGACCCATTTCACATATTTTCAGTCCTCACACAAATTCACTGCGTGCGAATTTTTGTTAGTTTTGTGATGCACGGTCATATATATATATATATATATATATATATATATGAAGAATTTGTTCGCAAAAAAACGATAAGTCCATTTTTGAAGATTTGTCATAAAGTACAAAATAATACATTTTTAAATGATATATTGGTCACTACATATAAAGGTACATTTTTGAAGTTATGGTCAAAAGAATCAAATATTTTCCTATCATTCTCTTTATTTTTCTTGACCTTTAATCGCAAATATCTCCATTTGGCAAATATGGACTTATCGCTTTTTGCGAACAAACATATGAAGAGTATATTATATATATATATATATATATATATATATATATATATATATTTATATATATATATATATTATTATAAGTACATACATATACTATATCACGATTATGCCTGATATATATATATATATATATATTGTTATGGATACATGTGCATTGTACTATCATTTCTGGGCACTTTATTGTTCCGCGGAGGAATAAGTAAATAAAGAGTTCGACAAGATGACCGACCAAACACCTTGTTTTGAGAGTCTGGGTATTTTTGGTGGTTATGATGGTTCGTTAGGCCAAGTTAACCCCCCATAACAAATTGGGGGCACGTCACGAGAGTTCGGCAGGGTTTCTGCGGACTTAGTGATTTGGTCGGGCTTGAAATGATCCCAGGAGTGATTTTTCTTTCTCGCTTGGCCGATTAATTTCGGCGAGTAGCGTGGTATAGCGCTCTATGCCTTTTCGTGGACATGGGCGATACAGTTTACGTCGCGAAATTACGTACAGTACTGTATGTAGTGCATCGTGATCGTTACGGTGTAGGCCAACTGTATGTGCAGGTGTTACGATTTGAGAAAGCATGGTGCGTTTATGGCGTAGTGTGTGTGCACGGAGATGGACGCGGAGTGATATGTTATACATTTTGATGTAAATCGGTCGTCTTTCGGTGTTTGCGTGAGGAAGCGCACGGTCGTATTTCTTTCGGGATCGAAAGGGTTAATTTGGCACGTGCGCAGTGTTGAGGATGGTTTAGTCTGGTTATACGCTGCGTGTGTGTAGTGTCTCTGCGTGGAAACGTTGGTTAAACGTTAGTCCCGTACGTGGTGGTTCGTGTGTGGTTCAGCACACGGGTGATTCCACGGCGGTTTGTATGTGGTTCAGCATACAGGTGATTCCACGGCGGTTTGTATGTGGTTTAGCATACGGATTATTCCACGGTTGTTCGTGTGTGGTTTAGCACGCGGGTTACTCCATTGTTTTTCGTGTGTGGTTTAGCACATGGGTTATTCCACGGTGGTCGTGTGTGGTATAGCATACGGGTTATTCCACGATGGTCGTGTGTGGTATAGCATACGGGTTATTGCTCATATTGCGACTGGTTTTCTTCAGTTGAAAACGTTTTTTTTTTTTTTTTTTTTTTTTTTTTTCAGCAGGCTGGCTGGTGAGAAGTCAGATTTTCTTGTTGCACTATTAACTGTACATTATTGATGCATAATGGAGAAAGATAAAGATTTTTCCATTGAGAAGTTTGTGGATTCACCCACAGTTGAGGAGTTGCTAACCTTGAAAAAGGTTGATTTGTTGCGTGTTGCAGAAAACTACAAGGTTCCTGCTGTGAAGAGCACAATGAAGAAGTCAGAGATTACACAGCACACAATCAATTTTCGTGTAGATGAAGAAGTATTTCCCCTCCAGGCATTGCGTAGCATATCAGGTAGTCCCCCTCGTGATGTGCAAGGGAGTGTAGGAGTACGTCAGAAAGAGCTTGAACTTGAGAAAACGAGAACTGAATTAGAGAGAGAGAGGGTTTCTCTTGAAAGTTCTCGTCAAGTCGGTGAGAGAGAGTATGGTGTAAGCGTCAGTGGTGGGTATTTTGATATCGCCAAAAATGTCAGAATGGTCGCTGAGTTCGATGAAGGAGATGTAGATAGATATTTCCTGCACTTCTAACAGGTGGCTGATAGCATGGAGTGGCCAAAAGAAAAATGGCCTCATCTTTTGCAGACGAAGTTAAAGGGAAAGGCATGTGATGCTTATGCTTCACTGTCGCGCGAAGAGGCTCAGCATTTAATACACAACAGTAAAAAAGGCAATCATGAACGAGTACGCCTTGGTTCCTGAAGCGTACAGACAAAAATTCAGGAATAGTAGAAAGCTAGAGTCACAGTCATTCAGAGAATTTGCAAAAGTGAAGGAAATTGCCTTCACTCGTTGGCTGCAATCAGCAGGCGTGGCTACTGTTGAAGATTTGCGGGAACCCGTGCTACTAGAGGAGTTTAAGAGTTCGCTACCTCAAGAGGTGCGTTCGCATATTGAGGAACAACAAGTGAAAACTTTGTTGGTAGTTAGTACAATGGCTGATGAGTATACTTTGTCCCATAGTCATGGAAACAGGTATGTAGGAAGCAATGCAGCTCCTAATCGTCAAAGTGCTGGCAAGACAAATTCTAGCAGTAAGACAGAGGTGAAAGCTGGTCTAGTGGTAGAAAATGAGACTGACAAGAAAGGTAGGAACACTGAGAAGCCTATTGTGTGTTTCCATTGTAGGCAACCAGGGCATGTGAAGTCTAATTGTCCCATTTTAAACAAAAAACAGGAAAAAGACAAAGACATGAAGTCTCATCCCAATGGATTGGTGAGTCGTTCGGTTGAATCGACAGGTAATTGGTGTGAACAAGTTCAGAGTGTGATTAAAGCAGCTGATAAAGACAAGATTAAGTCTCAGTATGAACCATTCACTTCTGTAGCCTATGTGTCATTGGTAGGGTGTGATGAAGCCAGAAAGGTTACCATCCTTCGAGATACTGGTGCATCTCAGTCATTGATTCTTGACAGTGTTCTGCCTTTTGGGCAAACGTCGCCCACAGGCACAAGTGTACTGTTACAAGGAGTAGAAGGAGGTTATGTTGAGGCCCCTCTTCACACAGTCGATTTGCAGTGAGGCCTAGTTTCAGGAAGGGTGAGCCTTGGAGCTAGGAAGTCACTTCCTATGGATGATGTAGCATTGATATTAGGCAATGATCTTGCAGGAGACAAAGTCACTATTCCAGTGGTCAGTGCAGTCCCTTTGGATAAAGAAGGAAATGAGACAGCTGCATTGGTTCAGGAATTCCCTGAAGTTTTCCCCGCTTGTGTAGTCACACGTTCCATGTCTAGAAAATCAGAGGAGTCTGAAATGAAGGCTAGTCCAGGAGGATATTAGTCTAGAAGGGAGTTTCTTCTGTCGGTTGGATGATGTAGAAGTAAGTAGAACTGCATCATCAAAATCACATCCGACAGGGGATGAGTCTCGGCCTGTAGGTGAAACTGAGATTGGGTTTAACAAAAGCTCTTTGGTTGACACAAAGCCGAATGATCCACAGTATGTTGAGAGAAGTGCAAGTGAGAGTGTGATGCCAGTCATGTGTGTGGTAGGAGAAGAGTTGAATCACACAGCAGATGATCAATGTGCTGAACTAGAAAGAAAGTGCTCAAGTGTGAAGCTTAAGAACTCGGATGCACTTTGTGATCTTGACAGGAAATTGGGTCATTTGTCCCATGGTGAGAGAGATGATGTGAAACAGATTATTGCAGATTTTCTTGAGTTGTTTTCAGATGTTCCTGGTTGCACAAGTGTGGTGCAACATGATGTGGATGTTGGGGGTCAGATCCCATCAAGCAGCACCCTTATCGTGCTAACCCAGAGAAGATGCAACATTTGCAGATTGAGGTGGAGTACATGTTAGAACATAACATTGTAGAGCCAAGCACTAGTGCATGGAGTTTACCATGTGTATTAGTTCCGAAGGCCGGATGGCTCATATCGCTTTTGCACGGATTATAGGAAGGTGAATTCATGTACTAAATCGGACTGCTTGCCTATTCCAAGAGTAGATGACTGCATCGATCGTATTGGAAAAGCGAGTTATGTCAGCAAGTTTGACCTACTGAAAGGGTATTGGCAGATACCTTTAACACAGAGAGCAAAGGAGATTTCTGCGTTTGTAACTCCACAGGGCCTTTTTCAGGATACCGTAATGCCGTTTGGCATGAAAAACGCCTCGGCTACATTCCAACGCATGATGAATGAGTTGATTTGTGGATTGGATGGTTGTGACGTACACATCGATGATGTGGTGGTGTACAGCGATTCTTGGGATGACCATGTGAGAACGGTGAGGGAGTTGTTCAAGCCGTTGTTAGCGGCCAGTCTCACAGTTAACCTGGTGAAAAGTGAGTTTGGGCATAGTGAAGTGCAGTTTCTTGGTCACGTCGTTGGTCATGGTCGAGTTCGTCCCGCAGGCGCTAAAGTCCAAGCAGTCCAAGATGTGCGTGTTCCCAAGACGAGGAAGGAGTTGATGAGATTCATCGGCATGGCCGGATACTACCGTCGCTTTTGCTATAACTTCTCGGATGTTGAGGCACCCTTGACTGATCGCCTGCGGAAGAACGTGAAGTTCCAGTTGTCAGCCGCATGCCAGTCTGCGTTTGACCAAGTGAAGGCAATCCTGTCGAGTGGGTCCTGTATTGGCAGCGCCGGACTTCAAAAAATGCTTCAGCCTAGCTGTCGATTCCAGCGATGTCGGAACAGGCGCCGTGTTGATGCAAGCTGATGACGATGGAGTGGACAGACCAGTCTGTTACTTCTCAAAGAGGTTCAACGCGCACCAGCGGAAGTATTCTACCGTTGAGAAGGAGACCCTAGCGTTAATTCTTTCACTCAGCCATTTTGATGTCTACGTGTCTACATGGGCATCACAACTCAACCTGTTGTTGTGTGGACTGATCACAACCCACTGACATTCGTCAACAGAATGAGAAACAAAAACCAGATACTGATGCGATGGAGTTTAATCCTACAGAAGTATAACCTTGACATTAAGCACATTCGCAGAAAGGAAAACATTGTCGCGGACAGTTTCTCGTGCTTAATTGAGATCTCTCAATATTTTTTCTCGTTGCCGGATGCAACAATTGTGCATAATGTATTTTATGTTTGTAACACTTTAAACAGGTGTAATTTTGTTTTGCAAGTACACAGGACAGTGGGTGTACAAACAAGTGTCATTTTGTTTTGCAAGTACATGCTTGTACACACTACAGTGTGTGTACATCATGTATATGTATGTATCTTGGATACACTATAATTGTGATGCCAACAGCATGAATGGCACTTTGAGTGTGTAAATAACAACATGGAAGTACAAATGTATCTTCAGACATGTTTGTGTTAATAAGGAAACACAGCAAGCTATATTTGTGCTTTGAGTCACTCTCCAAAAGAAGACATTATGAAGGCTGTTTTAAGTTACGGCAGCCATCAACAGTTGTCAAGAATGTGAGTTTTTGGTGAAATAACTTCAAACAGGTAGTGTTGTTGTTTGTATGGAGAATGTGGTGTATCGAGTAATGTAGGTACAGTTCAGGTATCTGAAGTTTCATACTAACTTGTACATGTACAGGTATTGGTTAAATTTGTTGTGGCATACACCCTAAGTTTATTGGATGTTGCCTTTTGGATTTAATTGTCATGTATACTGTATTAGGTACACAAATTATATAGTTATACATGTACATAGCTTTTGCTCATTATTAAAGCTCAATCATTGCCTTGGTAAAGGTGTCCAGTACTTCACAGTAACTGTTGATCCAATACACCAACAGGCATATACAATGTGTTTAAGCTGACTGTGTTATACCAGGATGTATACAGGTATACACTCACTTATTAAGCTTCAGTGTACACACATGTTATCATCAAGGATATCTCATTCAGGTTCATTTGATGCCTTGTCAGGCAGGTCATATTCTTGGTGTCTTGTATGTTGACAGGAAAGTTTTCAGAAACATAACTAGGATAATGACATTTGTTGATGTTTCGGCATTTGAATAGATGCTGACACAACGTCTACAGGTATATACAAGTCACATATCATGGAATATGATGTTTTGGTTGTAGGTAATATGATTACATTAGTTGGATAATTCTCTATGCAGTTGTTTGTGGAAGAAATGACGTGTTTATGATCTTCGTACACAGGTTAGTTATTTGATATGACAGTGTAAAACTGACTTACATGTATGTTCTAATGAGGAAGCCACATGATTTTGGTACAACGTGTATTGTTTGTATGCATGATATGATTGCATAAAGGTTAAGGTGTTGAGAAAGTTAATATTGTAGTATTCAGTGTTTCACAACTGCATGCAATTCCAGTATGCTGTAACTCACAAGCAGCAGTAACTCACGAGAGTGTTAGATTGATACACGTTGATTGGTACTAAAGTTGTACATGTTTTATCACAGGTTGTGATGATGATATAGCCATAGCATACTTTGTTTATGTGTTCTTAATAATACCGCAACCATGGTAAACTCATGGATTTATAAGAGTGAGTTGGAAGAGGAATGTACAATACTGTTCCAAAATATTGTGCCAATGTAAGAGTCCATTTGTGTTGAAACTGTTAAATGCACTCTTTTAGGGGAGAAGTGTTATGGATACATGTGCATTGTACTATCATTTCTGAGCACTTTATTGTTCCGCGAAGGAATATGTAAATAAAGAGTTCGACAAGATGACCGACATCGACCAAACACCTTGTTTGAGAGTCTGGGTATTTTTGGTGGTTATGATGGTTCGTTAGGCCAAGTTAACCTCCATAACAACATGTATATACATATGTCTTATGTCATCCCACGAGATCGACACCCACGAGACCGACATCAAAAATAGGTCCTGAGTTATACGGCTCACGAGTCATACAGCCCATGAGTTCGATATTGGGCACAAAAAGCTCACGAGACCGACACCACACAATAAAAGGCTCACGAGACCGACATTACACAGAAGAGGCTCACAAGACCGACACAAAGCAAAGATACAGTTAATGGTATAAATGTTTTATGTAAATGGTTGAATGAAAATGGATCAGTTGTTTATACCGATACAACTTATGTTATGTTAATTTCTGGTAAAAGGAAGAAAAATCCAAATAAATTACAAATTAGAATGGAAGACAAATTGTTAGAAAATGTAACCAGATTTAGTATCTAGGCGTTATTGTAAATCAGAATCTAGATTGGTCTTTTCAAATCAATGATATTGTTAAGAAAATTATGAACTCTCTTATATGTTTGCGAAGGATTAACCACTGCCTGACGAAACCAGTACTCCTTCATTTATATTTCACTTTGATACTTCCTTATATTGATTATTGTTCAACTGTGTGGGGCTCGCTGTCGAAGAAAAACTCAATGAGGCTACAGAGGTGTCAAAACAAATACATACTTGCCAACTAATAAGATTTTATCAGATTCAGTAAGATTTTTTTTTACAATAAAAATAGCAAAATAAGATTTTCTGTCAGAGAAATAAGATTTAAAAAAAGATATTTAGATATACCTTTCATGTGTATTTTCTGAAGATTTGACTGAAGGTAAGATTTTTAACTTCAGTTTGCATATAAAATCAGACTTTTGCAATCCATGAGTAAGATATTTCATCTTGAAATATTGGCAGTTATGCAAATATTGTCGCTTAGTGTTAGATGCACCTTATTATACCCCTGTTCAAATTATGTTAGATTCTTTGAAATTACAATCCGTTAAAGGACAAGTCCACCTTCATGTACCCATTGAAAGAATGCAGCAATACTAGTAGAACACATCAGTGAAAGTTTGAGGAAAATTGGACAATCCGTTTAAAAGTTACGAATATTCTAAGTATCTGCGCAGTCACTCCTGGAAGAGAAGACTACTAAAGTGTATGATGTTACGTGCGTACAACTATATAAGGAACATAAAAAGAGAATTTCACAAAACTTTACTTTTTGAATAAAGTGCATATTTCTTCGACTTGCTACTGACTTATGTTAAGGGTAATATCATTCCCCCTGCCTTCTGAAAGAGAGAAGTCGAGTGTTCTTTTGTTATGCGAGAAAAATGGAAATATGTTGAATTTTCGTTTTT
>JAWLSL010000028.1:286641-581453 GCA_033980235.1 Diadema setosum
CAATTTAAAGTCGTTCTTGCACTGTACAATGTGTACGATTGAAAAGTCATGTCTAATTCTGAACATTGTTTTCTCTTCTCTCTCTCTCTCTCTCACACACACAGACACACGAATTTTAATTGATACAAGTTTCCCGAACTTGGTGCATACTGTAATATTAATTGCTGCGTAACTGATTTCTGAAGTATGATCAATGCAAACAGAGTCAGAGAAGTTTGATACGCTACTTTATTACATTGCCCTGCCAATCTTAAAATAAAAGCCAATGGCTATACCAGGACTCCGCACTAACCTTTTTTGGTGGCCCGATTGGGCCACCAAAATCATTAATTTCAAAGTTTTGGTGGCCCGAGAGAAAATTTGGTGGCCCGTAGAAAGGAACAAAACAATGGAAAACATCACACATTCACTGCATGCATTTATGCATTTCCGGCGAAAAAAAAAAAGTTACGTATTTATTGACATAAATTTTCCCTTTTTGGAAATTGGGTGGCCCGACTTTCATTTTTGGTGGCCCCGGGCCACCGGGCCATCGTTAGTGTCGCGCCCTGACTATACATGCAATTGTTTTCCGGTAGCAAATGTAATTAATAAGATAACGTGTTTGTATCGTCTCTTTTTTTCTTTCTTTCAAGACATTTTTTTTTATTTGTGAAGTCAGTGCGATTTATGGGCTCTCACCTCAATTCGTGTATACGTTTTGTTTTATCTTTTTCCCCATTTTTTTCTCTGTTCTGTATTCAGCACCTCACAAAAAAAAAAAAAAGTGGGAAGCAGGCACCTATGCATCTAAGCAAGATCCGAGACGGCAAGACCTGCTGACCTAAGAATAAATTTGCTTTAAATTACTAAATTTGGGTTGCTTGTTAGCATTAAAACTTATGCAAAATTATCATTAGCTCTCGTCCATTGTCCCCATGAGGTCCACATGAGTGAAGCTATGGGCAATTAACAAAATAATGTTAATATTCTGTGATCATTAATAACAATGCGGAAGAAGTACGGAAGTGACAAATGATGGAGAGTGTCTGTGCTGCCAACATTGCACCCTGAATCTCTTGTTCTGAACAAGTTCGAGTGTGATTAAATCAACCGTGAGCAAGTTTTCTTGAAATGTATAGATTACTTTCTTTTTTTTAAGGGTATCATTAGTTACAAACGTATTTTCCTTTTGAACTATTTTGTCATGCATATGTGTACTTGTTATATTGCCACTGCCTGTCGTTTTTGTGACAAAATTTCTTCTAACAATTAATATTCGCTGTTGTCACCCAAACTACATGTATGTCTGCATGATTTCAGTATAGTTTTATAATAGCAATTAAATACACATTATACACACAACACATCACGCACATTACAGAGGAACATGGTTGATCGAACGTGGTTTTCGAAACAACTGGTATACGCATATACACTTGTTCTATTAAAGCGAAAGAGAGTAAGTAAAGACTAATTAGACCGTTAGGGGTTAGACACAATGCCAAAGATCCATTTACATTAAAAAAAAAGAAAAAAAAAAAAAAAAAAACAGAACGCGGCAATGTACCATTGCACCAACACGTTTTAAACGCTAGTACATACTCGATTGCACTTAAATGTAGGTTTATGCCAGCTTGTCAGATTTACCATTTTACACATAAAAAAGCAATTTGCCAAAGGCGAAAGTGTTGATAAAGAAATAAGTCGCAGTCACCGTTTCAATGATATTGAAATAAAATCATGACAACACCGACGCAAATTTACACTTGGTGCATTGACACACCTCATGACATATTTTGATTTCTTTTGTTCTACACTCACATAGAATTTCATGTCTCTCTGTGTGTGAACGTATGTGTGTGTTTACTTGTGTGTACTACTTTTGTTTGTAGATGATCATCGGAATCCCAACATTCCATCGATCTTCTGTATGAAGACTTACGATGAGGAAAAGCATTGACAAGTATTCTTCACGTCCGTTATACTCTAATCACTGTCAACCCAATTTGATTGTTTAAAGGGATCTTGTAGTTTTGGTTGAGACCTGATTTCAGGTCTCTAACGTTTATTTTTTTTTTTTAGATAATGAGAAACCTCTTATCATCATAAGTATTTTCTTGGTATCTTGCAAAGAGTTGAAAGCCCAATTCTCATCTCCACCAATACTGTACCATCCCTTTAACTACTATTGCATCCATCCATACTTTTATAAATCCCAGCTGTTTTGTATGATAAGCTCGTCACTGTTAGCGCGTTCACGCTTGATAACGCTAGTACCTCCGTGGAAAAACGTGTACTGCTTCGCACTGATTTGCAATGTAAAATCGGGAAAACTGTATTCCGCTCTGTCCAATTGTCAAAAACATCCCTATTGGGGTTTTTTTTCACGATTTCTAGCAAAACATCACCGACCGTGCTAGTGATAATATCACTGTTTTACAAGGATCACGCGGTGACATTCGAAACAACACTAGTACATCAACCAAATATCGCCCATTCTTTTTTACCAGACGAGACAGGTGGATCCAAAAACACTGTAGAGATGAAGGCTGCCGTGAGAGGGTATTGTAGAGACACTTCTTTCCAACGCGATGATGATTAAAAAAAGAATATTTTAAACCTTTTTGTGACGATTGCCGAAATGCCAAGCGTGGCAAGATTTGGACAGACATAACGGTTGTACCCTTATCAGTTGTTGGTTATGCTGATGAGACCCTCATTTTAGTGATTATTCGTTGAGTGATCCAGGGAAGTGTGGCTGAGACTTTACCTTTGACCGTGCATCACAAACGAACAAAAAGTCGCACACACTGACTTTGCGTGAGGATTGAAAATAAGTGAAATGGGTCAATCTAGCCGATCTTGACTTTTTCATATTTTCTGAGAGAGGAAGTCTTTTTTGCGTTATGCTAAAATTTGGGCCATAAAACGGGCGGGAAAGTGTGTGGTTTTTTTTTTAGCAATTTGTCTCGAATGATATCGGTAAAATACAGTAGACCTCGCTTAAGTCGACATCGCATAAGTCGACAACTCGCGTAAGTCGACACAATAAAAAAGTCCCGATTTTTGCCTTTGTTATTCCTTGAAAATTTCCTCGTCTTAGTCGACATTAATAAGTCGACAACTCGCGTAAGTCGACCTGATTTTTCAGTGCCAACTGAGCTGAAATACGTGTTAATTCCCTCGTCTACGTCGACATAATTTTTCGCTCAAAATCTTATCGCCATTCTCTGAAAAAGAATTGTTTTCCCGCTCCGATTCGCTGCATTTCTACTCGGTAATTCGCTAGTGTACGGCGCGGTAGCGTTCGCGCAATGCGTCCACTGTCTTGTATGCCAGAATATAGAAAGGGCATACACTCATTTACACTGGAGTATTTACATGTACAGTACCCACGGCAGTTCACTTTACCCCCTTTTCTCCCTTTCGTTATTCTCAAAACGCACAAATTTTGTACACCTATTTGTCCCAGTAGGCATTCATTATCCGAACATGAAATAGGTGTTCTTGTAAATCCGAATATTCTAACGTTAATTATTCCGAAGCGGTATTAGAAACCCGGGCCCTTTCTAGAAAATTTATTAAAATGCAACTAATAATCCAACTCAAAAAATCAAATGCAGGTGTATGAAATCACACGGAACGTTTGCATTTAAACGCAAGTGCGTTGCTGAAAAGACTTGAGTTGGATAATCATATGAAACTAGAAAATAATAATAACTGAAACTCAACTGCATTTGATTTGAGTTATACATCATTTTAAAGCTTAAAGTGTTCTCTTTCAGAATATTATATAATATATAAAAATGGCCTCTCCTAACCTATCTAAATATTAGAAAGAAAGCACAAACTCAGGAAAAGTGTGAACTGAGAAAAGAGGCTCTGAAGTACAGTGTCTATTCAAGCGCTTAATCTTTACCAAACCGTGCTGGCTGTGCGATGAATGGACCAAAAACAAAAAGTAAACCACCAGAGTAACAACAATGAAGGAATTATCAGATTAAACTAAAAAAAGAACACACTTTCCTGCCCGTTTTATGATACCAAATTTTAGCATACTGTAAAAGAAGACCCGCTCTTTCAGAAAATATGAAAAAGTCAAGTTCGGCTAGGTTGACCCATTTCACTTATTTTCAGTCCTCACGCAAAATCAGTGAGTGCGACTTTATGTTCGTTTTGAGGTGCACGGTCATATATATGTATTTATGTATATGCATATATTGACACACACACACATAAGCTGTATGCATATAATATATATATATATTTTTTTTTTTTCAAACAAGGAAGGAAAAACTGACCAGAAACAATTGTAATAATAAATAGCGAAAACTTTGAGCAAAGAAAATGGGTTTTCATCGGGATTCGAACCCGAGACCTCCGGATTACTAGACCGGTGCTCTACCGACTGAGCTATTGAAAGCCCTAGATCGGTGTTCGTCCCAAACCCTTAATTCTCGTTGCTCGTGTGGTCAGAAGCTATAGTGTGTGCATGTGTGCCACACACACACATTAACCTGACATAAACCCAAATGATGTAAATCAACTTTGGAATAAATGTGAAAAAAATTATTCTTTATTATTATCATCATTATTACTATTATTATCATCATCATCATTATCATTATTACTATTATCATCAATATTTTACAGAGATTTGTGATCATGCATGAGAAATACCTCAAATGTTGATGCTACAGTCGTGAAGTGACCAGAATGGATCGCCAATCAACACTTTGGGAATCATCATGAACAAGCATGTTAACAAACCATTTTTTTTTTTTTTTTGGTGGAAAAATGAGCAAAGAAAATGGGATTCCATCGGGATACGAACCCGAGACCTCCGGATTGCTAGCCCGGTGCTCTACCGACTGAGCTATAGAAAGCCCTAGTGCAGTGTTCGTCCCAGAAACCCTAAGTTCTCAATGCTCGGATGGTCAGAAGCTATAGCAGTGTGTCTGTGTGTGACACACACGCACACACTTAAACCTGGCATAAACCCGAAGGATAGTTCAACTTGGGGATAAATGCGAGGGATCACCGAAGTGATGCAGCTTTTTCAGTATGTAACAAATGAAGACAGAATAAACTGAACAGAAAGAATATAATTTATTAGTGGAAAAATGAGCAGGGAAAATGGGATTAAACTTTTTTTGTTGTTGTTAAAATTGCCAAATACCACGCTTGCTGTCAGGTGGATGTACTGGCAGGCGCCATTAATAGGGATTTCATGGATACTCATAGCATTACAGATGCTTATCTCAGTGAAATTAAAAACCAACCCGCATGTCTCTCGGTACAAATGACCTTTTTCTGCTCATGCTCAAACTGGTAACCCGAACCGACTTATACCATTAGAACACATCAGTAAACATTTGAGGAAAATCTGACATTCAGTTCAAAAGTTAACAATCTTTACAGTATCTGCGCAGTCGCAGCAGAGTAAGAAGACTACTACAGCTTATGCTGTCACATGCGTAGAACGATTCAAGGAAAACTTTCTTTTAGGAAAAATATGCACATTTCCTCGACAAGTCACTGACGTATGTACGGGTAATGATAATAATTATTTTCTGCCTTCTTAAAGAGGCAAGTCCAGTGTTCGTTTATAATGCAAAAAAAAAAGTAGATATAATATTTTGAGTTTTTTCAGGTTTTGGAACAAACCCCAATTTTTCAATCCTTATATACATAAAAGGTTTGTGAGAAAATCATGTCTTTTTGTCAAGCGTGTAATGAAAATGTGTGCATTTCAGTTCAGTTCAGTTCAGTTCAGTTTTTATTTCTGCATTTCAAAATCAATACAAATCCACAAATCAACGAAATACTTACATAGTCATTTACAAAGCTAATATTCGTAACGTTTGGATCTTACATACATTTTTTTTTTTTTTAAAGAACGAATATCATATATGAAAGGAAGCAATAGGAAATGATAAAAATGAAATGCAGGGGACCATCATCATAAGCTAAGCTTGACGAGGAAGATGGCCCCAGGTAAAGAGATACATAAAGAAAATCTTGCCACTCACTGAGTGGGGGGTAATTGTGCAAAGGGCACACCGAAGAGATACATAAAGAAAATCTTGCCACTCACTGAGTGGGAAGTAATTGTGCGAAGGGCGTACGGTGCAGTGCGGTGTGCATTGTGTTGGGATGAATCTTGGTTTGTACGTTGAGTGTTATTTTGTGTATCAGTGTGATGAGGTGAATATTACTTCAGTTATGGCCGTGAACTCATTGTTTAGGGTGTTTGTTGACCAGGTGGTATGATTATTTATGTGTCAGAAGTATACTGGATTATGAGGGTGTTTTTTAGTTCTCGTTTGAAAATGTTCAACGACGTACGTTGTTTTAAATTAGGGGGTAAAGAATTCCAAATATCTGGTCCATTGTGCTTTAAAGATTTTTGAGCTAAAATGATTCTGGGGTTTTCGAGATGGTAATCGGACGACTGACGTGTTGGATATGAATGAACGGTGAAATTTGGAGTGAAGAAGCCATCAAAAAATTTTGGAAGACAATTAAATGTATATTTATACATAAAAACAGCAGTTTGAAAGGTGTGAACATCCTCAATTTTCAATGTTTTTAGTTGACGAAATAGGGGATTGGATGGGGATAAGTAACGGGAATTGGTAATCAAACGTACAGCACGTTTTTGGAGAGTAAGAATTGGATTAATTTTAGTTGAGCCACAGTTTCCCCAAACGATATTGCAGTATGTGATATGTGGTAAGATCAATGCATTGTATAGAATAGTCAGGGAATTTTCAGAAATGAAGTTTTTCAGTCGATATAGAATTCCTACAGTTCTTGAGACAGACGTGTGGATATTATGAATGTGATCGTTCCAAGTTAAACTCGAGTCAATTGTGATTCCTAAAAATTTAGTAGATCTTACTTCAGTTAAAGATAATCCATTAATATTGATATTATAACTGCTGTTAATGTTCTGTGAAGCAGTAGGTTTGAAACGTATAAAATTTGTCACAAAGCTACTCCACTTATGACATTGCACTGCCAGAGATTGCCCAAAATTGACATCCATTGTGTGGCTGTCTACTACAAAACAACAGGCGACTTATTTTTTTTTTGTTTCCCTACTTAAACAATCAATTCAAAGTGCGCATGTCTTGTTGAAGCACTGAGGCTATCGATGGTGAAGAAATATCTAAAATATGAACAATCAAAACTAACCCCATCCAGTATGAAATATAATGGAAAACATATTTTATGAGTATTGCATATCCATTACAGATTTATATTTTCATACATAATCCACCCATCCCACCCCCCCCCCCAAAAAAGTGAATAGAAGTCAAGTTCTCTTTAGATTGTGTTTAAAGTTGCATTTTGCAAGTGTGTGCTTTTGTATTTTTCTATTATATATTTATTTATAGTATTCTCGTAATCATTCAAGGCCAGTTACATTCTAAGAAAGGGAATAACCTGCCAACAGTTTAGAAGACAGAATGAGTAGTTATCATTACCTATGAAATTAGACATTCTTACATATTAATATTTTGCACACACAAAAAAATGCTAACCTTCATTACATGGAGTGGCTTCATGCTCACCCTCAGCTAAAATCAGGGAGGTAATTACCTCCTGGATTAAAATGGAAAGATGTTTCTAGAGCCGTGTTGTTTAGAAATTCTAATGGAGGGAGAGGGGGGGGGGGGATTCAATCTGACCCGTCTCAAATTTGATAAGGTTCAAACATACTTCCTGACATATGGGAGTCTCATTATTATGCCTCCGCCCTGAAGGGTGCCGGAGGCATATGTTTTCAGGTTGTCTGTCTGTCTCCCAGTCTGTACGGATGTATTTAAGGAAAATTGATGGGCTTTCATCAAACCTGGTTCAGGGATACTACATGATGCTGATGATCTTATTGGCTTTTGGACTTTATCTGCTAAAAGTCAAAGAAAATTTGAAAATAACATTTTTGCTACTTCTCCAGTCAAGGAAATCGGTGTACTCGTGTGTACTCGTTGGTTGGTGCATTCAGTTTGGTACAGCAAGGTTTCATCCTCTGCTTTCACAGGAAAGCCGACTCCCAACTTCTTGTTCTCGCAGTCAAGGTGATCTGCTCCTCTGCTTCAGCAACCTGCAGCTTGGTCTTCATAGCTAATCTCAACTTACGCCGCGTAAGTCGAAACTCCTTGAGCTCTAGTTTTTGATGCGTTTCCAAAGCAGTTGCTTCAGCTGCCAATTAGCATGCCCTTCTGGTCATCACTCTCAGAAGAACTGGCGTGGCTTCCACACTGACTCAATGAGGAACCAGGACTGACATCCTGAACATCTTCTATCTCCAGCTCTGGCATCTTATATGGCTCACCAGTCTCTCGAGGTTGACCTGCATCACTCATCCTGAAGACCGTTATTGAACTTGATGCATATTGAACTCGATGATAAATAATCAATCAATCACAGGTCGCTTTGGCCCAGTATGAGACCAAGCTAACACCATGCATCAGCATAGATCAGCAAGGTTCAATCTGTAATTGAAAAAAAAAAAAAAAAAACAAACAAACAAACAAACAAACAAACAAAGTTTGGCATACAATCAATATGGAGCGTAGTCGTGGTGGATCTCACCAGGATGATTCATCAAAATAAACTGTGTGCATGAGAGCGAAAGACAAATTGGTGGCCATGTCAGTAATGGCAGTGGTTTATTAGTGAAGTCAAGTTCTGAAATTGAGCACTAAAGAGGTAGTGAAATTTTGATTTCGTTGTTTTAGAACATTTTCCTTTCTTTTCTTTTCTTTTCTTTTACTACCATGAAGACAGTAAACAGGAGAGTATGAGAGTGCAGTATAAGAAGATAACTACATACAAGTGCAAAGGACAAACTGTGTGATCGAAAGTGAACAAGCATGGGTTAAACATCAGCCACACACACACACACACACACACACACACACACACACACACACACAAGTGTTGGGCCACCAACTATCCATCATAGAGGTGTCAGGAAAGGAATACATTTGTCTTGAGCGCTTGTATATCCATTGATTTTGTACAACAGTTCGTTAGGTCAAGGATACCCCAGACATGAAAGAAAATTAGTTAATTGGATTCAGTTATGCCGTATTACATCATTTGTGTTAGGTTCAGGCGAGTTCATCCGGCTGTGAGGTTAGGTTAATGATATTCAGGAATATGATCAGGTGCTAGGGGAGTCTTGATTTAGTAAGTAGAGATAGTTTGTTTTGTGAGGAGAATTTTCAATGCATACTTCTGTCTGAGCCATTATTATGTTAATTGATTTCAGTAGTGTTCAGTGTATAAGTAGTGACGTTAGGGAATATCAGGCAGAGAAACACTTTGATCAGCACACAAAACACGTCGTTACGGGGCTTGAATCATCGTCGGCGAGCAGGACTGTTATGCTGGGACGACTACCGGTACGAGGGACGAGCGTCGCTACCTGAGCGCTGAGCCACACCTGCTGAGCAACACCTGCTGGGCCACACCCGCTGACGACCTGCTGTCTACCGGGCACGACGCTGGCGCAGTACCAACTACTAAAGGGGGGACATGAACCCGGAACCCAGTGCAGTATAACCAACAGTTACGTGTTTATTCATACTTTGTTTTGTATTTGATATTTTGATATCAAATCTTCAACTTTGTACCAAAACTAAAAACTTGATTATTATTAAAAACATTATATAACTCTACTTGATTTGTTTCGACTTGAATGCTTACGTGTCAAAGTAGCGGAGTAAATGACACACAAAAAAAAAAAAACATAAGTTGCTTATGTGACAATTTGGAGGTCCCACCGAGATTCTGATACTTGCCAGAAAAAAAAAAAGATTAATGAAACTTACATTTGTGACTTGAAATAAGCTTTGTTGCAATGATGACGCTGCATCGAATATTTTTGTATTCCGCTGATACACGTTAATATAGTACACTTGTGCTAAATTTCACATGTTAAACCTGTTGGTTGGGAATCTTGAAAGCATTGCCTGTGTGATGATTTTATGTGATTTTGCTGGCCCGGTGTACGCTGTGTATGACATTTTATCAAAAGTGTTTCTCCCCAATGGTTACGCCCTTGGTACTTTTGACAAGACATAGAGAGGTTGGTTACGATTTACATGTCGTGAATTCCGGTAGGGAATTTTTCTATGCTATGAATCTTGTCAAGTGAATGAGTTTTTGTGTTCTCCACGGTTTTCCCCACGCCAGGTTACGCCCTTGCCTTGGTAGTGTCGTTGAGATTTAGCTCCGAGTGGAATTGATTTACGTATCATTAATTCCGGTAGGGAATTTTGCTGGGCTATGAATCTTCACGTGTGAATGGGGTTGCAGTTATCTCTTGTTGTTTAATTTGCATGCCAAGTTACGTCTTTGGTATCGTTGGGATCCAGCTGGGAATGGTTATGATTTGCGCGTCATGAAATTCCGGTAGGGAATTGTCCTAAGCTGTGAACTTTGACGAACGAAAGGCGTTCGTGTTTTCGATCGTTTTTTTTTTTTTTTTCATGCCAGGTTACGCCCTTGGTATAAGCGTTTAGATTTGCCTATAATAATTATAGAGTGGTGAATGATTTCCGTGCTGTGTGATCCGATAGGGAGTATAATGTGAGGCAGTGATTTTTCTTCGTATGAATAGGATCAATACTGTCATTGTGTGTTTAGTGCATGCTTCCCAGTTCGGTTTATAACTCTGTGATTGATGAGTAGTTGAATTTGCTCAGTATGGCTTGTGTTGAGCAAATGAGAGAATTGTCTACGTTAGGCAGAGAAATGGGCCTCACTGGTAGCGAGTTGAGTCAGTTTGTAACTGAACGTTGTCAGGCTGTAGAGCGAGAAAGAAAGCGAGAAAGGGAGAGGGAAGCTGAGCTTGAAGCCAAGGAGAAAGAGCGTGAACATGAAATCAAACTCGCACAGTTGCGTAAGGGAACAGGGGAATATTTGCGTAGTTCTCAAGCTAAAAGTAGGCCGATTTGATGATACCCATGAAAAGTTTGATGCGTACATAACCAAATTCGAGATGGTAACGAAAAGTCAACATGTACACACTGACTTGTTGGTATTGCACCTCATCTCTAAACTAACCGGAAAGGCGTTGGATGTGGTAAATATGATGAGTAGTGAGGATCGTCAGAAATATGGGATAGTGAAGAATGAACCTATGTCTTACTATCATCTGACTGAGGAGGGATACAGGCGTCGTTTCAGAACGGCTAGGCCTTTCAAAGCCGAGCGCCCGAGGCAGTTTGCTACAAGAATGAAAGCTTCATTCGATAGCTAGATAGAGGCTGCTGAAATAGATGAATCAAGGGAGGCGCTTGAGGACTTGATGTTGCGAGAGCAATTTCAGATTGGTTGCCCCAGTGAAGTCGTGCGGTTTGTTAAGGAACAATAGCGCACGAATTTCAGCGAGGTTGTTAATTGTGCAGACGTGTATGTTGGTGTTCATGGTCCGCATGTGTTCCATAGTGAGCAGAAATCCGAAAGGTTCCTAGCCGAGCCGAAGTCGGGTAAAGACCCTCCGCCGAAACAGTCCTGGAAACCGATTCAGGAATCGGACGATACTTCTCCAAAGACAGGAATCGTCGCAACGAATAAGGGTTTCCATGATAATGCTAGCAATTTCCAAAGGAAAAATGGTTGCTATATGTGTGGAAGTCCAAAGCACACTAGAAGGGATTGTCCCATGGTTTCTAAGCCGATGGCAGCTCAAGATATGATGAGTGCTGGGGAAAGTGCGCCCCTTACGGCAGACGCGAGTGTTTCCCATCAGGTAGAGTCAAAGGTCGCTGATTTGACAGCGGGGTGTGTCCCGATTGAGATGGTGGTCGATGACATCGAACGCGTGAAAAAATGAAATTGTTGACAAAGTCGGAATGGCATACAATGATTTAGGGGTGATGGTTAATCGCATGCCAGTAGCTTCTGGAAGGTTGATGCCAGGGAGTGTACCTGTAGCAGTGTTGCGTGATACCGGTTGCAATACCTGTGTCGTGAGGGGGGCGTTGGTTAGCAATGAACAGCTGACAAGTCGTCATCAGGCGGTACGATTAATTGATGGCACGATCAGACGCTTCCCTGTGGTCAAGATAGTAGTTGACTCGCCTTAGTTCGAAGGAGAAGTTGAGGCTTTATGCATGCCTGACTGCTTGAGTGAAGTAGTCATTAGTAATGTGATGGGTGCTCGGGAACCGAGCGATCCCTATTTGTATTGGACTAGGCGTGTTTCTGATCGTGAAGTTGTAACTCCCTCGTCGGAGAATGAGAGTTCAAATGACATTTGCACAGAGTCACCTGCTGAGGGCGCATCGTTGGATGTTTTGAGGGAGTTGTGGACCGCTGAGAAGTTGGAACCAGAGATCAAGAGCGGGTATGAATATGTTATTGAACTGAGGGATAGGCTTGTCAAGTCATGGCAGATTGTATAAGACACATTGGAATACTCTGCTAAAAGGTACAAGGGGTATTACGACAGAAAGGCTATGCCCAGAAAGTTGAGTGACGGAGATGTTGTGCTAATCCTACTGCCGACTGTGCAAAACAAGTTGTTAGTGAAGTGGCAAGGTTCCTTCAAGGTTGTAGGGGTAAAGTATGACTACGACTATGTTTTAGTTGTCGACGGTGCGGCTAAAACATATCATATCAACCTGTTGAAACGATATTTTAGTCGACCTGTTGACGTGCCAGTTGCTGGCTGCTTTGAGGCTAGTGGTATCGAGAGTGATGAGGAGGATGAGGTTGACGACGTGCTAGATGACGACGATAATGGCCAAAGTAGGTTCCGATCGGGGCTGTGAAATGCCTGGTATGCCTAGTGCTGTATAAAAGGAGTTTGTGGATATGGTTGTGTTAGATCCAGTCTTGGGTGAGGATGAGAGATGTCAGGTGCAGAAAATACTCTGTGAATACCAACATAAATTATATTCACCGATATCCCAAAGAAGACAACTGTATCTGAGTGTGAAATCTTGCTGACTACTAATCAACCTGTTCGTTCTCCGCCTCATAGAGTGCAACAAGCCATGGAAAAAAGGAAATTAGCAATGAAATTGACTCCATGCTCAAGTTAGGCGTAGTTGAGCCCTCCAATTCCCCATGCGGTCACCCAATCGTGATAATAAAGAAGCCAGACGGCTCGAATCGGTTTTGTGTAGATTTCATACGCTTGAATAAAGTGACGGTCTTTGATCCCGAACCCATGCCGAACCCCCAAGATTTGTTTGCAACACTATCCAAGAGTAGATACTCCACTAAGTTGGATTTAACGAAGGGGTATTGGCAGATACCAATGAGGGACCAAGAAAAAGCCAAGACAGCCTTCTTAACTCCTAAGGGGCAGTTTCAGTTCAAGTTCATGCCGTTCGGACTGGTTACGGCCAGTGCCCAGTTCATAAAAATGATGAGGAAAGTACTAGAGGGAATGCCAAATGTTGTGAGTTACATAGATTACATATTGATTCACACTAGGACTTGGCCAGAACACATGGAGGTGTTGACTGAAGTCTTGCGTAGATTGCGCAATGCTAATCTAGCTGCTAGGCCTTCAAAGTGCACAGTGGGTTCGCAGACTATCGAGTTTCTGGGGCACAAGATAGGAGAGGGTGTGATCTACACTAGTGATAGGCTGACCCGCAAAGTGATTGAAGCTCCCTAGGGCCAGGCCTAAGACAAAGAGGCAGGTGAAGTCCTTTCTAGGGCTGTGTGGATTTTACTGGGACTTCATTCCAAATTATGCAGACGTAGCCCTGTCCCTAACAAATCTGACTTGTAAAGGCAGTCCAGGGAATGTCGAATGGGTGCCAAAAGGGGAAGCTGCATTTGTCAAACTGAAAGCGTGTCTAGCAAGTCCTGCGATCTTGGGGCTGCCTGACTTCTAGAAAACTTTCATGTTGAAGGTCGATGCGTCTGATACTGGTCTCGGCAGTTTCCTCATGCAGGAACATGATGGTGAAGTGTTTCCCCTGGCATATGCTAGTAAAAAACTTCTTCCTAGGGAACAGAGGTATTCTACAGTGGAAAAGGAGTGCCTTGCTATAGTCTGGGCTGTGAAGAAGTTTGATTACTATCTGTACGGAAGAGTGTTTGAGATCCATACTCACCACAAGCCCCTCACATATCTTCAGACAAAGAAGATGACAAACAAGCGAGTTATGAGGTGAAGTATGTGTCTACAAGAGTATGGGTTCCGCCTGGTGTCTGTGAAGGAGTCAGAAAATATTAAAGGCAGCAGATGTTATGAGTAGGTTGTTGTAAATTGTAATTTTTTTCTTCCTAGATGTGATGGAAAATTCTACACACAATTATTTTCTCACTTCTGTTTCAGCAAACCCCATGCATGATCAGCGAATAGTGATCGTATACACACTTATATTCCGGTTTTAGGTTAATACTACATTATGTAAAACACACAGATTATAGTATAACAAGCTGTTATGTGTAAAACCTAATTATTAAGTATAAATTAGGTTTATTAGGTTTATTGCAGAATCAAGTTAAGAAAGAAATGTCATAAATGTAGTAGTAAAGGAGTGAGTAGTTATACATTTCGAATTGCAATAGGCAATAATGTATTTGTAATTTGCTGACAGCAGACTCTAAGTTATGATAAACACTGTCATATTTAAAGTTGTATCTGTTTTTTTTTTCTTAAGAACGAAAGAAAAAATAAGTTTCCAGATTATTATGTATAACGTCAATGAAGACAGTGTTCTTTATAACGAGAATACGCCAATCTGTTATTTGTTGTATTGTAATGTATTGATTCTGGCAATATGCTGATAGAAATACTGTCCGCGGAAAACGGTAACATAATGTTCTGAAAACGAATTGGAGCGATAGAAGGAGGTTTAAGTCGATAGATATGTATCGAAAGCGAATTGATATCTGTGTTATTTACTTCAGATTTCTTGAACTTATAAATGAAAGTACGATTCTGAAGTGACACTGTAATACCACTATTTTGTTGAAATCATGTCTTTAAGGCAATTCTATAATAATTGTTGCCGTGAATATCTGATAGAGGCTTGAGGTAAATTAGTGAACGTTTTAAAGTATATTTGTGACCCGCTACAACAAACGGATCCGAAAGTCGGGGGAGGACAATTTTCTAGAAATTGCATGACATTATTCCCTTACTTTTCTACTTTAATTTCATATATAGCACAAGTCATAAAACTACTTGGTTGCGGAGATATCGATGATTTTGTTAGCGCATGTCAAATGTTTGAGGATGTCAGAGTTTCGAGAAAAACGCCTTCAAAATTATCCTTCCGACAATATCATGATCATGGGGAGGCGAGACAGCTTTCACCGCTTGACAATAGAAGGTATGCACCTAGCAACCTCCGCGATGTTCATTCAACCTTAGCCAGCTGTTAGCGCCAGTGGTCTACGCACGACCAATCAGTAATCAGGATGCCACGCTCTGACCAATAAGATCACTCCCTCGTTGCTAGGGGCTGCGGCGCTAAATCCAAATCTTCGGACACGTTTCTGTTACGTTGAAAGTCGGAAAATCATGGCCCAGAAAAACGCTGATTTTTTTGCCTTTCCTTTGATCATTTAGCTTCGAAATTTCGGTAGATAATAGACAAAACATTAGAGTACAGAATTATGCCCCCCCCCCCCCAAAAAAAAAAAAAAAAAAAAAAAGAAATCCGATTGTTTTGACCGATTTTGATGATGTGACTTCAAACTTGAATTTCTCGGCTCAGCCACCAGCGACTTTAGGATCCTTTTGCTGCAGCAGGTCACGTTTACAGAATATGTCTGTTTGCTGCGGAAATCAAAGTGACGTGTTATGATGTTCATATGAAGCTCCAGTTTATACACATTTCTTCACTGCAACTCTGTGAAAGTTTTCCCAGCCATTTCCAAATATACCCTTTGATATATAATGTAGATATAATTGGATCCTCAAGATATATCTTAAAGGTGGGGGATATTGTCAGGAAAGGAATATATTTGTCTTGAGCGCTTATATATCCATTGATTTTGTACAAAAGTTCGTTAGGTCAATGGTGCCTCTGTTGGTTAGGATACCCCAGACATATAAATACAGCATCCGTGAAAGAAAATTAGTTATGTGGATTCAGTATTGCCGAATGACATCATTTGTGTTAGGTTCAGGCGAGTTCATCCGGCTGTGAGGTTAGGTTAATGATATTGAGGAATATGATTAGGTGCTAGGGGAGTCTTAATTTAGTAAGTAGAGATAGTTTGTTTTGTGAGAAGAATTTTCAATGCATACTTCTGTCTGAGCCATATGTTAATTGATTTCAGTAGTTCGTGTATAAGTACTGACGTTAGGGAATATCAGGCAGAGAAACACTTTGGTTAGCACACAAAACACGTCGGTACGGGGCTTGAATCAGCGTCGGCGAGCAGGACAGTTATGCTGGGGCGACTACCGGTACGAGGGACGAGCGTCGCTACCAGAGCGCTGAGCCACACCTGCTGAGCAACACCTGCTGGGCCACACCCGCTGACGACCTGCTGTCTACCGGGCACGACGCTGGCGCAGTACCAACTACTAAAGGTGGGGGGGGGGGGCATGAACCCGGAACCCAGAGCAGTATAACCAAAAGTTACGTGTTTATTTATACTTTGTTTTGTATTTGATATTTTGATATCAAATCTTTAACTTTGCACCAAAACCAAAAATTTAATTATTATTAAAAACATTGATTTAACTGTACTTGATTTGTTTCGACTTAAATGCTTACGTGTCAAAGTAGCGGAGTAAATAACAAAAGATGGTTTCTTATGTGACAAAAGGCCATCTTTTTATTTCCCGAGTGGGCAACTAAGTTTTAAAATCTTTGATTTTAAGACCACCCCCATATATTTTTGTTCCAGAAAGATTCTATGTATTTTGGCTTATCTAGATATATTACTTATTGAAGAGGGTGATTTTCATGTGCTGTGAAAGAATTGGGGCATGTGGGAGGGTGTATCTTACAAACGTTTTGAACACGCATTTTCTTTAACCCTATAAAGCCCAAGGGGGGGGGGGCACATTGTGCCCCCCTACCAGATTTTTGTTTGCCACTCCTTCGTCCTTAATCCGATTTCAACCAAATTTGGTGACTTTTCCTAAAATCTTATTGCGAACATTTTGATATATAATTTAGCTATATTTGATGTTGCTGGTTGCCATGGCAACCATAAACTGACAACCATGTCAGTCAGATTTTGCATCTTTTTTCTGTTCCCGTTTCATTTAACAGCATCACGGTGTATGAAATGGGTATTTCTTGGCTGAAATTTGTTGAAGAAGCAAAATTTGAAGTAATTATGGTCCTGGAAAGTTTTTCTTATTATTTCCTTTGTTTTTATGTGACAAAGGCATAAAACAATAGATATAATAGAGATAATTGAAAACAATAATATTTTCTACAGATTGCCCTTATATTTTGAGTTACAACTGTATTTTGATTCCTTCACCCAAGTTATGCCTCTAATATCATTAGTTTATCATATTATCAATTTGCAATCTCAAAATTCCACTATTATGCAAATATGAAATGTCATAACTATACATGTACCCATCCCAAACATTTCATCTCAGGTCTGATAATGTATCACTATGTTGATATGAATAGCGCCCCCATGTGGTGACCTTGAGAAATTTCAAACATAACAAATAATAAAATTCCACTTGCTTATCACTTGTGGCAAATATGAAAATGATTGGTCTATAATAAAGAAATTATACCGAAAAATCATGTTTTTAGCATATTTCCTATGTATTTCTTTATATTTTTGTAAATAGCGCCCTCCATGGGTGACCTTGTGAAAATTCAAATGTACGCTCATGTAGAGTATGAGTTACTCTACCCACGTGCCAAATGTGACGATGATACATCAAATAATGAAAAAAGTTATATAGGGGGGGGGGGGCACAATGTGCCCCCCTTGGGCCTGCGAGGGGTCAAAATAGCTTGGGCTTAATAGGGTTAAACAGTTAACCTCACATTGTTGCCAGGCAAAGCTTCATCGAGACTTTCGTGGTGGTTTTCAAAATATTTCTCCTCCATTGTGGCGGTGATTAGGGTCTGTATGATATACGAAGCTCGGTGCGAAAAAGAGGATTAAATCTGCCATAATTAAGCGGGTTTGAATTAGACCAACAGCAAGTGTTCAGATACCCGTCATATGAAAATAGGGTTATGTCAATGCCTTTCATAACAGTTAATTTGAATTTCATAGCATCAAATTTATTCTCGACTGTGTTGTTTTGTAATTCTCGCGTTTACGTGCCTCATCATCACTTGATTCTTGATAAATAAGAGCAGTAGAACATTCCGATGCAGTTATAAATTTCTCTTTTTTTTTGGGGGGGGGAGATTAAGTGGGTGGGAGGAAATGACATTCCATCTAGAAAAGAATTATTGTAATGTCTTGCGCCATTACATCGTTCACTTTACACAGTTTAACGTCTAATGCTACCAATGATTGTATGGTTGTGACATATATTATGAGAATGTTAAACCCCATCACTTTCGCATACCTCTATATCAAATGAATGAAATAAACAATGTTGAGTCAGTGAAACAAAGAAACGACATCATCACAGATCCTCATACACAAACTCCCCATGTAGAAAGTTCCAAGATAATGTTGTGATCTTGCCATGGAATCCACATGTTAATTTTCCTCTTACATCGCTATCACTATCACTACAGTATAGTAAAGCAAAATGACTTGGGATTTTACAGCGTCCCTCATTTAGGTGACAAAGTCTCAAAACAAAAACTTATAGTCTGACACTGCCCTCATTAGTGTGTCCACCACAATTAACCTTCAGTAGCAACACATAATTAACCAGCATATCCAATTATTCTATGTGGCTAAGATTAAATTGTGACCAAACAAACAGAAGGAAGGCACCTGTTTAAAATATATTCAGCCATTTAAATGTGTCCATAAGTGTATAAATGCATACCAGAATGTAACGCATATAACACACACAAACAACATAAATAACAACGAGTCTGTTTCATGCAATGGCTCAATGGCGTCGTTTCATGTATAAAAGACCAAGTCATATTAATGTGCATAATGAAACGCAGTCGAGCTGTCAAGCTCAATCAGAGAACTTTGTACCTACATTTATGTAGCACGTAGTATGCAAATATGTGCATTAAAGTGTAAATACGAATCCAAAAGAAAATGGTTAAAATTGTTTTGGAGTAATATGCACGTTCATAAAGGCTGAATGTGAAATCAATATGAGGTAGAGATGATCTCAATATGCATCACTCCGCCGGTAGTAAGATGTGCACACAATCATAAATTCCACGCACTAAATACAGTATCTTCGTACCGGTATTCTACACCACAAAGGGCTTACGCAGAACCACCCAACCACAACAATGCACAAGGCAGCACAACGCGTAGCAGCTTATACACAACGTGGGTCTGCATGCGTAACTGATCAGTTGCCGGACTGTTTAGGTACACTATTTGTACGTGTTACCGATGTCAGCAGAAAGTCGACGCTCTATAGGTTGTGTAGGAAAAATTAAAGATATTAATTTTGACAAATGAAAAAGGAAATCATCTTGTGATGGATAAATACTGCACTAAGCTTCTGCTGCTGCAATCAGTAGTGATTGCTTCTGTAGTCTACCTACACGTTACAGAAGGTAAGTGACGGTAACCTCTTTAATTGATTTGTACTACATACTATACGACCAGGTGAAGATTTATATTGCTGCTTACATGATAGAACGTTTGGCCTGTTTGATGGTCATACAGTATTATGTATTAGAAATAACGAAAGAGAAAATGATGCCTATGTAGCTTTGGAATTATCACTCCCCTTAGAACTGTTCCTGTGCACCAGTTGGAAATGTGTGTATGCATTATTTCTCTCCTTTCTTTCTCTCTCTCTCTCTCTCTCTCTCTCTCTCTGTATATATATGTATAGATGAAGAGTTTGTTTGCAAAAACCGATAAGTCCATATTTGCCAAATGGAGATATTTGCGATTAAAGCTCAAGAAAAATAAAGAGAATAATAAGAAAATTTTTTGCTTCTTTTGACCATAACTTAAAAAAATGTACCTTTATACGTAGAGACCAATATATCATTTAAGAGGTATTATTTTGTACTTTATGACAGAGATCGTACTTCAAAATCTTCAAAAATGGACATCGGTTTTTGCGAACAAACATCATATATATATATATATATATATATATATATATATATACATTTATTACATTCATTTGTCATGTAAAGATTCAAGATTTAAGATTCAAATTCATTTTCACTTCCATCAAATAAACAAAGAAATTATATACAATGTATAGGCACAAGATATTTGTAATAATTACAGAATGTGAATTAACAGAGTACACATTAAAAAGCGTAACAGATGAAAAAAGAAGCACTTTATATATCTGTTAATATATTGTACATAAAGCATATAATACAAGTTAACTAAGGATGGGGTTGGAAATGGAGGTTCCCACTATAAAGAAGCAAAGCTTGTACGATATGGAACCCTCAGAAATACACAAGACAGCAATATAAATAAAACGAACCAATGTCAGCTGACAGGAAATCAAAATAATTGGGAAGGGAAAAAAGTAAAGAAAAGAGAAATAAAAAATAAAGCACGTGCCATCTTGGACGCAAGCAAACTGGATTCCATGATATAAAATAGTGATAAAATAAAATCTGGATTAAACGTAAGACAAAAATATTCATACGTAGTTATACCGGTAATAATGCAGGAGGAGAGAATAGACACATCGGTATATACGGAACAATAACAGGAACATGTAAGGAAAACCTGTGTTTCAAAAAGAATAAATTCATAATTGTTTGATGTTCAAAGAAATGATGACTTGACTGAGATAATAAAGCGAATCTAACTCGGTTGTATGTTGCAAGATTTCAATAAAAACAATTCTAATTCGAGTTCAAAGATTGAACTGTTGTAATGTTGTTATGAACTGAATTCCAGTACTTTGGCCCATCGTAGATGAATGTATTCTGATCCAGCAAAGTTCTCAAAAATGCCAAATGGAAATCATTCGATCACCTTGTTGGATAATTGTGGACGGATTGATTTCTTCGAAACATTGTTTCAAATCTATTTGGGAGATTGTTCTTATTGTAATTATACATAAATTGTCCTAAATTAAACAGATACAAATAATTAATTTTCAATACTTTATACTAAGAAAATAGCGGGTCAGTATGGGACAAAAACGCAGTATGACATATGATACGGAGTGATTTCTTTTGTAATAAAAGTAATTTATCGAAAAGTGTTTTACATGTATTTCCCCACGCGAGAATACCATAATTTAATGTGACCATGCACCACGAAACCAACATAAAGTCGCCAGACATGGATTTTTCAGTTAAGGGCAGATTCTGAAAGAGCAGACTCTAAGCTTTAAAATGGTGTATAACTCAATTCAAATAGACTCCCCTAACCTACGTAAATACTAGAAAGAAAGTACACACTCTTGAAAAGTGTGAAGAGAGAAAAGAGGCTCTGAAGTACACAGTCCATTCAAGCGCTTAATCTTTCCTAAGCCGTGCTAACTGTGCAATGAAAGGGACAAAACACAGGATGTCAACCACCGGAGCAACAACAATGAAGGGATTATTATGTTTAGCTGATATTTAGCATGTTCTATTAGCGCATTCTACCCATAATTAATTCTAAATTTCAAAGCAGTAGCGTCATCCTTCCAAAAGTTATTAGATTTGAAAGTGAAGAGTGTACAAAGGATTTTAAGACATGAAAATCGACCTCTAAGACATACCTGATCATTCTACTCTTCCCCCAAAAAAGGTTGTAGAAAATCTGCTTAAAACAAACTTTCCAATTCATGCTAAGATAACAAACTGAAGAATAATATAGAAGAAGTATAGCTCTTTCAGAAAATATGAAAAACTCAAAATTGACTCGGTTGAACCATTTCACCTTTTTTGAGTCCTCACTTAAAGGTCCAGTTTACCTTTGGGAGCAGTGATTAAAAAAAAAAATGTGCAAGATATCACATTTGATGCATGTGCAGTACCACGAATCAACCTACCATATAAAATTTTCGCAATAAAGCCTAAAATATGAGGTGATATAAGTATTTTCCTTAATCACTGTTAATCTGTAAACATTTTTAATATAACTATTGTTAACATTTTGTAAATTTACCAATACTTAACATCGATTTTACTTATTAAAATTTGTACAGTGGTTGTTTCTATCCAGAACTCACATTTTAGAACTATTTTAAAGCACTAGTACTGGGATTTTGTTTCATCTGCAAATGGTAAATTTTATGCAGTATACGAACCACCCCTTACGATAATTTTGTTACCGATAGCCTGAACACTGCTGCAAATGAATTGCCTTTTGATTTTAGTAATGATAATATCACCCAAAATAAGTTGTGCAATTATATTACAATGAATCAATACAAAAATATAATTCATAATTTTTCTGAGGATACATTTTCTTTTTTGCATTTAAATATAAGAAGTTTGAATAAACATTTTGATGATTTAAAATTCTTATTAGAATCTGATGCAAGTCAGTCGCTATCCGTTATCGGATTAAGTGAGACATGGTTAGCTTCCAATGCAGAAAATTATTTCGCAATCGAGGGTTATAATTTATTTGTTAACAATAGGTCTGATAAGAATGGAGGGGGGGGGGGTTGCATTGTATGTAGCACGTTCCTATGATACTATTATTCATGAAGATATCTCTAGAATGGACAATATTGTTGAATCTTTGTTTATAGAAATTTTTATCCCAGGATGTAGAAATCTTATGGTAGGCGTTATATACAGACCCCCTAATTCAAATTGTAATGATTTTTTAGATTATTTTTCAGATCTGGCTAATTCGCACGTTTTTCAAAATAAGGATTGCTTCTTACTCGGTGATTTTAATATTGATTTGCTGAAGTCTGAGCATGATAGTATCTCTAGTGAGTTTCTCCACACACTTTTGTCCTCGTCTTTTCTTCCGCTTATTTCTAAACCCACACGTGTTACAGATCGCTCTGCCACCCTCATTGACAACTTGTTTTGTAATATTTTACCCCTCCCCGATTCTTTTATAATTCTTTCAGATATGACCGATCATTTTCCAATAATGACTTGTTTTACACCTAAAACACCAGCTAATACTAAACCTGTTTCATCTTTTTTGTTCAGACGTAGAGTTTCACCTGAAAAGTTAGCTAGTTTTGATGCGGCTCTCGAGAATGCTGACTGGTCAGGAGTATTTGGCAGCGATGACGTTAATATATCTTTTCATAATTTTATGGAAATTTTCAATCATCATTTAGATGATGTAATTCCAAAACAAAGAAATAGAACAGAGTATAAAAAAACACCCAGGTTACCTTGGATTTCAAGATCAATTCTTCGTTCAATTAATAGGAAAAATCGTTTGTATTATAAGTACAAAATGGAAAAAACTGAGCGATCGAAGAATAGATATACATCATACAAAAATACTTTGACAATGATTTTACGTTCTGAAAAGAAAAGATATTATTCTAAGCAATTATCGAGATATAAGTTTGATATGAAAAACACCTGGAAAGTTTTAAAACAGGCCATGAATGTTCCGAGTAAAAACTCTGACATTGATAGAGTTAAAGTGAATGATGAATTGATTAATGATCCCCTTTATATTGCAAATATTTTTAATACTTATTTTTCAAAAATAGGCGAAAATTATGCTTATAACATTCCTGCAACAGAGACTCATTTTACTGAATTTTTAGGTCAGCGTAACTCCGATTCCATATTTTTCACACCAACTAACAGATTTGAAATTATTGATATAGTTTCCTCTTTTGAAAATAAACGTAGTTCTTGTTATGATGAGATAGATAATCTTGTACTTAAGGGTGTTATTTCCTCGGTTGCTGATCCACTTGCTCATATATTCAATTTGTCAATTTTTAACGGTGTGTTTCCCGATAAAATGAAATTAGCTAAAGTAATCCCAATATTTAAGGCAGGTGATAAGTTTGAAATCAGCAATTATCGCCCAATTTCATTATTATCGTCATTGTCCAAGGTCTTAGAAAAACTCATTTATAAGAGAATGATTAATTTTTTGAAGGCACATGAGGTTATTACGAATTATCAGTTTGGTTTTCGCGAGAAACATAGTACTACGCATGCTCTTTTGCATTTTGTTAATAGAGTTGTTCATGCAATTGATAACCATTCTCATTTAGTTAGTATTTTCCTGGACTTCTCCAAGGCCTTCGACACTATCAATCATGATATTTTACTTTATAAGTTATCGCATTATGGAATACGTGGGAAGGCCTTGGAGTGGTTCAGGAGTTATTTAGTTGATAGAAAACAATTTGTAACAATTAAAAACTATGATTCAGTTGTCAGAGAAGTCAAATGCGGCGTCCCACAGGGAAGTCTTTTAGGGCCGTTATTGTTCATTATTTATATCAATGATTTTTGTCGCGTATCCGACAGCCTCTCTTTTACTCATTTTGCAGATGACACAAATGTATTTTTTGCCCATAATGATATTGACTTTCTTGTTCATAAAATCAACATTGAGTTGAAGAAAGTGACAAATTGGGTCAGGGCCAATAGGCTATCACTCAATGCTCAAAAAACGAAATATATGCTTTTTAGTAACACTGTTGATAGTTTAAGTATGAATATAGTATTAGATGACTCTCATCTGCAAAGAGTCTCACATACCAAATTTTTGGGTGTCATTGTGGACGACAAACTTTCCTGGAAATCACATGTTGATAATGTTTGTAATATAGTATCACGCAATATAGGTATAATAAACAGATTGAAATTTCATATTTCACACAAATCATTACTTATGTTATATTCATCGTTAATATTGCCTCATCTTAATTATGGAGTATTAGTTTGGGGCAACACCCATCAGAATTTATTAGACAAAGTGTTCCTTTTACAAAAGAAAGCTCTTCGTGTTATCTGTAATTCCTCTGTATGTTCTCATACAAATATGTTGTTTGCCTCCAACAAGCTCTTAAAAATGACAGATTTGTTTTTGTTCAATTTAGGGCAATTTATGTACAAGTATTGTAATAACTTGCTTCCATCTATTTTTGATTCTATGTTCCTCAAAAATCAGTCATTTCATAAATATCCCACTAGGCGATCTGGTGAATTTCATTTACCTCTTTTAAGAACGATTTTTGCTAAAAACTCACTTATTTATGTAGGCCAAAGTTACTGGAATCATTTGAATCATGACTTAAAAGATGCCCCATCCATATACTCTTTCAAGAGGAGACTGAAGTCTTTTTTATTGCAATCGTATGACCCTACAATACTGAATTAACCTCTTGGCCTTTTTTTTTTTATACTAACCTGTTTACTTTGTCCCCTACTTGAAGAATTAATGGTATTTTTCCCCTGGATATTTGCAGTGTTGTCATCTATGCCATTTTTTACCCAAAGAGTCTAGTAGCTGACTCTCCGTGTGCTACTTCGGCTCATATATCCCTCTATTTTCTATTTTCTTGTCTTTCTTCAAGGCGTCAAAATTTCGCTTTCCCCAGTAACTATCTTCTGTTTCTCTCGGCATGCTTCTGCCGAAGATCGCTGTTTATGTTTATGTTTATGTCGTTTCTGTTGTTCTGTTACTATTTCTGTCTCTTCTTTGCGTTCTTGTCTGCTATTTCGTCTTCAGTTCGTCAGTCTTGTCCATCCCGTTTTGTCCTTTACAACCTTTTCTTTAGTAGTTGTCTTGCTGTCTAGTCTTGTTTTATGTTAGTTCGCGTCTATATAAATGTATTTATTTGTTAATCTAATTTCTAGTGGGCTTCCAGACTTCTTGCACTTTGTTATCTTTTTGTATATACGACGGTTCAATTTATCTTTTCGTTGATGTTCCTCTCCAGAGGGACCCACATACTACAAGCTCTGTCTTTTTAGTGGGTCCCTCCATTTTTCGCATTTAAAACAATGGTATACATGTATTTCGCTTTGATCACTTATGTTTCTTTCTTGCAATACAATGTATGATTACTTTACGTCCTCAATTGTTATACTCTATTTTTATTACACTATGTTCTACTTACCTTATTTTCTGTTACCAAATGAAGTGAAACATATGTTTTTGTGAAAAATGAAATAAACTTTGAACTTGAACTTGAACTTTTAAAATCAAGGAGTGCGACTTTTTTGCGAATATTACGTGAAATAGTTTTACATATACTGTCAATATGAAATTTCCATGAAAGCTTATTGTCGACTGTTATTCCAAGAAACATGAGAAACGTGAGAAACATTTTCAAGTGGAGTACCATCAAAAACAATATATCAACAGATAATGTCTCAGTAGAATTGTTGAAAAGCATACATTTTGTTTTTTGAAGATTAAGAGATAACTTATTTGCTTTTATCCACTTGGGAACATTGTCTAATTTTGAATTTATTGTATTTACAAGGATAAGAGAATTATTGTGCAAAAAAAAAAGTAATAATAAATTTGAGTCGTCTGCAAAGATAATAAAAGAAAGAACATCTGATGATTTACAAAAATCATTTATGTAAACATTAAACAAAAGTGGACCTAATAAACTTCCCTGCGGAACCCCATATTTAATATTTAACATTTATAAATTTACAACAATTAAAAAATAAATGCTTCCTGTGAATGATGTAATTTATTAAGTAAAATATCATGATTAATGGTGTCGAAGGCCTTGGAGAAGTCCAGGAACAAACCTATAAGATGAGAAGATTTGTCGATGGCATGTGCCACTTTTTCTATAAAACTCATTAATGCATGTGTAGTGCTATGCTTCTCCCTAAATCCAAACTGAGAATTTGAAAATATATTATTGGATTCAAATGAATTAATAGTTCTTTCATATATATTTCTTAAAGAATTTTTGGCAATGTTCTTAACAAAGAAATTGGTCGGCAATTATTTACATCTAATTTGTCACTTTTTTTTTAAACAAAGGGATGACTTTTGCTGTTTTCATACTTTAAGGGACGGTGCCGTTAAAAAGGAATAAACTAAATAATAAGGATCCGCAGTTCACGATATTACCCCATTTAAAAGAAAATTGCTGATGTCATCGTGTCCAGCACTTTTTTTTTTTAACTAGAGTCAGAAACGATATTAACTCCTAATTAATCTTCTGATTGTATGTTGGGACTAAAAAATATTGAACTACAATTTGGTGGACCTAAAAATTCGGAAAAAATGTTTTGTGGAGGGAGGAATATTACTTGCCAGATTTTCCTCAATTGAAGAAAAATTATTATTCAAAATGTTAAAAATTTGATGAAGATCTTCAAAAATTTTACTATCGAATCTAATTATTATAATATCTGATTCTTTGTGGAGACATATGTGACCGTGCACCTCAAAACGAACATAAAGTCGCACACACTGATTTTGCGTGAGGACTGAAAATAAGTGAAATGGGTCAACCTAGCCGAACTTGACTTTTTTCACATTTTCTGAAAGAGCGGATCTTCTTTTAAATTATGCTAAAATTTGGTATCATAAAACGGGCAGGAAAGTGTCTTTTTCAGCAGTTTATCTCGAACATTTTTGGTAGAATAGTGTGATTAGGTGTGTCTTTAGAATCCCTTTTTCATTTCTGAAAAACCTTGTCCACACTCTTCACTTTCAATTCTAATAACTTTTGAAAGGATAGTGCTACTGCCTTGACAGTTTTCATTAATTATGAACAGAATGTGTTAATGAGGCATGCTTAATTTCAGTTTAATCTGATAATCTCTTCATTGTTGTTACTCTGGTGGTTTACTTCCTGTTTTTTTTTCCCATTCATCGCACAGCCAGCACGGTTTGGTAAAGATTAAGCGCTTGAATAGACAGTGTACTTCAGAGCCTCTTTTCTCAGTTCACACTTTTCCTGAGTTTGTGCTTTCTTTCCAATATTTAGATAGGTTAGGAGAGTCCATTTGATTTGAGTTATACATCATTTTAAATCTTGAAGTCTGCTCTTTCAGAATATGGTCTTAACTAAAAATTCATGTCTGGCGACTTTTTGTTTGTTTTGAGGTGCAGGGTCACATTTGAAAATTAAAGAATTTATGAGAATTATATAAAACCAGAATATAAGGGAAAGTGAGGTGAGACATTCAATTTCTCAAACTTAAGCTCTAAAACGTTAACAGTGGGTTCACTTGGTAATGCCACAATCCGTCATATTTTGATCTGTGTCAACTGATAGTGATAGCATAAACAAACATCATTAAATTTATTGTCACCAAAGAAATGATACCATTCAATTGGTACGTAGCATCTTCGAGAATAACAGAACTAACGTCGTGAAAAGGTTTGATCGAGGGAGGGATGAAACATAAATCAGAACAATCTGACTCTAAATTTGGGAAGGTTTTTATTAGAATCATCGATTAATGTTTCTATTATCATTGTCGGTATTAGACTTATTTATCTCTAAATACAAAACAAAAGGGGTTATGAATATGAACCTGTCAATCTAATACGACTATAGCGAATTTCGGAAACCGGTATTTGCTTCACAAAGACAGATTATGTTTACACGTCAAACGTTGTTTCAAACGCACAGACATTTTTACACCTATTCTGCACAAATTTGGCGATAAGGCGGTATGTGCAAAACTCTTCTTTGACCTAGGCTGATTGAGCAGTGATTCCGTAGTTTGTATATAAGTCCAAATTCATCTAAAACACAAATGCATGTTCCTTGTTTTGTTTCAGAATTCCATCGATGATCATTGTTTCTAATTTCTAGGAAAAGCGTTAGTGTAGTTGATGTTAGTGCATTTTGTGTTCTGTTACAAGGTATTGAGTTAAAGGGACTGTACAGTACTGGTTGAGGTGGGGATTCATGTTTTGAACATTCCTAAGTGAGATAATGAGAAACCTCTCATGAAATATGAGGGAGCATGCAATTTCAAGAAGGATTCAACGTTTATTCGATGAAAATCGGCTTTCAAATGGCTGAGATATCCAAAAAAGTGATAATAATAAAAGGCGACAGGCCACGCTTTTATTAGGATCTCTTTGGTTTACCTAGTTTTTGGATATCTCAGCCATTTCAAAACCGATTTTCATCAAATAAACTTTTGATACCCCTAAGAACTGCATGTTCTTTGACATCTCATAGAGTGGTTTCTGAATATCTCGCAAAACGTTAAAAGCTAAATCCTCACCTCGACCAGAACTGTACACACCCTTTAAGTTAGGAGATCGAAGCTGCTAGTTAAGTGGATTGGAATATATCTGAAAATTGTGTAAAATTCCTGTGATATAATTTACTTCTGTTGTCGACTGCGTGATTTTCCAGTCTGAATATTATACGACATGATATTAAAGCGTTCACACAAAAGTATGCAAAACACAAGGATTGTTTCCATCAAGTCAACTGCATTGATCTTAAAGTGCATAATGTGCTCATGTGCTTTGTGCATAAGATTGTAGGCCCTGACTTACAAAGTACGCTCATAGCCAGAACAAGGTAGAACAGCATTGTGGTGTAACAATGGCGTCGTGTTCTGCGTGTTTTGCCACGTACAGTTGTACAAAGCGTTGAAACATGTTTTCGGGCTCTGAAAGACACGCGAACTTTGATCCGACACGTCACTGAAATGTGTGCATTGAAAACGAATGAAAACTATATAATAAGAAAGGGTTGATCTATGTTGTCTCGCAAAACGTGCTTGTGCGGGGGAAATCAGTCAACCTGAATTGTAAAAACAATAATAATTTAAATGGATATTGGATATTACATTTTTAAAAAGCTGTCTTCAATTATAGAGTGTTTATTAGGCGAACATTATGGTGATGTTTGTTTGTAGCTTGAATTTATAAGTCATTTTATGAATAATTTACCTCGTCAACTGCTTACATGAACAATATCTTAACAGCATAATCTATAAGGGTCTATCTCTTTAGATTTAGATTCCGTTTATTTTGCTTTGCTTCCTTCTTGAGATTATCCCTGTAACTAAACCTTACGAACTGTCGCAGAACGTCGAGGGGTGTGCTCCATAACACTTTTGTTAGTCTATGAAAAAAACATCAACAACAACAAGCGTCTGAAATAATGAATGGGAGGGAGGATCACAATAGCTACACTCATTTTTTTTTTCCTCAGAGGTTTCGTCTTAATGTTCATCTCGCCTAAGTGCGTGGAGAGGAGATACCAATTACCAACGCACCTGCCCCTTACATCTTAACAAAAAAAAAATCCCCTGTTCAGGTTGGAGATTTGTGATTTTGATGATTGTTATTTTCTTCCATAACTACTCATATCCTGTGTTACATTCTGATGACATCAAAGTACGTTTATTTAAAATTGGTCCGATTCATAGGTTTATTCTCAAAGTTCTGCTGCCATGTGTGATGTTCTTAGGAATAGCATGAATAAATGCAGACACCTTTAGATGTTGTGGTTATCTATGATAAAACGAGAACATTTTTTGAATCAAGATGACATTTTCTTATGTCTCACGGCTCGCAGACAGTGCTAGTAATGCTATATTCGCTTGTGTATGTAGGTTATTATCACAATGAAAAAAAAAAAAAACCAGAAATAAACTTTCATAGTAAACGAAAAAATATCATATACCAAGCTATGATGAGATAATAGGAGCGACATAACCTGGCTGTGTCTGATAAAGCAAGAAGTATCATGGGAGTAGGTGTACTTTTAAGTGTGTGCGTGTGTGTGTGTGTGATTGTGTGTGTGAGCGTGAGCGTGTCTAGGAATAGCGTGAGTTTAGTTGATATTTTGTACATCAAGTTTGAAAGTTTGAAATTGTGATGCTCTCTCTCAAAAAAATATTAGTTGCCCTAGAGTGGGAGTATAAAAAAAAATAAAAATAAAAAAAAACTGCGGAATATTCAATAATTCTAAAATCTCTTCCTCAAGTCTGAAGGATTTTTTTTTATCAAAGCTGATGTTTGAATGCTATGCATGTTCAAGTTTGTAAATGTCTGTACTTACCACTCACAAGTCCATTAAGGTATATTAAGATATGAAACGCTCAAACGTGCCAACGTGCATGTGCATTTGAGGCTACTCCTCATACGTTTCACAGAGAGGGAGAGACAAAGAGAGAGAGAGAGAGAGAGACCGATCATGTAGTTGGACCTATCTCTATATTTGTTATGGGTTCTGTCTGACATGTGTCTGGCGACACACACACAACCACCGAAGCACACGTTTTATTGAGGTTATAAGAGACAGCGCTGATTCAGTTGGGATTCCCAAACGCACATCAAACCTTGTACGTTATGAACGAAAAGAATAAGGCGGGGACTTTACATTTAGTAAAGAACATTACGAAATGATCGTGCACAAAAGTGGTTAAATAAGCATATGCATCTGCTCTGGAATGAACATAACAACACAACACTAAATCAATTAATCTGAGGTGAAACTAAAGACACCGAATACGAACGTGGCTTTTATTCATGTCACTGCCTGCAGCAAGTACATTTTGGCAGGTAGGCATACTGAAATTTATTAAACAATGTAACATCATCTTAAGTTCAGAATGGTATGATAAGCAATGACTAATAACAACATTAACATAAATAAAGTGAATATCAAGGTTTTGAAGGTTACGGCGTGTGGTGTCATAAAATCGCTGATGAGAGGGTGTGAGTGGACATGTTTTGTTGTTGTTCTTTTGTTTGGCTGCCATAAATTGTGTTCTCTTTGCTTAGGTGTTTTGGTCTTGGTTTTTTTTTTCTTTTTTTTTTCTTTTTTGTCTCTTTCTAGGAGAGAGTCGTATTGCATCTTGATATTGTTGATATTGTAAAGGTGCTAACTAGGCTGTTTAGATCGAAGGAAGACACGAGTATGCATTGGGCTTTAAGACTTTTGTTCTAAAAAATTGATGTAAATATTGTACATCGCAGTAGGTAGGAACAGTTCAAATGTCAGGTAATTGTACTAGCAATATCACATTGGAAGTTGTAGTAATATTTTACTTTTTTTGTCTTATTAGTGTTTTCCTAATAATTTCTTCATCGTGATCTATAGAAATCATAGACAGGATTGAACGTCTAGTTCTGTTATTTTTTTTTGTCATTCAGCACTTGTTGTGTTTCAAAGCAAACCCAAAGAATGTAAAAAGTGCTTGAAAAGCTGCCATTGCCACTTCACTTCAATACATGAGCTGTAGTTTACCTTCGAAATAATGCTAAACCTATTCAATATGCAGGAGACTCGAAGAATTTGAAAAAAAAAAAGTAAAAAAAGACGGTAAACATTGTTCTGCTAAATTTTAGGTAAGCAATACAGACGAGTTTATGTGTTTGCTTCCTTAATCTTTATTGTCTAGAGCTGTCATCATCTTGGTGAATATACTTGTAGAATCCATCCCTGAAAAGGATTTTTTTTCTTTTTTTTCTTTTTTTTTTTCATTATTTCCCATCGTCTAGCCTCTATGGTAACCACCGCCCCCACCTTTCAGGTATGGACAAGGGAAGACACCCGACTTCCATGTCACTTTAAAAAGGAGCCCCTCGCTGCGATCTGGGTCAAGGAGAACATCTCACATCAGCATTTACAGACGAGAAAGGCATCATACTTCGATGGGAACTTTGTAAGCAAGGACGAACGCTTCGAAATGGACAGGAATTTTAGTCTCGTCATCACCGACTTGCAAGAGGCAGATCAGGGTCGATACCACTGCCAAATTTTGCTGGAGAATTTCCAGGTTTTCTCGAATTCCACCTTTCTGACGGTTACACGTAAGTAGAAAAAAAAAAGAAAATTCATCATGTCGTAATCGTGAAGGGGTTGGTGGACAAAGAGATTTTACATATGAATGCCATGAGTGAAAAAAAAAAATTCTTGGGAGGGCTGTTAAGCAAATAAGCAGATTTTTTTACAAAGTTTGTACTAGAAGACTTTAGATAACTATCCAAGCAAAATTCTTACAGGGTTTTTCCTCAGGAATGAAAAAAGAAAATAAACTTGAGTAATCATGGAGTTTACTCTGTTCAATACATACAAAGCTTTGATGATGAGTTTCATGGTGAAAACATAGAATTTTGCAGTATTTATGTAGCACGTCAAAAAGAAAGTAAATGAAGATGCAATTTATGTAGCACGTCAAAAAGAAAATAAATGAAGATGTAATATTACTGATATCGTTCTTTACATTACCCTTTACAAATAACAGCAAGACAACATGACTATTCTGGTCTCATCATTGGACTAGTCATCGGTGTTACCGTTGCCCTTGTCACGCTGTTTTGCCTTGTTGGAAAGATCCTTCAAAAGTACTATCCGGACTACCTACCTGTGAAAGGTATTGTTGATTAGCATTTATTGCAACAAATATCAAAAATAATAATGACATAATTATCAAACAAATCAGTTCCTTCGAATTATTGTAGGCATGATTATTCTGAATCAAAGTGTTCTGCAAAGATATTCCCCCACAATTTCAACATGAACACACATGATTTAAAATCAACAGGCAATGCACTATAGTGTACACGATAAACATGGATATGTCATCAGCCTTTCTACCTTTGTAACATCGCAAAAGTGAATTCTCGCACATTTAATTATGTGCAGCACTGTCAGATAGGCCCCTTCTAGAGTCAACACGTAATCCGTACTCCCCACTTCAAAATTAAACACACACACACATAAACACATACGAAACGTTTTCTTATATCCTACACGTTTTTATTTCCTTAGAAGGTAACATTGGGAAAGTGAAAAGCCCCTCTAGAGTCAATATTTAACAAACCGTGCACCAAAAAAGAAAATGAACACAATCTAATACAACTACAAATTTGTTTCGTTTTACAGGATGTGGCTGGAATCCCTGCTGGCGGAGACCACCCAAACCAGATCCGGCTGACGTGGAAGCAGAGTTGTGTATGAGAAAATTTAACTTAACATACAATTTGTGTCCAGAGGGTGATGGGGCACTAAAGTTTCCAATATTATACACGCCTTATCATGATGTTCAAAGATTTTAGTACATTTCTTTATTTCTCTTTTTGTATACAATATACAAAAACACGCTAACACACCGACACAAACACACACACACACACACAATATGTGTGTATATATATATATATATATATATATATATATATATATATATATATATATTCTCACATTTCTTCATTTGTTCATCTGTTCATTATTTCTGAATGGTAGGCTGGTGATCATAATAGCTTACCTCAGGTTACCTGAATCTTGTGAAATGATATCCAATCACTGTTATTTCAGTACATTGTCAGAATGATGATGATTAACCGTATACTTTCATCCGGAGGATATACTTAAAGAGATACCACATAAAAATCTATAACAGAATCAAGGAAAAAATTTTGTCTATGAAAAGCATTTTAAGATATGTTGAGAGGAAGGAATGTTTCTGGGTTTACATCAACTGGAATTGTGTTTCTTACTTTATTAATTTGTCAGCTTAAATGCACTTTCAGGATCAAGAGAAACATTCAATTTGAAAATGAAATGTGAGAAGTCGACGAAAATCGTAACTTCACGATAAGTGCAAAACAATTTCGTAGTGCTTCATTGTCCCTAACGATCTGCAAATAATTGACAATATTTAGACTAGAATATTATTCATCATGAAATGTTTTTTTTTTCTTTTCTTTTCTTTTTTGCCCATAGTGAACAGTTTGCGGAAACAACGAGACGAGCTCCGACAGAAAATCAGGGGTTACCAACCAGGAAAGGCACGGTATGATAAGCGTTTCGATGCTCCATCGAAGGTGAACATCAGCTTCTTCGGTGAAATTGCTGCTGGCAAATCATGTCTCATCAACTCTCTCAACTTTGCCCTTACTGGTAATTGATTGTTAATCGAATTTTGTTCACACTTTGAAAAACAACGGGAGTGCAATTTTTTTTTTCCATTCCACGTCTTGTGCACTTATCTTGATGAGTTTCATATTTGATGTCGTACAGCAAAACTGTACTGGCATTTTTTGCTTGTGCGTGGTCTTCCTCTACAAAAAGTTTAGGTGACATAGGAGACTGTCAACGTTTTCATTGAAAAAAAAAAATCATATCCTGTCCCAGCATCCGTTTCAAAAGTAATCAGTTCTTGGGGGCATTTAATGAAGCGTTTTGTCCGACAAACTTGTAGGACAAATTTGCTCTTATCCAGTCAGATGCAAGGATTTCAGTAGCTTATAACAGTTTGTCAGAAAAAAAAAAAATATCTGATCAAAACCTTCATGAAATGCCCCCTGCTCTCCCCTGTACAACAAGACACAAAGACAGTAAATAGTAAAGGATGACAGTACACCGAATTATTGATGAGTTTGATAGGCAAAATAATGTCAAGTTAAATTTGTAGTAAGTATCTTTTTATTTCATCCCATCCCCCCCCCCAAAAAAAAAAGTATAATTCATCAAAAGCTTTGGTGTGCGCAGTATATGTATTTTTTTCTTACATCGTATGCGTTCTTGTGTAGGACTTTGGGTTAGTAGGTATGATTATAAAGTATTGTTAAACTTTAACCGATGCGGCATAGTTCACTCCCTGAAATATAAACTGCAACTACGAACTGTTATATTTCATCACGTGGTATAAGTCCTAATATTAGAATTGTGAGTACGATATTATCCCATTTATTTTCCTTGAGATAGATTATGCCTCGACAACAAAAAAAAAAAAAGGAATAAAAAGTAAGAAAACACGCGGTAACTAGGAGACTGTAACACCAGCTAAAGTTCAATATTGCTTCCACAACATCCAATACTTCTTTTCTCTTTTCTTTGCCGGGCGGCATGGAAGTGAACACGTTGTTGGCTAGTGAGACATGAAGGCAAATATATAAATAATGTACTCAACCACACAAACAGAATGCAGTATTCCTTATCTGCAACCAGTTCGCAATACAGGATGGTAGTTCAATCAGACTAACAACTTACCGACTCAGACTCAGATCAACTTTAATACCCTCTTTGTGTGTATGCCAACTGTTAGCTAGACTTCAAAGTCATGATGGTTGAAAAAGATGGAGACAAAAAGCGAGAAAGAAAGGTTAAGGGCGATCTCTCTTCCACTTATACTAAATGTAATAAATTATGAGCCTTCTGTGTCCCTTTATCCACTAACAGGGAATTATTCCACCGTCACTAAAGAAGGAATAGAAGAAGATGGAGGAAGGAAGACCCGACGTCGCTTCCACCACATATTAGCCGAGAGAATCGACTTGATTGACTCATGTGGTATACAAGATTTCTCGTCTGACACTTTGGAACATCTAAAGGAGGAGTGCAGTAAGTACACAACTTGAAAATAAAATGATTATTCTTGAAAGCACAACTTCAATCAAAGGAAAAAACAAAAGGTCTGTGGTACGTATTACATAATTGAATATCATCATTACCTTTATGCACTATAGTCAGTGAAATTATGTACTATCGCACGTCAGCTACTGGGATTTCACTTTACGTCTGCCCCATTTTTCCCATTTCCTTTTGTACTCTAGTTACCACAATTATACCATTGTGTGTCGTTTGTTTGTTAATATTGCAGCTTTATGGTATTGTGCCACTGTTTCCCGCAAGATTGTATTACCTGTTCTTATGCCGTCCGAATCCCACGATTTTTTTTTTGTATTTTTGGCCACAAGGAGTCTACTTTGCAAGCCCCCCCCCTTTTTTTTTAGACTTTATGGACGCTCTACATGTGTTTCTCTTTTCATGTAAATCTTTCTGCATCTATTTATGTTTTATTATACACTGTAGCTTCAGCAAACCAATATTTTTGTGATATTTTACACAGTGAGTGGAATAAATATTGTGCACTAGCTACATTATGCAAATCTTTCATTTCAGGATATTTCCCCACAATATTGTCATGACAACGATATAGTTGACGACATCGTTGTTGCTGTCTATAAGACAGTCAAGGTACAGTCCTGCCATCAAATAGAGTTACCTCTACTTACTATATCTCTGTATTCTCCTCTTTTTTTTTCAGATGGAATATTCCGTGTAAATCATCTGGAAGTAGGCGTCAAAAGAAAAGAAGAAGAATGTCACTGTGCTGTGTTTGTTTATCATCCAAAGTAAGAAGTTTTATTCTTTTTAATATCGGGTTAACACATTACTTTACATCAAATATCATGTTAAAGTTGACTCTAACAGCGTAATAACGCAGATGGACTTCGGAAGAGGTTCTTTTGTAAGAGGATGGTAATGCAGTTGTTAACATTACTAGTGGTTTCAGAGAGCAGTTTCATGATTAATAATCACATTTTAATTGTGAGGTGACCAGGATACCTATAATGACATCGCCTCACACGACTTCATTTAATCTGACACAATTCGTCACCATTTCACAAAATATTTGATTTCTGCGACATTGTTTTGCATATTTCTCTCCCGGGAGATATCTATGTGGAAGTAAGTCTGGCATGCCTTTGTGTTGACAGGTCAGGTAGAATATCATACAGTGATTATTGAATATAACAGAAACAACACTCCGAAATGAAATGCAGACGTTGCACGATACTTTCGCCATGAATGACGGGTTACCTTGCCAATGTCCCTACGCTTTTCTTCCTTTAGTTTGAATAACACAGAGAGTTAGTGTATTAAGTGTTTGTTTTGTTACAATGACATCCTCCTGTAATGACGGCCTTTTTGACAAGATCCGCGTGACGTTTGATTTTGGTGGCTAAATGCATCATCGCGATATATTATAATAATGATAAAAAGGTATGTCAGGCCATTGAAAGGTTAAAGAGATAGCTACAAAAGAGCTCATAATCGTAAGTATCGTAATGAATGGTCTGCGAAAAAAATTCTGCCATTGGTATCAGACAAAGATTTCTGACAGCAAAGTAAGGTGCGACAAACTTTCTTAATTAGTTGCCCAGGGCGATTGGAACTCATTGTATGAAAAGATTGCTTACGTAAAATTAAAATGAATGCAGGCTAGCCAAACTTTCCTCACGGCAAAGTGGGACAAATTTCTATATGGGCATTAAACATATTTATCATCCAGTTAAAACAGCATGTAAAATATAGAAACTGTGGAGGTTCACAGTCCAGTAATGTCATGTGTTTATGAGAAGACATGACATGCACTGAGTTTCTAGCAAAATGTAAAATAATATTTTTGATACTTTAATTCCAGTCCAGGCATTGGAGAAGATGGGAAAACGTTCATTAAATCTTTCTGCAACATGGTGAAGCAACATCTCGGTATGTACGCAGAGTCTCTTACATCTTTAGCCATATGGTGTCTTTGACAGTATTTTGTGGCTGATAACTTGAAAGTTAAAAAATAAAAAATAAAACCAAAGAGATAGCATCTGCTTTCTTCACCGAAAGAAACATAATAAATTGGCTTTAGATATCAAAATATCTCCTGATTTTTTCAATAGAAAATTATTATTATTCAAACATAATTGCATTGGAAATTAGCCATTTGCACTTTATTTTTGATGCACAAACATTACAATTTAGATTAACCAAATGATTTAAATCAGTATTAATGAAAAAAAAAGAATGAAGAAAGATATAATTGTGTGTAAAATCACAATAAAGAAATGAAGTGAATACTTTATTGGAGGCAAAATGATGTCACTGAGACAAACATAATCTCACTGAAATGCACATGTACACAAGATTCAAGGGGCTTCCGTCTTCATTTCTCTAGAAATGTGTTCAATTGACTGACTGAATTCGCATAATTCATGTGAAGCAGTCGCCTTGACAATGAAGATAGAAAATAATTATTATACAAAGGATGTCTCTATGTACATTTGGAGTTGAAAAATTTAATTGTCTTTCAGGACACCTATATGAACTACATTATTTGCGGAAAGCCTTCTTTAATACACAAATTTATTGGTTGCACCTTTTCTTTCTTTACAGTCCAGTTCTGCATGTCTTAAATAGATTTAATCTGTGACCAGCCTCTGACATGTTACCTCCTCTTTAGTCGACAGCGACACTTTCTATTATTCCTTTTGAGGGTTTTATCCTTCAGTTACAAAGTTCGTAGCAAAAGATTGGTCGCAGTAAAGGGAATAATCTGATGATTGTATCCCACGTTGATACAAGGATGGAATATATGATTTCGCACTTATCGGCTAGTATTAGATTGTCAAAGTCTGCATTTTATCTTTTCTATTTTTATCGTATTTCTTTTTCAGGCACAAATTCACTGACTGTGCTAACCCACAAAGATGATATTACCGATCCAAAGACTGTTCGAAATCAGATATCAAGGTTCAGAGGCAAGAAGAGAATCTGGATGTTTGAGAATTACACCACTACGGATAATGAAGAGAACTTAGAAAAGGACGTGAAGTATCTGCAGTTTCTGTGGTCGGCCCTGCAAATTTGTGATGAGACTATCAAATACCGCAAGAAACATGAGAAAGCGGATGGCTAGCCTCGTAACGGCTAAAAGTTAATTCAAACAAGAGTGTGAGAATATTTTAACATGGCTTCTCATTTTCCATCATTTTATCATGGAGATTCTTCCATGGTAATCCTCATTAGTATTCACATCCGTTTGCTATAACATCCAACTATTGATATAGTCATACGAAAAAAAATACATATTAACCTACCCATTAAAAAAAAAAAAACATGCGGAACGCGTGTTCATTAGAATAGTTGCAGGTAGTTTTCGGCTATTATCTATTTTCTCTGTCATTTCATTTTTCAAGCCGCTTTTTATCATGGAAATCTCAGAAAGATGCCCACACAGTTGCATTTCTCTGAATCAGGGAAGAAAAATGAAAGAGACAGAATCATAAAATCGGAGAAAAGTAAAGTCAAATAAAAAAAAAAAAAACTGCCCTACAATGGGTGAAACAACAGCAAGAAAGAAACTTCACACTAAAACATGTTTTCCTTACATAAACACGAAATCATATTGGGAAAGGTTATTAAGAATGAATTAAAAAAAAACATTAAAATATAACGCCACCACTGTATTTTGGTCACAATTTACTCACATAAAAGGTTTCTCTCCACTTCTCCACGCAAATATGACAAAGTTCCGGTAAAATCACCCGACCAATGACCCTTTTGTGGTTCTATCAGGGACATCACTATCATTTGCAAGCACATTGCATGTTATACAATCAAGTATTATTGGAAACAGGCGGTCTCATTATCGCATCACCAAAAGAATTGATTCAGCTAACCTGAACATTAGATACGCCTTGTATGATATTCATTGTTATCTTATTGATTTACTTTTGCCGGACTAGGCTATGTGAGATCATTGTGTTTCAGTTTGTCCTGAAACTGACGCATTGTGTGATGAGTGTTTGGGCGTTGTACCGTTTTAGTGCATTCGGTGTCATCAAGGAGTGTACATTATAGAGATGATGACTGCCGGGGGAGGGAACATACCGAATGTTCAACCGGAAGGGTTTGAAATGCTATTGAGGGAGGTTATAAGTCGAGGGACTTATAGCCTCGCGAAATAGCATTTCATACCCTGAGGGTGGAACGTTGTGTACATGTTCCCGACAACAGAAGTCATCATCTGTTATACAGTATTATATGGGTTTAGTCAAATACGTCAAATACGTTAACGTCAACCACCAGCACAACGCACTCGATCGCTCGCGCGAATCGCGCAGAGCCAAATTCACTGTGCGCGGGTTCTTCTGTCATTTGTTAAGTGAAAATGTTTTCCCATGGGAGAACATTACCAAAATGTTCGCCAATGGGCGAACATAACGAATGTACCTCCATCACGTGACTGTGTTTAGCCAATCACTAACCGGTATTTGACTATAAACCATTTAATATAGCTTGTTGTTGTGTTGTGTGGCTGCACTGCTGATTGACCTTCCAATTCAATATAAATTTCTTGAAATTAAAGACATAGAATACATGAACATACAGTAATAGAATATAGAACCTTTAAACAATCATAATCATACTATGCAAGCCTTTCTGGGTTGTGAATACTCCTTTCTTTCTCCATCCTCATCCCATAACACCTTCTTCCAAAATCTATCCATCTTCTTCATAATAGATTGGACGAAGTCGATCACCTGAAAATGAAATTGAACGCCCAGACAAGCTCAACCGGGACTATCGAATAAATTTGATGCATGAGTAGAAAATGCAATGCTCGCATTTGGAAATTGAATGTTCATGCATGAATTTTATTTGGCGGAAACGAAATAGAGCTTCCATAAATAAAATTGATTGCTCAGATTCTGAATTTGAGTGCCCAAATATTTTCGCGTGCGCTGTGTGAATATGGATCGATGCACATTCATGAATTAAATCACACAAGTATGACCTTGACAGGGAAGACCTTTATTAAATAAAGGCGTGAATATCTTCCCATGGGGATTGAAAATTTGCCATGCAATTCTATTTGTATTAATGTAATGGGTATATGTTGAGTGTACGGGGCATCGAATTTCATTGTTTTAATTGTTATTTTGTTCTCCATTTTAAGGTCGGTTAGATGTTGGTATAAACCCTCATTAGATTTGTATTATCGTAGTGCACACAGATCAATATCCTATATTGTACATAATACATAATTATAGGTGCAACTTCAAACAAGCATGCATCGAAGAGTCTTTGTACATGTACAATGTATGTGGGCACGCAACTGCAAGGTAAATGTGTTTACAGTCCTGTATTAGCACATATCCTTGAAAATACGACTTTGAAACCTACATAGCTGGTGAGGACTGCTTCATATACACATTAATTCTTTCAAGTACTTGTCTTGTTCGGTTACGATAGAGTACGCTTTCTGTCAGAACATAGTTCATGCGCACTTCTGTTTCTCACGTTTTTTCTTCACTATTTGTTGTTGTTGTTGTTGAATTAACGATACATGAATGATTTCATATAACACGTTTTACTTGTGTATGAAAAAGAGAATAATAGTTCAGTTGTTGATTTTTGTTCTTCACTATTCATCAAATAGGTTGATATTTGAAATTAGATGAAGATGGAGATTATTTTCAGCAAGTTCTCGTTTGTACATTTTTATGCCTTTTGTTCCACAAGGATTTGAATTTTTGTACACTTTTTTGTACACTTTGAAATCGCGTTTGCAATGCTTGTTTTCATTTCTTATACAATATTTTAACGCATATTGTTGTGTTCGGTGGGCCCAGGATAAATTTCTTTCACTTTTGCACACTCCTTCTGTCTTTTTTATACATTTGTTCGATATTTCAAACTTGTGAATAAACTCTCCTTTTATACATATTTTTTTTCGATGTCGTCTCTATAAGAACTTTAATGACTACGTATCCTTGCGTTTGAAGAATTTGCAATGGAACCTGAACACACCTCTGAAAAAAAAAATAGAACAATGCACAAACACACACACACACACACATAAACATTAATACACAGTAAATCTTTGAAATCTCTTCGGAATCTATATTTAGGCCCTTTCCCTTTAATACACTCCTCTTATGAAGCAACTCTATATCACCACGATGGCCATTTATGAAAATCAAAGAGCCGCAAGTTCAGGGAGGTTCGAAAATACAGTTATCACATATGAATACAGTAGAAGAATAATATACCTCCTTTGAATAATGCTCCTATGTACATGGCTAAAGTTCCCAGCCATCTCTTATGATAAACAATATTACTAAATACAATTTCAACTAATCCACCAAAAAAGCAGGTACACCTCAGAAAAAAAAATGGGGCTTTTTTGCTTGCTATAGTGATTAATAGTCAAGCGTTATGACTCTAAAAGCTTTTCTGCTGAAAGATATGTTCAAACACATTGAAGAAATAATTGAGTAAAGCATACGCCCAAGGGGGAAAAAAATCAAGTCAAATGGACGACACTAGGCAGACAAGGCTCACGAGACACAGTGCTGGTTCCGTTTTCTCACTAGCCCATAGTGTCGATCTCATGGGCCTAATTTGCCTTGTTTTGAGCTCATGGGCCTTTTTTTGCATTTTTTCTGTCTACTGTTGAGCTCGTGAGTTGTCTGACTTGCAGGCTGTATGACTCATGGAAAGTGTGATTCTTTTTTTATGTCGAGAGGTTGTTTCACTCAAGGGTGTCGATCTCGTAGGATAAACTCGTTGTTCTGATCAGGATAAACTGTTTATACCTCTCATTACTAGTCCCATTGATTCATTGAATTCACTTTATTTCTCTTTGCCAATTACAAGATACAGAATAAAGTGATAATAGAGCTCCATGCTATCATGATATAGACTTGGGTTTGATTTTTACCATAACATCCAGAGCATTCACTAAAAGATTTCAATGAAAAATATATTTCTGTTATACCTAATACGATGTTTTTGAATCTCATCTTCAGAAATAGAAATAAGATGACCCCCCCCCCCCCAGAGTTTGAAATCTAACTGGAAGACGAGTTGAATGGAATTGTTCAGTCTTGAAAGATTAATGCCGACATAAGGAAAGCTGCTCCATCATTCATTTTTTTTCTTCAGACAAGCTGATAAAATATTCAGCACAGAAAAGGAAAAATCCAATTTGTTTTATCGGCAATTGTCGTGAAAGATATTTCTTTTTGAACCATTGCAGTAAGCACAAAGCTTTTGGGGTGCTGCGAAATGTGAAGCATTATCATTCAGGCAGTGCATAAGGTAGTTTAGTCTCCACCATCTTCCACAGAAAACTGCCAATCCGTAAACATCACCACAATGGTCTAGTGATCACGTATAGGGTGTTTAGTATTTATGCGATTTTTTACTCCCTCCAGTTCCCAGGTACGGAAGCTTAAAAGTGCCAACCAGATGACGAGATAAGAAGACGAGAAGACAGGTTAAATACCGAGAAGCCGAGTTATTGCCACTCGGCAAGTCGACTTGCTTGGATCAAGAAGACAAGATGACAAGTTGTTGAAACTCGGTAAGTCGACTCGTTTGGGACAAGAAGACATGATAGCGAGTTGTTGAAACTCGGAAAGTCGACTTGCTTGGGACAAGAAGTCAAGATGACAAGTTGTTGAAACTCGGCAAGTCGACTCGTTTGGGACAAGAAGTCAAGATGACAAGTTGTTGAAACTCGGCAAGTCGACTTGCTTGGGACAAGAAGTCAAGATGACAAGTTCTTGAAACTCGGCAAGTCGACTCGTTTGGGACAAGAAGTCAAGATGACAAGTTGTTGAAACTCGGAAAGTCGACTTGCTTTGGACAAGAAGTCAAGATGACAAGTTGTTGAAACTCGGCAAGTCGACTCGTTTGGGACAAGAAGTCAAGATGACAAGTTGTTGAAACTCGGCAAGTCGACTTGCTTGGGACAAGAAGTCAAGATGACAAGTTGTTGAAACTCGGCAAGTCGACTCGTTAGGGACAAGAAGTCAAGATGACAAGTTGTTGAAACTCGGCAAGTCGACTTGCTTGGGTCAAGAAGTCAAGATGACAAGTTATTGAAACTCGGCAAGTCGACTCGTTTGGGACAAGAAGTCAAGATGACAAGTTATTGAAACTCGGCAAGTCGACTCGTTTGGGACAAAAAGACATGATAACGAGTTGTTGAAACTCGGAAAGTCGACTTGCTTGGGACAAGAAGTCAAGATGACAAGTTGTTGAAACTCGGCAAGTCGACTCGTTTGGGACAAGAAGTCAAGATGACAAGTTGTTGAAACTCGGCAACTCGACTTGTTTGTGCCAAGAAGATATGATAACGAGTTGTTGAAACTCGACAAATCGACTTGCTTGGGACAAGAAGTCAAGATGACAAGTTATTGAAACTCGGCAAGTCGACTTGTTTGGGACACAAAGACATGATAACGAGTTGTTGAAACTCGGCAAGTCGACTCGTTTGGGACAAGAAGTCAAGATGACAAGTTGTTGAAACTCGGAAAGTCGACTTGCTTTGGACAAGAAGTCAAGATGACAAGTTCTTGAAACTCGGCAAGTCGACTCGTTTGGGACAAGAAGTCAAGATGACAAGTTGTTGAAACTCGGCAAGTCGACTTGCTTGGGACAAGAAGTCAAGATGACAAGTTCTTGAAACTCGGCAAGTCGACTCGTTAGGGACAGGAAGTCAAAATGACAAGTTGTTGAAACTCGGCAACTCGACTTGTTTGTGCCAAGAAGATATGATAACGAGTTGTTGAAACTCGACAAATCGACTTGCTTGGGACAAGAAGTCAAGATGACAAGTTATTGAAACTCGGCAAGTCGACTTGTTTGGGACACAAAGACATGATAACGAGTTGTTGAAACTCGGCAAGTCGACTCGTTTTGGACAAAAAGACATGAAAATGAGTTGTTGAAACTCGGGAAGTCGACTTGTTTGGGAAAAGAAGACATGATAACGAGTTGTTGAAACTCGGAATGTCGACTTGCTTAGGACAAGACGTCAAATGACAAGTTGTTGAAACTCGACAAGTCAACTTGTTTTGGACAAGAAAACATGAAAACGAGTTGTTGAAACTCGACAAGTCGACTTGTTTTGGAAAAGAAGACAAATTGGTTAGTTAGTGGAACAGAAAAGTCGACTTGTTGCGGACAAAAAGACAAGTCAAAGAGTGGTTGGAATTTGTTTAGGACAAGAAATCAAGGTGACAAGTTGCTTATCGACATTTGGGTTCTAGGAACACTACCTCCTGGAAAACTACCCCATAATTACTACCCCTTGGATCTGGATAACTACCCCCGGATAACTACCCCCGGATAATTACCCCCGGGATAACTACTCCTGGATAACTATCCCACAGATGACTACCCCCAGATAGCACTATCAAATAAAACATCATCACAACAACAACAACAACAAAAAAAGCAGTGAATTCAAAGACAAATACAACTTAAACAATCACTGAATATTTCCGATGCCCCACCCTGACCCGATGGTGTTAGCTCATCCAGCAAAACTGGTAATTGGATTTATGTTCTTTCAGAAAAAAAAAAAACAACTTGTCATTATAGTACCACCCAACGGCAACACATTGCCCTACGATGATCAAAGATATGTTCAGTTTATTTAGAAATGATTTTCCTCACCAAAATCTCAATGCATAAACCTGACCAACGGAGCAAAACAATGGTATTTTTTTCCCTGAAAATACTGTTTCCGTGACAACACAGTGTCTAACACCGACAAATGACGAAGGTTGCACTACAATCGGGATAACTACTTCCCGCATTAGTACCCAACAACTACTACCCGATAGATACCCTAGGGATTTACCACTGCAATCTTCCACTTTCCCAGCGCAGCTACCCTCCAGGGCAATCGCAGGGACTGGGTGCGAACGCACCCCCTTCAGAACCTAAAAAAAAAATTGTTTATTAAAAAAAAAAAATGCTTCAGTCTGCGAGCGACCTCAACGCCGGACGCTAAATAATTGTTTGGGTTTTTTTTTTTTCTTATTCAATTTTTAATTTTATTTTGCACCAGGGAAAAAAAAAACAAAACAAAAACAAAAAACAATCGCACCCCGGATCTGGCAGCACTGATACATTATACATACAGTGTTTACTATCTATCGACCGTACTGTATACGTAATATTTCATTCATTGTGCAACGGATTATCAATTCAGAAAAAGCAAAAGCTCTATCGCATGGGAGGAAGATACCCCGCCCACCCCCTACCCCGTTATAGGTCTCCAATCAGTGGCGTAACTGGGGTGGGGTGGGGTGGGGGGGGGGCACGTGCCGCCCCCCCCCCCCCCCCCCAAATACGCTGGTAAAAAAATAAAAATATCAAAATGGTAATTCAAGGGTTAGTAAACTGCTTTTGAAATTGACATGAAAAGGTGAGCAAAACATTTTTTTTCCCTAAGATTTCTTTTAACTATAATTAAAGAGGCATCAATAGTGTGAAACATTGTTCAAAAAGCCCGGAGCCGACAAAATATTGTGATTCATCGTGATTCCTGGTTGGTATTCTGAATGATAGGCAGGATGGAGCAGTGTACTCAGAACATCCGAACGGCAAAGAGTCGCTGTAATGTTGCGCAATGTGATGTAGAATTCCTAAATTATACAAGTAAAATAAGAAGTATAATTAGAATTCTATTAGTAATAATGAAGTATAAGTCGAAGAGGTGAGCATTTCCCAGGTGTTTAAGGCAGTGAAGTCACATAATGAAATTCAAAGTAGGTAAAAATTCCAGGCAGTCCCAGTTGGCTTTAAATACCCGTGTCAGTGAGCAGTAAGCATCTTTTCAAAGAGAATACGGCTTTAAATAGACAGACCAGCAACACCACGCAGTATTGGGTGCAATGCAGACAATTAGCTCACTGGTCCTTCTCATCATACAGACAAGCAATAAATAAGGCACAATCATTGCTGTTCCAAAGGCACGGAGCATTCTTATACGTATGGACATCTCAAGTCAAGCAATTAAGCAGAACATCAGCATACAGTATAAGGGCCCACCAGTTTTGACTTCTGTACAGTGTTGTAAAGGGAGGGTTCAGAACTGAAGAGTATCGATCAAATGCTGGGTGGGAACCTCTTCGACTTATACTTCATTATTACTAATAGAATTCTAATTATACTTCTTATTACTTGTATAATTTAGGAATTCTACATCACATTGCGCAACATTACAGCGACTCTTTGCCGTTCGGATGTTCTGAGTACACTGCTCCATCCTGCCTATCATTCAGAATGCCAACCAGGAATCACAATGAATCACAATATTTTGTCGGCTCCGGGCTTTTTGAACAATGTTTCACACTATTGATGCCTCTTTAATTATAGTTAAAAGAAATCTTAGGGGAAAAAAATGTCTTGCTCACCTTTTCATGTCAATTTCAAAAGCAGTTTACTAACCCTTGAATTACCATTTTTATATATATTTTTTTTTTACCAGCGTATTTGGGGGGGGGGGGGGGGGGGGGGGGGCGGCACGTGCCCCCCCCCCCCCCACCCCACCCCACCCCAGTTACGCCACTGATTGGAGACCTATAACGGGGTAGGGGGTGGGCGGGGTATCTTCCTCCCATGCGATGGAGCTTTTGCTTTTTCTGAATTGATAATCCGTTGCACAATGAATGAAATATTACGTATACAGTACGGTCGATAGATAGTAAACACTGTATGTATAATGTATCAGTGCTGCCAGATCCGGGGTGCGATTGTGTTTTTTATTTTTTTTTCCCCTGGTGCAAAATAAAATTAAAAATTGAATAAGAAAAAAAAAAAAAAACAATTATTTAGCGTCCGGCGTTGAGGTCGCTCGCAGACTGAAGCATTTTTTTTTTAATAAACAATTTTTTTTTTTAGGTTCTGAAGGGGGTGCGTTCGCACCCAGTCCCTGCGATTGCCCTGGAGGGTAACTGCGCTGGGAAAGTGGAAGATTGCAGTGGTAAATCCCTAGGGTATCTATCGGGTAGTAGTTGTTGGGTACTAATGCGGGAAGTAGTTATCCCGATTGTAGTGCAACCTTCGTCATTTGTCGGTGTTAGACACTGTGTTGTCACGGAAACAGTATTTTCAGGAAAAAAATACCATTGTTTTGCTCCGTTGGTCAGGTTTATGCATTGAGCTTTTGGTGAGGGAAATCATTTCTAAATAAACTGAACATATCTTTTATCATCGTAGGGCAATGTGTTGCCGTTGGGTGGTTCTATAATGACAAGTTTTGTTTTTTTTTTTTTTCTGAAAGAACATAAATCCAATTACCAGTTTTGCTGGATGAGCTAACACCATCGGGTCAGGGTGGGGCATCGGAAATATTCAGTGATTGTTTAAGTTGTATTTGTCTTTGAATTCACTGTTTTTTTTGTTGTTGTTGTTGTTGTGATGATGTTTTATTTGATAGTGCTATCTGGGGGTAGTCATCTGTGGGATAGTTATCCAGGAGTAGTTATCCCGGGGGTAATTATCCGGGGGTAGTTATCCGGGGGTAGTTATCCAGATCCAAGGGGTAGTAATTATGGGGTAGTTTTCCAGGAGGTAGTGTTCCTAGAACCCAAATGTCGATAAACAACTTGTCACCTTGATTTCTTGTCCTAAACAAATTCCAACCACTCTTTGACTCTTTGTCTTTTTGTCCGCAACAAGTCGACTTTTCTGTTCCACTAACTAACCAATTTGTCTCTTTTCCAAAACAAGTCGACTTGTCGAGTTTCAACAACTCGTTTTCATGTTTTCTTGTCCAAAACAAGTCGACTTGCCGAGTTTCAACAACTTGTCATTTGACGTCTTGTCCCAAGCAAGTCGACATTCCGAGTTTCAACAACTCGTTATCATGTCTTCTTTTCCCAAACAAGTCGACTTCCCGAGTTTCAACAACTCATTTTCATGTCTTTTTGTCCAAAACGAGTCGACTTGCAGAGTTTCAACAACTCGTTATCATGTCTTTGTGTCCCAAACAAGTCGACTTGCCGAGTTTCAATAACTTGTCATCTTGACTTCTTGTCCCAAGCAAGTCGATTTGTCGAGTTTCAACAACTCGTTATCATATCTTCTTGGCACAAACAAGTCGACTTGCCGAGTTTCAACAACTTGTCATCTTGACTTCTTGTCCCTAACGAGTCGACTTGCCGAGTTTCAAGAACTTGTCATCTTGACTTCTTCTCCCAAGCAAGTCGACTTGCCGAGTTTCAACAACTTGTCATCTTGACTTCTTGTCCCTAACGAGTCGACTTGCCGAGTTTCAAGAACTTGTCATCTTGACTTCTTGTCCCAAGCAAGTCGACTTGCCGAGTTTCAACAACTTGTCATATTGACTTCTTGTCCCAAACGAGTCGACTTGCCGAGTTTCAAGAACTTGTCATCTTGACTTCTTGTCCCAAGCAAGTCGACTTGCCGAGTTTCAACAACTTGTCATCTTGACTTCTTGTCCCAAACGAGTCGACTTGCCGAGTTTCAAGAACTTGTCATCTTGACTTCTTGTCTAAAGCAAGTCGACTTTCCGAGTTTCAACAACTTGTCATCTTGACTTCTTGTCCCAAACGAGTCGACTTGCCGAGTTTCAATAACTTGTCATCTTGACTTCTTGTCCCTAACGAGTCGACTTGCCGAGTTTCAAGAACTTGTCATCTTGACTAAAGGGGGCAGACTTCTTGTCCCAAGCAAGTCGACTTGCCGAGTTTCAACAACTTGTCATCTTGACTTCTTGTCCCAAGCAAGTCGACTTGCCGAGTTTCAACAACTTGTCATCTTGACTTCTTGTCCCAAACGAGTCGACTTGCCGAGTTTCAACAACTTGTCATCTTGACTTCTTGTCCAAAGCAAGTCGACTTTCCGAGTTTCAACAACTTGTCATCTTGACTTCTTGTCCCTAACGAGTCGACTTGCCGAGTTTCAAGAACTTGTCATCTTGACTTCTTGTCCCAAACGTGTCGACTTGCCGAGTTTCAAGAACTTGTCATCTTGACTTCTTGTCCCAAGCAAGTCGACTTGCCGAGTTTCAACAACTTGTCATCTTGACTTCTTGTCCCAAGCAAGTCGACTTTCCGAGTTTCAACAACTCGCTATCATGTCTTCTTGTCCCAAACGAGTCGACTTACCGACTTTCAACAACTTGTCATCTTGTCTTCTTGATCCAAGCAAGTCGACTTGCCGAGTTGCAATAACTCGGCTTCTCGGTATTTAACCTGTCTTCTCGTCTTCTTATCTCGTCATCTGGTTGGCACTTTTAAGCTTCCGTACCCAGGCGAAGGGAAGGCAAATCAATTGACGGGCTTTGACGATATTTTAGTCGTCTAGCTTGTCTTATTTTGGACATGTAGCACACCAATTCCTTCCGGGTAAAATGGACAAAAACTACAAGAGCGCAGTTCTGTTACTAACAGTTACGGTCTCTGTGATCTATTATACCGCTACAGAAGGTAAGAGTGATATTTTCCATACATACAGAGTCAAACGTTTGCAAGCTAGTTCTTTTGCAAGCAATGTCAATGTTTCAACTCTGTGGTCAATTATGCTAGGAGCTAATTTGCATCCCCATGAAAGTCCCGAGAGTCCGAAAGAAGTGCCACTTACAAGTCAGCTACACGTGTCGGACTCACTCCCATTTTGATCATGTGTAAATCTTTGTGTTAGTGTGCACTGTGTGCATTTAAGAATGTAACGGATGCGCCCTGTGCATAAACAAGGAAGAGTCTGCACCTTGCAACTGAACGGCGGCGTCGCGATTTGTTCGCCCGAGTCATGATATAGTATGTGGAACATAACGACACATATTCAAACTACGAAAGCCACGTGAACTTTGATCCCCCATATGCGAGTATGTGAATTGCAAGTAGGTGGAAGCTATTATTCACAGTAACGCAGTGTGACGGTATTTGTTGACACCATACACAAAACAGAATGAATGAAAGAAATTACAAAGAGAAATCTCTGTTACAAGTACATGTGGCAGGTCAAAATGCAATTTGTATTTATAACCTTAATATCCTTATTGTATCTGGTTACAAATAGTAAATATCTTGAGAAGCACCATAGGCCGTAAAAAACGTAAAGCATTACCGCAGTGTATAGCTGATGATAAATGGGGTGAAGTGTAGGTTATAGTACGGTGAGTGTAAATCTAACAAGGGAAGATGGCATTTTGTACATTTTCAAGTATTATCCACCATCAAATTCTCGTATACATATTATTTTGTGATGCGTCATTGCAAAAGCCAAGAAACGTCAAAACGAGTTTTCGCACCCCCCCCCATGTGCCCTTTGAAAGGTAACAAATAATAAATCAATTATTTAAAGACCAAATTAACAATAAAGTCACTTTTCCAGTTTGACTAACAAACTTTAGGGGATACTCTTCCCACTTTTTCATCTCCTAGCCTCAGTAGTAGGCACTGTGTCCACTGTTCACATATGAAAACCATTCGACTGCCATGTAACTTCAAGGAAGAGCCATTCGCTGTATTGTGGGTCATGGAGAGCAGCTCAAATCAGCAGCTACAGACGAGGAAGGCGTTTTTCTTCGATGGGAACTTCATTAGCAAGGAGGGGCGTTTCGAAATGGACATGAATTTTAGTCTCGTCATCACCGACGTGCAAGTGAAAGATGAGGGCCGCTACCATTGCCAGCTTGTATTGGGAAATTTGAAGGTTTTCTCAAATTCAACCCTACTGTCTATTACCTGTGAGTGATTGATCTCCCCCCTCCCCCCCCCCCCCCATCAAATAAAAAAAAAAGGGTAGAAAATGTCTTTTGTCTGTCTAGGGTTTTTAAGGAATCGTTTTCCCAGTCTCATTTGTGTGTGAAGCGTGTGACGTATCTGGAAAGTTCGACCGTGATGAAAGTGAGCCAGGATACCGAACTGCATTGGTGGAAATTTGATTAGTACGGATCGTACGTGAGACGGTGATGCGACGCAGACGCTGACTGCGCGCACGCAATACCAAACCACGGTGACTATATTATAGAATGAAGATTGATTGGCGGGTCCATTTAACTTTCTTTCTTTGAAACAGAACTCTTCATTCATGATATGTTGTAGTACCTCATATCAATTTCCAGTTTCATGAATCAACAATGCTTAAACATAATCAATGCAACTTTAGTCATTTTTTTACAAGCGAACTTGAAGTCAGACCAACGAGAAAGCGTTACTAAGTCAAAATCCTCAACTTGCTATCGATCATTTTATCGATTTACACTAAATATTTTGACTATACAAATATCTTATATCATTTTGTAAATAAAATATGCGCAACACAGTCAACCTCCATGCATTTTTACAAAATCAAACATCAGTTACAAAGAAACCTGTTAGGCGCGTCTGAGGAATATCTGGTAAAATCGCAGCTTGGTTCTCAAACTGAGCAAAAACTTTGAAGGACCTTTCTCTCTCTCTCTCTCTCTCTCTCTCTCTCTCTTTCTCTCTCTTGCTACTCTGTCGTTCTCAAAGTGGCGCGGTACTTTTTCAATCACCCCCCCCCCCCCGGGAGGTATCCCAACGTCTAAACAGTCTTAAAGCTAAACATATGGAATGTCTTTTCTACGAGACCTTTCATAAACACTGAACATTCAAACCCAGTCATATTTTATGCCGTAGGCTTGTAGGAGAAACTAACGCATCCATGAATTTGCATATCATTATCTTATTTTTTTGGAGTTATCTAATTTGTGTGATGCCCAAAGCAACCTGTTCCTACCATGAACCGTGCAGGTATAACATGCATAAATGACACAAAACTGATATACACACTTTCCATCGTCTAGCCCCAGTGGTAAACACCGTTCCTACAGTTCAAGGATGGAAAGGGGAAGACATCCGACTACCATGTGACTTCCATGATGAGCCGCTCTTTGTGTATTGGGGCAAGGTGCACATTTCAAACCCTGAGCAGTCGACTGGCAAGGCATTGTTTGACGGGAATTTCGTCAGCCGTGAGGAACGCTTTGACATTGACAGGAACTTCAACCTAATCATCACTGACTTAGAAATGGGAGATGAGGGTCTCTATCCTTGTGAATTGGTGCTTCAGAATTCCCAGATTTCCTCCAATTCCACCCTTATGACAGTTTTCTGTGAGTAGTTGTTTGTATCGAAGGCTCCGAGCAACTCTCAAATGATTTTTTTTAACAACAATTCAGTGAAGATAACTATAAAAATGCGAAAGTGTCGCCATGTTCACTTGTCAGTTTTGGACATTATAAAACACGATATAATATAGCATAAAAGAAAGTTAAGAATGAATGAGGACGTTCATGGAAACAGCGCACAATGGTGATAGCAAGTGTTGTTTTAGTTCTCCATAAAGATATCGAATCAATCAGGTCTGTTACCGGTTCTATAATAGATCTGACCGGCTCTTGAGAATGTCAATTACTGCTCTCCGTGCACCTATGTTGTCAGTGAGTGGCAATCTGTTGGCGGCAATTAGGCTTCAACCTTGACATCACGTGGATAGACGCAAACCCGACTTACCTTCCATGTGACCTAAGTAGTACTGGCGACAGGCTTGTTAAATCATGAATAATAGGATACCAAAAGCTAGTAATTAAATATTTAGAAACTCAATTTTATTTAGTAAAAGAAGTGTGTGTACTTACAAAAGTGTCTTTCCTGTTACTGACCCCGAGTTGAAAAGCTTCACATATACTGTGAGCACGATCAAGCTCCTGTTTTGAGTTTATAGCTTATTAAACACACCGCTAATAAAGCGCTTTCGAATCTTCTCAAATCTTTTGGATGGTGATCGATTCTGCTATTATGGCTTCGCAAGTTGTGTGTTCATTTAGGGATGAACCGCTGTGAACATACAGAAATCGATGGGTCAGCTTGTTTACTTGAATATTTCTTTCCTGAATTAATTATCAGCCTGTCTTTATCAGACGTGGTTTTTAATTTATTTTTATTTTCGTCTTTACTTAAAAAGTTATATATCCTTAGCGTTATAGAAATGCAACTGCAGCCAAAGTTTTGTCTAAAATACAGTTCAATGTGTTTTCTAATATAAGAATTATATTATTCTCTGTTGTTTGTAGATACGGATCCGTTTTGACATGTGAATTTGTATGAATTTTTTATTTAGAAGTTCTGTAGAAATTCATCTTTGGAATGTTTGTGTGTACTCCTTCATATGTTCCTACCCCCTCCCCAAAGTTTATTATGGACTGTAGTAGTCCCATCGCATGCCTATAGTCCGGCAAATTCTTGAATTTTTTCGTTCGTGCTGGTGACGTATTTTGTAACCACATAAGATCAAATCTTTGAAACAAAAAGAGTTGTTGGTAATTGTAAGATGACAAATAATTATTCTCCAAATAAGAATGTTAGTTCTTGTTTCCCTAGCAATGGCATCAACACATGAAATCGAGAAATGCGTCGATAGAATCCAAGCCGGTGTACCTACCAAACTCCCTTCCTTACTTCTTCCTTTGACCTTACGTGCGTCGTACGTGGATTCAAGCCTAACGTTTCAATGCTGTGGATCGAGGAGACAGGAAAAAGAATACACGCTGTTGTTTCGCAGCAGACAAGACTGTCTGATGACACATACGAAAGGTTCGAGACAATCACTGTTTCAGCCAAACACGGGAAGGAGCAAACCTTCATATGCACAGCTACTGGAGACTCACTGAATGGAACGTCTACAGCAGAAATCACCGTTCTACCTATGTCAGGTTTATGAAACTCCGTCACTCTTTTTTTTTTCTTTCCGAAAGAAATGGGAGCCAATACCAAATTGTCTTTCATAATAAAGTAAAAATCTTGCAACACATGTTGTAATTTGTAATTTTACTTTCATTCTGAGGTTTATTTTAATTAACCATTACAGAGATAACGTTTACAAATGCTCACACACACGTACACGCACATGTATTTAGATGGAAATATGTATAAAAAATATCACATAGTCAACCTTATCAAGCAAGCTTCTTGTCTATATCACAAATACATGTTAAAAAACTAGAAATGTCGCTATGGCGACTGATGCCTCCGCCATAATGCATGATTCTCCCAATAGGTGTATAGTACAATGTCTTCACAATGTGTGATGACAGTTTCACATAACTGGCAAAATATCGAAATAACAGGTTTGTAAGAAATATCTTGAATGTTCACATTCCACGAACTGGGTTTGCTATAATTGTCTATTAAAGAGTGCAGGTACACATACATGTATTTGGGGAATTGAAAATTTTTACTTGACTTCTGACCGACCTTATTATAAGTTTATGCATTGAGTATAATTTTCAAGGTATGAAGAAAGAGTGTAATTACAGTACAAAATATATCTTTTTTTTTCATTTAAACCTGACCTTTGACCCTTAACCTTTGACCTTTGACCTTCTGGCTGGAAATTTCCGAGAGAATCTCCATTAATTAATACAAGTACATATATTAAATTTTAAAACTAATAATGCAATCATTGCATATACTAGTATATGAGGGAAATAGTAAAATTTTGAGGAGTTGACCTTGACCTTTGACCCCCTGACTATTGACCCATGACCCCTAAATTCCCTAGATAATCCCTGCCAGTCAGTACATGCATATATACCAAGTTCCATGAAGATACATTGAACTACTTGCGAGAAACATGATATTGGAACATTTTCACCTAACCTTTGACCTTTTGACCTTTGACCTTATGACATGAAACTCTCTGAATAATTTTTATGCAGTAGTACATGTCTACACTAAGTTTCAAGAATATGACTGCGGGCATTGCATAGATACGGGGGAAATAGCAACATTTTTAGCATTTGACCTTGACCTTTTGACCTTTGACCTCTTGCTAATGTCACTAAAATCTACTCAACTAATTTTCCCATCATACATCATCCTTGGACCAAGTTTGGTGAAAGCTGCTTCATCCACTTTTGAGTTATCACGTAAACAGATTAATTTTATGATTTGACCTTGATCTTTGACCTTTGACCTCTGTCCAATTTCACTGAAAAACTAATCAAGTAATTTTCCCTTCATACATCTTCCTCCAATAAAGTTTGGTGAAATTTGCTCCATCCAGTCTCGAGTTATCGCGTAAACGGATACAATTTCATGATTTGACCTTGACCTTTGACCTTTGACCTTTGACCTTTAGCCGATTTCACCCAAAATCTAATCAACTCATTGCCCCATCATACTTCATACTTGGACCAAGTTTGGTAAAATTCCAGTAAATATTACTCAAGTTATCGCGTAAACGAAAGCGGACGGACGTACGTACGGACGTACTTACGGACGTACGTACGGACGGACGGACAACCCGAAAACATAATGCCTCCGGCACCACTTCGTGGCGGAGGCATAAAAATAACGAGAACGGTGCACCTGACCTCCATTGTACAGAGTCTTTTTTTTTTCAACAGTGCAAGTTGTTACGATGTTTATTCCGATACTCCGTTTTGTGGCCTGCATCACAGAAACCAAGAAAAAGTCGCCAGACATGGATTTTTAGTTAGGGGCAAAGTAATTCTATGATGTACAACTCAATTCATATGGAGTTTCCTATCCTGTCTAAATATAAGGAACAACAATGGTGAGGTTGTTAAAATCAAGCTAAAATTAATCATGCTATATTGACACATTTTGTCCACGACTACCACCAACTTTCAAAGGAGTAGCATCCTTTTTTTTTATTAAAGTCATTAGAGTTAAACGTGATGATGGTTTAAATGGCTTTTACGATTTGAAAAGGGGACTCCAAGACAAACCTAATCACACTATAAAATTCTACAAAGTATACAGAGGTTCTCGAAAAAAAAAATATGCTAACAACATAATTTCCTTTTATGATCCCAATCTTCAGAATAATATACAAGAAATTAAGATTAGTTTTTCGGCGTTGAAAAAAAAAAAAAAACATTAACATTGTGATGTTGCCACGACACCTCTCTCCCTCACTCTCTCACTCTCTACAAATATTTTCTTGCAAATGTCATAAGGAGATGATTTCATGTTTGATTGTTTCTACGTCATATTTCAGGGAAACGTGGAAATTTAGGTATTGTCATTGGACTCGTCATTGGTATATCTGTTGGCTTTGTCATCGCATTTCTCCTCGTTGGAAAATTTCTTCAAATACACTATCCGGACTACCTACCACGAAAAGGTACCGAGATTTGATTTTTGTTAATCATTGCTCAGTGTAACCCAAACAATGAATGTGGTAATATGCCTGTACTCTGGCCTACCCTTTTGAAGGTCGTATGAGATATTATGATACAACATGCTCTTAATGTCATTCCAGAATGAAAGCTTCTTAACGTATACCACAGAATTGACAACTATAAGACTATGAGTAAAGGAAAGTTTCTAACCTTACGATGGTAAATGTTATCATAATATTATCAAGTATGGGCACATAAGTAGTTACAATGTCCACATATTAGATATTAAAAAAAATGACACACACAAGAACAATTTCATTTTTTTTTTTTTTTTTACTGTTGTTGATGTCATGTTTCAAAGGATGTGGATGGAATCCTTGCTGGCGGAGAATATACAAAGAAGAAGAGGAACTCTTACCGCGTATGAAAAAAGTTATGGTATAACATCTCATATGATAGAATAGAGACGAAAGAGTCCGTCATTTTTATAACCATTATTTCCCTTTTCCCCGAAAAGAATTGTAATGTGATTCATCAAATGAAGTAGGGGGGAAAACAAACACTTCTTAAAAAAGTGTGTTCACTTTATAATTATATGAAGATAGTTTCTACATTAGAGTGTACCAACCGTGATACTTGTAAAGAAGGTATTTTTTCCGATGGAGAATGATCACCTTTCTTATACACTGCCTAACCTCCCCCCCCCCCCCGCCTAAAAAAAAAAAGAATGGATTGACAAGGTCGAGTGAAGACAAGGGAATTGTGGAACTATACGGTCAGATGAATTTAGTATGGTTTCACTATAAAAGACAAGTATTTTACATCGTTCACAATACCTTATAGTGTCTAAGATTTCCCGTTTTGGGGGATTTAGGCAATTTCTTAGTGCTTAGAATGATCTGCAAATAAATGACAACCACATGATCTGGTTAATCAGCATAATGTTCTGTTTTCATTAGTGAACAGTTTACAGAAAGAACGCGACGACTTTCGACGAAAAATACAGGATTATGTACCCGGAATGGCGTGGTTTACAACACCTTTTGAAAGCCAATCAAAGGTGAACATCGGTTTATTCGGTGAAAGTGGTGCTGGCAGATCGCGTTTCATCAACTCGCTGAAGCGTGCTCTCTCTGGTAAGAGATATTCATTTTGCTGCTTCTTGAGGGGCAGAGATGTATATTTTCATCTCTCACGGCAGTGCGACATGGGGGGGGGGGTTGTGAAAAAATAATTATACAATCCCGACAAACAGTTGTTACAATGCAACCAGAATTATCAAACTTCCTTGTCAAATCCATGTCTAAGTCCTGCGACTGTCTATAGCTTGTGATGCGCACCCCCAAAAAAATGTGCCACTGTCAATGTGTACATCGTTATCATTTCTATATACCTTCCACGCAGTCGCTGTCATTATGTTGGTGCTTTTATACCCTATTATATCCTATCAACAAACTTTACCATTAGCCACTCATGTTTTACCTTTCTCCTGTATTCCCTGCTTTCAATCTCTCTTTTACGCGGCGGCACTAATGCGTCATTCTCTTTGAGAAATGTCATACTACAAAGCATTGTTGTTTATAGTAAGGTTTTGTTCGGTTTGTAATTGTTTTCCTATAAATTACTGAAACCATTATTTTTTAACTATTTTTACTAAATGTTATTACCTCCATAGTCACACTCCCCTCTTTCCCCTCTCGTCTTTATTTATCCATGTAATTGCCATACATGTTTTATGTGCAGCTGATATCAAAGAAGAAATGAAAAACTCCGAAATATGGTAAAATCTCATTGACATTTCAATGACGACAGAATCAACGCTTTGTATTTTGTACAATATTAAAGAAACTGGATTGCTGTAAAAGACAATCCCTTTTTAATACTATAATTGGGTAAAGTGTGTCAAAGATAACCGATTTCAAGAGACAGGAAATGTGTGCACTTACGTCCACTTCACGCACTCTTCTATCGTAATTTTTCATTGATTTTTCCTCTTCCTGAGTGAAGAGGTTAAGTGTTGGACAAATTGCGGACAAGCTTTTACCTCGAAAACAATCCTTGGTTAAAAAAAAAAGAAAAAAAAAGTTTGCAAAAGACTTCAATTCGTAAGTATTCCAGATCAGCTGCCAAAATTGATGGAGACATGACGGGGTGCATAAACGTAACCATCAACTCTGAAATCTAAAACACTATTACGTCCGTATTAGCATCGGCGCCATCCGGGATGAAATATTCGTGTATTTTGCCAATACAAGCTCATAAAGTCCGTGAAATTTGCTCACATCTTCCCCCATCAGTACAGCCATCAACCCCTCATACTGTTCGTATAGTGGTCGCCGGAGAAGCTTAAGTGACCCACACATACCTCCTTGCTGTTTTTTCCTCTTTGTGTGTGTTTTGATTTGTTTTGTTTTGCTTTGTTTATGTCTTGATTTTCCAGAAAAATGAGCGTTTGAAACAAAGAGATATGCCTTAATGGTGTCGACAAGCAGAGAAGTATGTACGCTGTTGCAGATTTCTGGTGTGCTTGTTATATTTAGCTCTGGAGGTATGTCGCCTGAGAATGATAAAGTATCAAAAGCAAAAGCAAATGTCATCTGTCAACATTTTAGGGATATCCGTGTAATGACCTCGAACGGACCCAGTTGCATCCGTGCTCTTCCTTGATATCCGTGTTGCCTCCGTATCGTTTCCGCTGTGGTCGGCGTTCATTCCTTGTCTGTACGTGTAGGCGCCGCACTTGTCCGTGTAGCCTCCGTACTTGTCCGTGTAGCCTCCGTACTTGTCCGTGTAGACACCCAGTTGGGATCGTGTTCACACCGTCATTGAGATGAAAATCGATATTTTGCATGCCGGAACACCGCGGACGACGATCCGTGGTCATCCGTGTAGCAATCCGTGAAAGTGTAAAAGGGGCTTTAGTAGTGTTCATGGTATTATTACAAACCAAGTCAAAATGCATTATATGCATTGCATAGGCCCTTTCAGTGACATAATTTTCTTACAGCAATCACCAGTTTTTTGGAAAAAATGCTACAATTTGGATGTCACTATAGAGATATGGTATGGAGATCCCCCTCCCTGATCATAAACTCAGACAATTTGGCTAAATAGGTGGAATGCAACCGAACTTTTCTAAGAACACTGATGTTACAAGTTTCAGACAGCATACCCCAAAATGCAAGTTAAATATAACGAAATATGACGACAAACATCTGTCGATAAGGACTGCTTTACCTTTTTTCTAACTCGTTTCTATTCATATGACTGATAAACGTTTTGAGCTAGAGAGAATAATATTTTCCTTGATTCACCAGACGATTCTGTTTGCTTTAACATGAAAAGTAGGTTTCTGCAAGTTTTCGAACCAACTTTACGGAGCAGCTGAAACTTGCTGCTAGCAGGGGAGTGAATTGAATGAACCTCTAGTGTTTATGCCCTGTGGTCAAGTGGGGGATATACATCTGTAACGCAAAGGTCATCATATTTTGGATACGTTCACTTGTTTATGACCGAGGAGGCGCAAAGACATTTGTACGTTATTCTATCCGTTTTCTTCCCGATTCCTAAGGTATCTTTCCTTTTATTCCAAGACAAAATTGTGTGTGCTCCATGGCAGTAATCAGGTACTAGAAGAAACAACATAATGCGTACTCATTGGAATATCAAAAGAAAAAAAAAATCAAATTACTATCAAGTACATGTGGATATCTCTTGATACTCTCAGGCCAGACACAGGAAAAGACGCGATGAGGTTTATTGACAAATTCTTTCGTTCAATGGCATTGTTTCCAAACCGTAAGTATAATATAGTATCCTATACGTCATTAGCCATGTATCTCGGAATCCATGCTGATGAAACAATTAATGCAATAGCTTCATATTGCCAAACTGATCTTATTACAATGTTTGCAGAATGTAAGGCATTAGATATTCATATCAACACCGAACAATGCATGCCTACAGTGATGGGCGGTGCTAAAGGAAGATGACTCCGTTTTTACACGTTTTCCGCGCCATGTGTTTGGCGGATACTGACCACAATAATCTTTTTAAAAATCTAAATCTTCATAAAATGTTAATTTTAATGCATCTATCCTGCTGGTCAAACTCTCACATTGATATCTTTCAGGTCACACTTTCTAAAAGGGGATTTGTTTAACGTATCGTTTAATCAAATGTTCTTGTCCTTGTAAACCCTTTCTTTCGCGAATATTGCCTCCGCCAAGATGTTTCGTTAGACTGCAGGTATTGTATGGGTGCCTTATGTCTTGATAAGTTTTTTTTTTTTGTTTTGTTTTTAGATTACATTTATTCATTTATACATTCATTCATTCATTCATTCATTCATCCATTTATTTATTCATTTCTTCTTGTTTTGCCTGTGATTCGTGTTTTTGACATCATGTTTTTAAAACATAGTTTGATATGGGTTGTATTGCTATAAGCATTGATACGTGACCAACGAACTCCAGTGTTTTTGCTATTCAAACCTAGTTCTAGAATGTGTGCTGGAATTTCTTTATTTTTACCACGCCAGTTTCACTAAATTATTATGGTGATGAGATGCACAGACAGGCGCGCCGGAAGCAGTTTGGGATGGGGGGGGGGGGGGGGGGGTGGGGGTGGGGGCAAATATTGGAGGGGGCTCACGAAGACCATACATTATGTTACACAATACACACACACACACACGCACACACACACACACACACACACATATATATATATATATATATATATATATATATATATATATAATATGTGTGTACAATGGCGTACCGTGGGTCGAGACATTGGGGGGGGGGCACCTTGTGGAAGAGTGATTCTTAGGGTGTGTATGCTTGTGCGTGTGTGCGTGCGCTGTCAGTCTGCAAACTTAATGGGACTACAATACATTACGGAATGTGATACATTCAACAACGCAGTCATTGAGCAACATTTTAGTTTTCCTTACATGGATTATGGAATGATGGTGTGAAACGGCAAGCACTGTCAGCAACATCAGGAGAATTGCATAACAATAAAATGCGAGCGAGCGGAGCGAGCGAGATTGAAAATTTTTGACATTCTACAGTCCAAAAACTGCCGTTTGTGGCTATATCTTTCGTTTTGGAAATTAAGGGGAGGCGCACCGGGCTACTGCTGGCAATTACTGGCAGCAACGTTAGGAGAATGGTATAACGATTAAATGCGAGCGAGCAAAGCGAGGGAGCTTGAAAAATTTTGACATTTTACAGTCCCCAAACTGCCGTTTGTAGCTATATTTTTGCTTTGGAAATTAAGGGGAAGGCGGCCCAGGCGCAACTGCTGACAATTACTGGCAGTAACATTCTCTTTTACAATGGCATAACGATTAAATGCGAGCGAGCTTGAAAATTTTGACATTTTACAGTATAAAAACTGCCGTATGTAGCTATACTTTTTTTTTTCGCTTTGGAAATTAAGGGGGGGGGGGACGCACCGGGCGCAACTGCTGGCAATTACTGGCAGCAACATCAGGAGAATGGCATAGCGATTGAATGCGAGTGAGCTTGAAAATTGTGACATTTTACAGTCCAAAACCTGCCGTTTGTAGCTATATTTTTTTCGCTTTGGAAAATAAGAAGGGGGGGGGGGGCGGTGCGGGTGGGGGTTAAAACTTTTTTTCCGGGAGCGCTACCTACGCATCAGGTGTTACGTTATTATACTAACGATGGAAGAGGGACGTATGGAAGATTTTCTTTTTTTCTCAAGGGGGGGGGGGGGGGCACACGTATAACAATTACAAAACAAAGAAGAATTTTTAAAAAGTTGCTTCAAAAGGAGAGTTGGCATGGGCCAGTTGTGTCCGCCTCTAAACCCGCCAGTGCTTAAAGCTAACATTTTTATATTTACACGATTTTCCATAGCCAAAGGCCTCTAAAAACTGCAACGGTTACCGTTGAATGCGGTTGAGATAATCTGCTCACACGCAATGAGAAATGAATGTCTAAACATTTATGAGAGTTAAAATTACTAGTCTTAGCTAATAAATTTCCATATTTGTATTTAACTTTTATAGTATATTTATTTTATTTCATTTATTTTTATTTATTTATTCATTTTGTTATTTTCTTTGGGGGGGCTTTTTTTTTTTGGGGGGGGGGGGCAAAAATGCGTTTTGCCCCCCCCCCCCCCTCCCACACTTTTTGGATTGGGGGGGGGGGGGGGGCGTCCCCCCCCCCCACTTCCGGCGTCTATGTGCACAGACAAACATAGTTAGAGACCGTTGGCAAACAATAGCAGCAAAGAGTTTAGTGTACTAATGTGAGGGAGACAGGCCAAATACATGTCGATAAAAATAAGTTTTTAACGTCCACTGCTCCACAGAAGCTAGAGAAAGACATGGTTCAACTGGTGAAGCAAAATAACCGTAATAAGAAATTTGCATAACGCTCACAGGCAAGGTCGAGGAATCTCTGAAGGATGATGCTCCCATCTTTACCAAGTGTTGACTGAGTATAGGATGTAGTGTTACCGTCGCCTCTCCCAAACATTGACCTTGACAATCGGTTTGCTTTACTTCAGCTTATTTTTTTTTGATAAATGCACTTGGACAATCCTGTTATAATTTAAATGTGTTTTTGTTGTTGTTTTTCGCAACACAATTACTGTGTTTTCACACTTTGAAACTTTGAAACCGGATATGAGCTCTGTTATAATCCAACGTAATTTGAAGAGCTTCACGTGACTTTCAAGACACTCAGTTCGGGGCTGTAGAAGGTTTATAAATAATGTAATACATTGCAGTGTTCATAAGCTTACAGAAACAGAGAGTTGACTCGAGCTGAGCACTTTTAACTTTTTTCGACATCTTATCACCTCGGAACTATCACCGCGTCTACCAACCCGATTTTATCGTTACATGGTGTCAAAGACACTTGTGCTCCTTTGACGTTATAGTTATATTTTATTCCTGGCTCAGAACTGTTTTTCTTTACTTGAATTAAGGCCAAACTATTTGATTACTATTTCCCCTGGTTTGATAAAATAGACGATGAAAATGGTGTAGGGAAACATGGGGTTAGTGCAATGAATGAAGAAATTTTGCTGTCGGGAAGACCTCATGGAGGAACAGCTATAATCTGGAAACAAAGTAATAAGTTGAAAGTGGAACCTGTAAGATTGGATTCAATTAGTAAGAGAATGGCTGCAGTTATTATAACCTTTGAAGATATGAAGAGAATGTTATTATTCAATGTATACATGCCGTGTGATGATAGGTCACAGTACGGTAACTTACGGCAGTACCAGGAAATTTTAAATGATATTGAGATTTGTTTGGAAGGAACCAATGTTGACTATGTCTGTAATGGTGGTGATTTTAACACTGATATCTCCAGAGATACTTATCAAACTAGATTATTTTTAACATTTTTCAATGATAATTTTAAAGTTTGCACACAAGATGAGTGTTGTATGTTTGAGTACACCTACAGAAGTAAAGGGACTAATGCTACATCATTGATTGATCATTTCGTTACAACTGAAAATCTAGCAGAGTCTGTTCAAGAATACGAATGTATTGACACAGTACATAATTTTTCTGATCATGTGGCTGTGAGATGTTTACTGGATCTGAACGTCTCTGAGGCTGCTGAGAATCAATCTATTCCAGGTCCCCTAGGAGAAAAGGAGGTTGTGTGTAACTGGAAATATGCCAAAAAGGAAGACATCAATAGGTATGAATCAATACTAAGAGGCTTGTTAGAGAAGATTGATGTGCCCTTATGTGCTATTCATTGCAGTGGGACGAATTGTAATGATCATTACTGTGATATAGATAATTTTCATGAGAATATAATTAATGCATGTTTGACAGCAGCTAATGTAATATTTGATAAAGATATTTCAGAAGTCAAGAGTAAAGTTATACCTGGCTGGAATGAATATGTTGATCCGTTTTTTAAAAATACATTGTTTTGGCATAAGATGTGGGTTGAAAATGGACGTCCACAAGAGGGTCAGTTGTTTGAGATTAGAAAGAAATCAAGGGCTGAATATCATAAAGCTCTAAAAAGAATACTGCAAGAGGCTGAATCAATAAAAAGTGATAAAATTGCTGCGGCTATTGCATCTGGTAATTCAAAAAATTTGTGGAAAGAGGTAAAAAAAATGTAACAGTGTTAAAAATGTGAAAAGATATCCAAATGTAGTTGATGGAAAGCAGGGAAAAGACGATATTGCTGAAATGTTTGCACACAAATTTGAGAATCTGTATAACAGTGTTTCCTTTGATGAAAGAGAAACGGCTATTCTCAAAAACAACATTGATAGTCTACTGAATGAAAAATGCAGGCGTGATTCATGTACTCATGGTGATCATTGTATATCAGCAGCTGAAGTGTTCAATGCTATAAAAAAGCTGAATAAGTCTAAGAAAGACGATATTACTGGAGTAATGTCAGATCATTTTATTTATGGTAACAACGCTGTAAGTGGATATGTTGCTTTGTTGTTTACCTCAATGATTAGACATGGGTATACACATGAAAATATGCTTAGAAACACAATGGTCCCTATTCCAAAGGAAAGATGGGCAAATCTTGGAAACTCATGTAATTTTCGTGCAATAACTCTGAGTAGTATAATTGGAAAAATCTTAGAATTAGTTATTATGAATAGAGAACTAGATCATTTATGCACAAGTGATCTACAGTTTGGGTTTAAAGAGGGGATATCTACGACAATGTGCACAAGTATGGTTAGAGAAACAGTTTCATATTTTCTCCATGATAAGAGCAATGTTTATGGTCTTGTGTTGGATGCCAGCAAAGCTTTTGATAGAGTCAACTTTGTCAGATTATTTGAAATTATGTTAGGCAAAGGGGTGTGTCCAATGTTTTGCAAGCTGTTGCTAAATATGTACTTAGATCAGAAGATCAGACTCAGATGGAATGGAGTTTATTCTGATTTCTTCACGGTTTCAAATGGAGTTAAACAAGGTGGTATATTGTCTCCATGTATGTTCTGTCTCTATATTGATGGGCTTCTGCATCAACTGCAGGCACTTGGTGAAGGCTGTTACATGGGTCAAATGTTTAGTGGCGTTTTCTCATATGCTGATGATTTGATCATTTTATCCCCAAATGTGTCAGCTCTGAAGGAAATGATTACTATCTGTCAAAAATATGCTTCTCAATTTGATTTGAAGTTTAATAGTGACAAAAGTCAGCTTATTATATTCAAATGTGATGGAAAAGAAGTTGTAGATCCAAGGATAACAATTAACGGAGAGTATGTGAAAGTTGTAGACAATATATGTCATCTTGGTCATATTATTACAAATGATATTTTGCATGCTGATTTGTCTAAAATTAATGGTGATTTTAACCGTCAGTGTAATATTTTATTGAGTAATTTTAGATATGCTAAGTGTGAGGTACGTAATGTTTTGTTTAAAAAATTTTGTTGTAGCTTTTATGGCTCTCAGTTATGTCCATTATATGACTCCTCTTTAGATGCATTATATAGACACTGGAGAACTGCTGTTCGAAGAGTATGGAAAATTCCATGGCAGACACATAATGCATTCTTGCCTTTTTTATCAGCAATGATGAGCCCTGAATTATGGTTCCATAGAAGGTGTTTCAATTTTATAACAAAATCTTTAAACACAAAGAATCAGATTGTTTCTTATATAACAGGAATGAGTAGATTTGGAGCATATTCTGTACTAGGTGGCAATTTGAGATTTTTGAATAGTAGGTATTTTTTAGACCAGTCGAAGATAAATGAAAGATGGAAGGCATTATGCGGTGAGATGGATGAAGCCATGAGGAATGCCGAGCAAATAAGGGAATTGATACATATGAGGGATTACAAAGAATTTTCTTTTTTAAACCCTCAAGAATGTAATGAGTTGATTTCGTATCTGTGTTTACATTAATGTGGCATAGTGTAGTTGGAATGAAATACTTTTAGTTTTTTTACTGGCTACACTATTATACAGAATATAAAGTAAAAGATGCATTTTTTTTCTTTTTATATCATCATGACTGCTTCGGGGACAGTTGTTGAATTTTATACACATGTTGTGCTGCATGTACACATAGTTATATACATGCACACTGTCATATTGCTGGTAGTCTATTTGCGGGAGTGTATGGGAGCGAGTGAATGCCAAATTGTGAATGCATTCGAATGTGCGTATACGGGTGCATAGTACATAGAACATCGTACTTATTGAACAATGTGTGCATGCCTATGAGAGCATGCACGGGCGCACGTGCACACTTGTGTGTACACATCATGTACTAGTAGTCAGAGAGTGAGGTACATTGTACATTGTGCTGGATTGGGTGCGTAGTTTTTTAGCCGGGATACGGATGGGCACTGTGCTCCACTCACTTCCCCGAACAGTCAGAGTGGGCACGGTCGAGGGAGGGTTGATGGGAGAAAATATGTGGATGTCTGTTGGATCTCCCTGAGGGCATTTTTAGACCTATGTGTGCGTCTGTTTAATTTTTTTTTTCAATATTTCATTTCTGTATCCATGTCTACACATTGTATCTGCATGTTTTTAGGAATATTTTACTGTATATATATGTGCTTTGTAAGAAGGGAATAAAGAATATAATAATAATAATTTCCCCAAACTAACCAATATATTTAGTGAACAGTGTCTCATGGGTGTCTACCACTGAGAGGATTGTAACTTCGTCAGTCATCAACTATTGAGTTAAAACAATGCATCCTACTCTGTAAAAAATGTCTTTTTGTATGTGTGTGTTTCTAGGTACACCATCGTTGATTGTACTAACGCACAAGAGTGAATATGAAGATGCAGAGGCTGTTCGTCGGGAAATGATAAGAGTCACAGGCTGACTGAAAGAACTTATCTGGATTTTTGACAACTACACCCCAGCAGATAAGGAGGAAGACATTGAAAAAGATATTGCTTGTCTACAATTCCTCTGGCTGGCCCTGAGGGGTTGCGACATTAATCTCCTTTATTGTTCGTAAATGAAATAATCTCTCATAGTACAATATCATTTCTAACGGTATTTCAAAAAACAAAACAGATTTTGTTAGAAATATGTTTTCAAAGGGTGTATATGTCTGTGTTCTTTTAATAAGCCGATTCTATTTTACTACAGAGCTATACTGTTTCAGATATTGATGCAAAATAGTGTTTATTGATGAATCGTGTCTTTGCAGTCTTTGATCATCGGTTTACTGCTACATTCAATGCTGAGGAAATTAGTGTGACGTCTTTCATGTCTGTTTTTAGATGTGAATCTACAGTACTCTTTGCTACATGCAGTGACATGCATGCCAAGAGTTACCTAGCATTGAGGGCGTGTACCGATATTTTAGGATCTACACAATACTTGTGCGCCTACAACACCTAAGTGAGTTTCGTGTGTCTGTGTGTGTGTTTGTGCTAGTGTATGAATGTGTGTGTTAGGTATACAGAATAATATGGTTCTTCAGTTAGAAAGTTTCCGATCGCAGTTCATCTATCATAATTCTAATTTCAATAGTTCATTTTGTTACGTAATGTAGCATACCTGTAAAAATAAAAGGAACGCGGCATTAGAAATGCTTACCTTCTAGGGTAAAACTCTATATCACGTATATTGTGTACTTACTATGAAGTGCTATTTCAAAAAATAAAGATTTTTTGTAGATATGACAACATGACTTTCATTCCCTCAGTCATTGTGACTTAACTTTTCATGTGAAGAGCTCACTTCAAAAGGCGCTTAATACATCATTTTTCAATGGATTTAGCACCTTTTGGAAACAAGCTGTTAATATACACACACACACATATATATACATATACATATGAAGAGTTTGTTCGCAAAAACCGATAAGTCCATATTTGCCAAATGGAGATATTTGCGATTAAAGGTCAAGAAAAATAAAGAGAATAATAAAAAAAAATGCTTCGTTTGACCATAACTTCAAAAGTATACCTTTATATGTGACCAATATATCATTTAAAAGGTATTATTTTGTACTTTATGACAGAGACCGTGCTTCAAAATCTTCCAAAATGGACTTATCGGTTTTTGCGAACAAACTCTTCATCATACATGCATATATATATATATAGAGAGAGAGAGAGAGACAGACAGACAGAGAGAGACAGACAGACAGACAGACAGACAGACAGAATGTGTACAAATTAACTGTGACAATAAGTTCATATTTGAATGGGTTTTCAAACATAAGCATCAGAGAGTTGTCAAAACAACAATGGTGCTTTTGATAATATATACTCAACCCCGTTTGACTGATATTAGGCCCCCCCCCCCCAAAAAAACACTATCTTAGTCATTTATTCTTGCATGTGCCTCCTTTGCAACTATTGCCTTGTACATTCATAATAAACCTCGTTGAATATTTGGCCCACAGCAGAATTCTTCTTAAGTTATTACGTACACCTTTAGGTGAAAGCGTAGGCCTATATAGTGCCGGTTGTTTTGTTTTGTTTTGTTTTGTTTTGTTTTTCGGGGGGGGGGGGGAAGATGTGTGATAGTTACCTTAAACAGTACCTTGTTGAAGTATGCGTGTAAAACACGCCAACGATACTATAATTAATTCCAGGTTTCGTATTTCATGCTTCCATTTTTTATTAACCTTCTGGCAAAAAGTAGCAATAGTAATCGCCGCTTGCGATGTTAAGCTCAAGATCACAACGTTTTAGATTTGTAAGATATGTAAGATTTTTTTTTTCAACACACCTTGAATGTGTTTTCCATGTCTGCGTCGCCTTTGCTTCTATACCTGATATGGTTTCTTGTTCATTACTTTTAGTTTTTTTTTCCCCAAACTAGTGTATTTGATTGTAACTGTTAATTGAGATATGTGACGTATATCCAATGAAAACACACACACACACACAAACACGGAAAAAACATATCCTGCGCTCCTCTTTATTGTGTGTTTCATGTCGTGTATTCAAATATATATATACATATATATATATATATATATATATATATATATATATATATTAATTCTTTTAAGCAAAATTAAAAATTGGTAGGTGGCGTTTGTATCGTTTTTATTTTTATTTTTTCAATACTAAAAAAAGGTGTAACGGGTCAATCAAGTCAATTTTGAATTTTACATGTTTTCTGAAATAGCAATTCTTCTACATTATTCGTAAGTTTGGTATGATTTTTATTTATTTATTTATTTATATGTTTTATTTTCACAGGGTGGCTCCGTCAGTGGGTTAAACACTGTTGTTCTTGGAGGCCCTGCATGAACACATACATACAAATATGATATATGATAAAATGGATGGGAAGTGGGTAACAGCAATTTTTCTACAACTCTTCTTTTTTTTTGTGGAGAAGTGTGATCAGGTATGTCTTAGAGGCTCCTTTTCCATTCTTGAAAATCCTTTGTACACTCTTAAGTTTCAACTCTAATAACTTTTAAAATAATAATGCTACTGCTTTGAAAGTTGACATAAATCACTGACAGAATGTGTTCAATGTGATGGATTATGCTAATAATCTCTCCATTATGGCTGCTACGGTTAGTGGGGCAGAAATATGAAAAAGATGCTCACATACGGCGGAAAGTATGAAATGTTTGCACATAGGGGTATTTTGGGGCGCTGATTACAAAAATTGCCGCATCCAAGAGATCTGGCCACGGGGTCGGCCGCCATTTTGAATTCCAATATGGCCGCCATCAAAGATCCCTATCTTCAGTTCTTAATGACATAAGCCATTGAAATTTGATAAATAAAAGCATGGTGATATGATAACTTCAAAACCAGACTTATTTCATATGTCTGACAAGCTGCACGGCAGCCAATTTGAATTTTCCTACATAGTTGCCATGTTGGAATGTTGAAATTCTCTATCTTGGGTTTGTAAATTAGGCTACTTGATTGAACGCGCGTTTGTAACTGATTGAGTGCGCGCTGCTGTATTTACATTGTGACGTCAGTGAAAGGTGCATGGTGCTTCACTTTTGCTGCCCTTTTTGGCATGCCCGTGAATGTTAGTCGTGATGTTGGAATTCAAAATAGCGAGCATTGCGTTTGTCAGACACATCACATTAGTCTATTCTTAAACTCAGTATGTTAATATACTTGTTTGCACCTAATTTCAGCGCCTCTCACCACTTAGAACTCGAGATAGAGATTTTGAACATTTCGTCGAAGCGGCCGTATTGGAATTCAAAATGGCGGCTATTCGATGTTTGTCAGACATTTCAAATTAATTTGTCATCAAATTCAATATGTCAAAACGTTCTTGTGTACCAAGTTTTGGTACCACAGGTCACTAAGAACTGAAGATAGGGATCTTTGAATTTGTTTTGTGATGGCGACCATATTGAAATTGAAAATGGCGGCCGATTCCGCGGTCAGATCTCTTGGATCCCCAAATTACCCATACACGTATATGCAAAATTTCATACTTTCCGCCGGATGTGAGCATCTCGACCAACTTTTGTTACATATCTGCCCTACTAGGTGGTTTACATCCTGTGTTTGGCCGATTCATCTCACAAGTAATTCCTACCAAAATTTAAGGACGTTCCTCAGTTGAGTTGTGCGCATCCTAGCTGCGCAGGTTGGCAGTGACGTAACAAAGAGCGTAGAAGCGCACGCACGAGTGATGAGCTGAGCTAGCTGAGCTGAGCAGCTACTAGTAGATCGAGCTAGAATGTGGTACGTACGGATACCCGACAGCTCCCCACCGCGGCCGCGCCGGGCGGCCTCGCTCGGCTCGCGTGCCGACTGTACGGGTTACAATCTGTACATACTACGCAAAGTTCAGCGGTCCGAGCCGCATGGTCATGGTAGCACAACACTGATCTACGGAATCGGGAAGCTTGCAAGTGGAAATGAACTGTTTACATTTTCAATCCATAGATCTGTTTTGTGACATGCAGTTTATTATCTGTTCATCAACATAGTCAAGTCGAGTGTTAAGGTACCTAGGGCCTCTAGGCCCTAGTCGGGGACTACTAGTCTATTAGAGTAGGTGTAAAAAACAACAGCAACAACAACAACAACAACAACAACAACAACAAAACAAACATATTACACACACTTAATATTTACGTCTAACAACTAAAACAATCTGAGTTTCTCTGTTAAAATCTAAATTAAATCTATACTTGTCATTACTAATATAAAATACTTTTTTATTTTTGGTTACAAAATACAAGGACACGAAAGTGTTATCAAACAATAGAGTATTTGTCACTTTCACCATTCAGATATTAATTTTTGATTACCAAATCTGGTATAAAAAAAAAGGAGAATCAATTGTTTTGTTTTGTTTTTCGGGGGGGGGGGGGTACTCAAGGTACATCTCCATAGTTTACAACACGCACTTTACCAACCACTGCAACAACCAACACATGCAATCTACAATCAACGTCATTACACTGTATATTAATATTTGTTTTTCCTTTGGAGGACCGTCAGACTAATGCCAAAACTCCCATTTCCTTATATTTATTCTTCTTCCTCCATTATCACTTTCTGCACATGGTTACAGCAAGTGGGTAAAACAAACAAACAAGCATGTCAATGTGGAGTTTTCCACGCTTGCGTCCACATAATATCATTAAGGCTGTGTAAGGAAAATTATAACAAAAGCGCACATGGACCTTCCTTTCTGAATATTTTTTCACCATATCAGTGCAATTGTGACACGTTTTTTTTTTTTTCTGAAAAAAAAAGAAAGAAAATGGGGTTTTGAGTGAACCGCATGATATTCATACATCTTAGCAGGGTATATCCCTGCATTGGTTCCTGGCCAGATTTGGGGGTCTTACGATGGTTTTTGTCGCAAGGATGCTCTGCTAGCACTAAAACGAGCACATGTACCCCCCCCCCCCATTTTTACAATTGTTCTGCATTATTAAGTAACCCTTCTTCTACAATTTGATAAAGTTTCGTAAAAAAGACATGGTTTTGAATGTATACAGCATGACATTTATGAACCCCACCTAATCAGGGCACCCACGAAAGTTTTATAACCAGATTTTGGGGTCCTATGATGATTTCTATCATATTGGGGGTACTGCCAGTACAAAAACGAGCAAATGACCCCACACTTTTTATCGTTTTTCTGAAATTAGTAAGGTTTCTTCTACAATTTGGTCAAATTCGTGAAAATGACATGGGTTTTGAATGTACAGCATAATGAACCCACCCTGTCAGGGCATCCCTGCATAGGTTCCTGACCAGATTACGATGATATATGTCCCATGGGGGCGCTGCTAGCTCAAAAAACAAGCACATGAACCCCCACTTTTAATTGTTTTTCTGGAATTAGTACGCCTTCCTCTACAATTTGGTCAAGTTTCATGAAAATGACATGGGTTTTGAATCTACAGCATAAGTTATGAAGTTATCAACCTTGAGAGATTTCGGTGTTTTCTGCCGCGTGAGGGCGCTGCTTCCTCAATTACTACAATTGTTGCAAATTTGGAGAAAATAACCAGGATTTGAAAATAATTATGGGGATTTAAGTTTGTCATTGCAGGTTTTGTTGCCAATCATGGTCTTGATCCTACATAACGCTATCATTTTGGTATTGGACGGCCAGATTGTCATTTTCTTCAAAGTCCCGTAGAAGAAAAACAAGCGCATGAACCTCTGGTTTTAATTATATATTTGGGCTTCGGATGGGTCAAAGTTACGGTCTGGAAAGTTTGAAGAAAATGACATGGACTTCACTTTAACTGAGGAACATCCTTAAATAGGTTAGGAGAGTCCATTTTATTGAGTTATACATCACTTCATAAGCTTAGAAGTCTGCTCTTTCAGAATCTGCTCTAAACTATAAAAAAAATCCATGTCAGGCGATCTTTTTGTTGCTTTTGTGGTACAGGGTCACAAATATTTGTAATGATACACCGCGGTCTTCCCACGAGATCGACACCCACGAGTCATACAGCACAGAAGACCGACATGGAAAATATTTACATGAGTAAGCCCACGAGTTATAAGCTCACGAATCAAACAGCCAGTGCGTGCGCACTATAGCTAAATAAAGCCCATGAGTTCGACAATGCGCACAAAAGGCTCACGAGACCAACACTAATCAAAAGAGATACTTTTCCCATGTAGAATGAAGTTCCCAATTCTGGCGCGCGTCCACGTTTTTTGTCTCGCACAGTGTGAAAAAGCAGCTGGGAGACTACGAACCATGGAGATACAGTTACATCGCCATAAGCAGAATAATTCCGATAAACTAAGTTCTTCGTCCATAAACTTGCATAATAGCCGAAAATCTCAGTTTATCAGTTGATAAACAGTTTTTGTTAATGTGTGTGTGTGTTTTTTTTTTTTTGAGAAAAAAACTGTGTTTATGGAGCGATAAATTTAGTTTATCGATAAACTTTGTCTATCAACTGAAAAACGCAGTTTATCAAGCGAAAATGGCGCGCCATTGCCCAATAATACCGATAAACTGAGTTTATCGCCGATATCGCCGGTAAGTTGGGTCAGTCGGTAGCGCGTCTGCCTCTGGCCCGAGTTTGGACTGAGCAATGTTGTGTGTAATTATACTGTCCCCTCTAGCAAGAGGCAAAACGCTCTCTCCCTCGGATAGGACATAAAATGGAGAGTCACAACTCATGCTCCTGCTTCATGCATTCATCGCACAGAGCAGGGTGTTTAACTCGGTGAAGTATAGTCAGCCACACATCCAACTGGACCCCATCAAAGACCAGCTTGGCAAAGCTGAATATGGGCTATCCAGCCGTCTTCTCAGATGGAAAATTAACAAACAGACAAAAAAACAACAACAAACACACTTCGTTTATGGCCAAAAAACTCATTTTATCATTCGATAAAAAAAAAGTTGTTGGTTTTTTTTTTTTCGAGAGAGAGAGAGTTTATCGAGAGATAGACTTAGTTTGTCGATAAACTTTATGAACTGAAAACGCAATTTATCAATTAACTTAGTTTTTCGCTCGATAAATGGTGTTTAATTCTTTCGAAAAAAAAAATTGACTGATAAACTTACTTTTTCGGTGATAAATTCAGTATATCACTATAAACTAGGTTTATTTTGTCTATTTACTTTCTTTTTAAAGGCTGCCAATAAGGAACTCAATTGTTTCGTGTTCACGCCATGACAGACGCATTTCTTGTCAAAGTTCGTTCGATAAGGGTAGTCGATACATGTACGTTTATCGACTGAAACAGAGTTTATTGCGATAAACTGGGTTTTTCGCTCGATGAACACAGTTTCTCTCGAAAAACATATTCAAGCCAAGTCACTTGTGGGCGCTAACCGTTGCCACTGCTCGTGTGCCGTATTACAAGCTCCAGGCATTGTACGACACTGATAGTTGCATTGCGGCAAGTTGTCAACTTAGACCAAGGAGGTACTAGGCAAGTACCTCCTTGCTTAGACCAGGCGTCCACTAGGGCGCGGACAAGACCCGGACAAGACCCGGAATGCAAATTTTGTATTCCGCAATTCTTCGGCAACCTGTCCGCACGTTCCTGAACGTGTCCGCTCACTGTCCTAAACATGTCCGGGCATTTCCGCACCTTCGGGAGAGAGAAAAATTTCCGCGTCCAAATTTTGATCGAGACCAAAATTTGGACGCGGAAATGAACTTCCTGACACCTTCGGCAATGTTCGGCGACTTGTCCTGACGATGTCCTGAGGATGTCCCGCTTGTCCGGAACACTTCCGCTCCTTCCGCACACGCTCCGGAAAGAATCCCGCGGTGCGGGGAAGCTTCGCGAATGAAAGCGGAAGACACCAGAAATGTTTTAGGACAGCGCGGGGCCGATGCGGATCTATGTATGCAAGTGTCCGGAACCGATGTGGAAATTTTGTGACCCAGACACGAAAGTGTCGACACTTTCCGCGAGCGTCATGTCAATGAAACGCAAAAAGAGCAAGAAGGGAGGCGAGGCCCCCATGCAAATATCCCCATCACAGGCACACCTTTCGTCTAGTGACGAAGAGCAGGTAAATCTAAGGAGTTCCCGGTCCCAGAAGGCAAAGAAGAAAGTAGTAGAGACTGTACCAATAGCAACCAGAAAGAAGTGAAATCAGCCCTCCTAACCTCCTAGTAAGTTTATGTTGATTTGATCTTTTCAGAAAATTATTTTTCATCTGAGTGACTTTCATGGTTCCCATTACTTACTATGGTACATTTTCCTTTATGTCGTTTTCTTATTTTATTTGCAAACAAACTAGGTTGTCCCATGTGACAGCCTAGCTGAAAAATCACAAAAGCAGGTGGAAATACACTCAGAAAAAAAAAGCATAGAATTTATGGCTAAATATTAATGTATTATATAAACATGAACAAGTTGTTATTCATACGTAAATGCTATCTAATGATGCGATATATTAGAACAAAAGACAAATTCATCACAATATATATATATATATACAGGTGTATATATATATATATAATGATATATATATATATATATTTATATATATATATATATATATGAAATATAAATAGATTATATATATATATATATTTATAATGATATATATATATATATATATATATATATATATATATAAATATATATACATTGTACAGTACATTCTCTTTCTGTTGTTTTTTTTTTTTCATCCTTCTCCTATAAAGCGTATGTCAGGGTAGTGAGATGCGCAATGCAAGCACTGTATTAGGTATTTCTGTAGTCACAAGTGAGCGGTTAGTGCGTGCTGGAGTCCCGTCCTAATCCCGCGGCTAATTCCAAACAGTGCCATATCATTATAAAAAGAACGAAAATGTACCCTCATACATGTTAACATAATTATGAACTATAAAGTGAACCAGTGTGGAGGATTATTACCTGGAAGTTAGTTGTCGTAAGAGGCTTTGCCCTGGAAGAGAAGATTCTCTATGGATATTGCCCGGGAGGGTAATAACTCTAAACAGATTAGTCGTCCGGAGGGGTCTGCAATTTTCAGGGTAGTAGTTATCAGGAGGTTAGTTAGTGATATCATAAGGATGTTTAACAAAAAAAAAAAATAGTTGCTGCATTATCATTTTCTTAAAAAAAAAGACTGAACAAACAGTGAACACACACACACACACACACACACACACACATACAAATGTGTTTAATGAGTAATTGTGAAGTTAAAGGGATGGTATAGTACTGGTTGAGGTTAGGATTCAGCTTTAAACGTTTTGTGCGATATTTAACTAAACCACTCTAACAAAATAGTAAAGAGCATACGATTCCAAAGGGAGTTGAAAGTTTATTTGATCAAATTCGGTTTTGTTATGACTGAATTATTCAAAACAAGGTAAAACAAAGCAATCCTGATAAAAGTCGTTCCTTTTTCATTTTTGAAGTGGGACTGAACAAACAGTGAAAAAACACACACACACACAAAATATGTGTTTAATAAGTAATTGTGATGAAGTTAAAGGGATGGTATAGTACTGGTTGAGGTCAGGATTCAGCTTAAAATGTTTTGTGAGATATTTACAAACCTCTCTAACAAATAGTAAAGAGCATACGATTCCAAAGGGAATTGAAAGTTATTATTTGATCAAATTCGGTTTTGTAATGACTGAATTATTCAAAACAAGGTAAAATATAAAGCAAGCCTGATAAACTTCGTGCCCTTTTCATTTTGAAGTGGGAATCCTGACACAACGCTATGTGAAATATCTTATCTATCAAGCATTTCATAGAGTGGTTTGTTCTGTTTATCCTTGATAGAAAGCTACCGATCCGTCGCGGACCACAGTGGGATTCCCAAGACCCCCGTCACCGCCGTAAAATAAAACGCGATCGAACAATGGTCTAGCCATCACGTGACGTGTACAATATTTCCGCAAGTTCATTACAACCGCTAGTTCGAATAGGATACTGTCAGCTATCGCGGGCTTGGTCCACACTGCCGCTGCTGCCGTCGTTATTAACGTCTGCGCACTTGGTTTCATCGAAATTGTCTCTTTTCTTTTTTTGACAAGTGAAACTTCTCTTCCAGTTGAAATGAAAAGATACCGCAAGAACGTAGATTTGTTCCTAATAGTGACTGTCTGTGTAATCCATTGTAGCTTTGCAGAAGGTAAGAAGTGTGTCTTTTCAATGCATTACACATTTGTTATACCGAAGATCTAGATAATGATCATGATGATGATGATGATTGTAACTAGGCTTATACATTATAATCCAATATGTTTGTTTTATTTCACCACTGTCATTTTTACACAATTATTATTGTACTGATAATGCGGAAGGTGATACCATCACAGTTGCTATTGTAACGCAGTGATATCATTGATATTGGATCGATAGATTAATATTGGACAAGTTCTGTGTGATATGATATAAATTTATTGTTGTGGAAATGTGAACTTCAACAGTTAATTGTTTTGTAACTCGTGTACACGTTTTGACCTACCAGTCGTTTTGAATAAAACGGTAGACATGTTTTCATATATATATATGTGACCCTGCACCTCAAAACACACACAAAAATCCCCAGACATGGATTTTTAGTTAAGTGCAGATTCTGAAAGAACAGACTCTAAGCTTTAAAATGATGTATAACTCAATTCAATTGGATTCTCCTAACCTATATAAATATTGGAAAAAAAAAACACACACTGGGGAAAAGTGTGAACTGAGAAAAGAGGCTTTGAAGTACAGTGTGTATTCAAGCGCTTAATCTCTATCAAGCCGTGCTGCCTTTTTCGATGAATGGGACAAAAAACAGGAAGTAAACCATCGGAGTAACAACAATGACCGGATTATCAAATTGAACTGAAATTAAGCATGCCCTATTAAAACAGTCTGTCCATAATTAATGCTTTCAAAGCAGTAGCACTATCCTTTCAAAAGTTATAAGAGTTGAAAGTGAAGGGTGTGCACAAGGTTTCTCAGAAATGACAATTGGTCTCTAAAGACACATTTTATTCAAAGTATTCTACCAAAAATGTTCGAGATAAACTGCTAAAAAACACATTTTCCTGACCGTTTTATGGCCCCAAACTTTAACATAATGTAGAAGAAGACTTGCTCTTTCAGAAAATATGAAAAGGTCAAGATCGGCTAGGTTGACCCATTTCACCTATTTTCAGTCCTCACTCAAAATCAGTGTGTGCGACTTTTTGTTCGTTTTGTGATGCACGGTCACATATATACCTATAATAAATAAATAAATAAATAAATATATATATATATATACACATATATATATATATATATATATATATGTATATACATATATACATATCTATGTTCTACTCACATTGCCTTGAACTTGCCTTAGAAGCGTGGATGACAGCATAGAAAAGAAAAAGAAATTAGATCATGCAGTCATCACCATGAGAAAGCAAGGCAGGTATACCACCTACGTATAGGGATTTTTTTTTTCTTACTTCTATTCCCTGTAAAGCACATTCATTCAACAAAACAGTAGAGAGTAACTTTTATCATCCATCATTACTAAGCAGTAGGGGAGAAAAAACACAAATAAATCCGAATGCTCAAAATATGACTTTCGATTAATATCAATGTTTCGATTCTATTGTAAATTGTGTCAGCAATCATTTTCCGTCGCTGTGGGTCTGAAGAACATGGCCGACGCATTTACAAGCCAGTAGCAAGGATTCACACCATATCATGTGAAACGCCTATTTGCCCATGCGTGTATTTTAGAATGCGTATAGCACAGACAAGAAAGTCTCTATGTACATTGTAATGGAACAATGGCGTCCCATTCTGCCTACCAAGTCATAGCATGTACAACATAGAGACACACGTTCAGCCTCGAACTTTGATCCCAAAATGTTTGTGCAAAACTGTGCATTGACAATAGGTGGGAATGCTATAATAGCCAAAGATAGTACAGTGTAGGACGTGGTGGAAGCTTGTATATGTCACTAAATTTGCGATTTACTTTAACTTTTGAGTTTTAGATTTGAGTTTTAACTTAATTAATTTTGACACAATCACTCACGTAATGAAAAAGCGTGTTTTTCAGTGAGCCCTTGAAGCGGTAAAAATAAAACAAAGAAACTAAAGACAGCATTTCATACATAGCATATACTGTAAACAGTGTATAACAATAAAACAATATAACAATAACACAATTTCAAATCACCGATACATTCATTAATAAGTATCACATTATGATTCAACTGATTTATCAAATTCATTGTTATAGATACATGTCAAGCAAACTGTACATACTAGAATGTATACCACAGTGCTTACATGAACTAAAACCATAAAGGGCAGCACTGTCTTTAAAAAAAAAAAAATCTTGAAGGAGAGAATTTTAAAAAAAGGTGAATTTAGAGTGAAATTGGAGTGAATTTTGAGTGAAAATGTTCATTTTCACTCTTTTTGGAGTGACCTCAGGGATCACTCCAAAATCCTCGAGTGATCCCTGAGGTCAGTCCAAAACGAGGTCACTCCTTCAAGAGTGAATATTTCACTCTATTTTTTTTTTTTTTTTTGAGAGAGAGAGATAATCGCGAAAGTCAAAAGTAACAAATTTTGAAACAATTTCTATTACAAAATAAAACTAAAATATAAGACATAATATAAGACCGTAATATTCATACGTACGATCTTCGTTTTGTATACGTATTATCCATATCATATTCAAAGGCAGACAACGATACACTTTGATTGTAATAACTTGCCACCATGATACGAAAGACTGCGTGTTTAAGTAGGATTTTGTTTGTTTGTTCGTTTGTTTGCTTGCTTGCTTGTTTGCTTCTTTGCTAATTTCTTTTTTTTTTCTACCGGATGGCTTGTTTAGGAACATCTAACTATTGAAAAGGGTCGCTTTCGACCAACCATTTAAATATTGTCTGTAAGCCAGTAAGTCAGTAGACATTTTCCTTCATTTTAGTTTGTTTATAGTACATGACAATATTGTTTAACGCGTCTTCCTAGAAGTCGGAAAATACTCTCATTAGTGTTTGTTTGGATCGTAATTTAATGTTTATTCTGCAATTCTTTACAGTACCAATTTATCATCAGACAGTAACAGCACCATACTTGAAGGCTCACCTTAGGGTGGCAGGTGAAACTGACAAAGTATACAAACACAACCCCTTTAAACTATGAAACAACTTTGAGATATGGCCATTATTCCTAATTGCAATGTCGAGTTCACATAGCTTACCCCTTTGGGGACAAGAAACTTATAGACTGAACATCTATTTTTTTTTTGATTATGGAATATTAATGTTTACATTTAATCATTATGATTCAACAATATAGATAAGATGCTTATTCATGAAAGGAGAGTCAATTACATATATGGGCTACGTAATATATCCCAAAAGGGAGATTGCAAGTACTCCAACGTCATCTCATCAATATTTCAGAATTATTTTATTCCTTTGATAGTTAAAACAAAATAAGGTTTCTATGATTTCACATGTAAAATTGTTTGTGTTGCGTACGTTGAAAAGACATCAAAATATATGACTGAATTGAATGATGATGGCATCTCGTGGTTTCCTGTCAAAGTTTATGTTCTAACATCGACAACATTAACTTAACCAAAACTATTATTCTTCTGTTCAAGTTCAAGTTTGTATAACATTTATTTTCCATCTTTTTTTCATGAAGGAAATCACACGCATGAAATTATTGTACAGGAAGGCAGAACCTCAAAAAAGCAAAGCTTGTGGTAAGCTGCCTTACAAAATACATTACATCACAAACACAAACACACACAAAAAAAAAACAACGAAAACATGATAATAGTTCCCATGACAACATTGAAATGAAATATTCCTCAAAGGGAGTTGTACAGAGAGGCAACAATGAGTATGAAAATATGTGACAAGCTACAGGCTATAGCAAATGTTGCATATACAGCAAACCTAGCAAGAGTCGAAGCTCTCGGGAATGTTAAGAGGCACAATACCCATTGCTTCTAAGTTTCTTTATAGTGGTCAAAATTTTTTCCCCAGTTAATTATTATAATCTCTCTTTTTTTCCTGGTATAAGGAAATATATCTTTCGTTTTCGTTAGAACGTTTAATACATTGCATTTAGACACGATTTCATCGTCTCCAATTCTTCCAGTGGGGTCGTTCTTTAATGTTGTTTTCTAAAATTTATGTTTGGCGGATCAATTATCTGTCAATATTGTTTGTCAACGGATCAAACTATTCTTCTTTTAATTATTCAAAGTGAATTACGAATAAAATAGATGTATTTTAGACAGTATTAGTCAATTTTTATCGTCCTTTTCTACACTAAAAGGGAACAATAGAGGGGAGTTTCGTGTGGTGACATCGTTAGAACTGTACCATAAAATTGGCTTTGGGTTTCAGTGGACAGCAATGAGGCAGCAGGAAATCAGACTGAGCTCTTCATGGCCTCGCATATCATGTTCGAAATGATGCGTGAAAATACCTATCATAGGTGTAAAGGGTACAACGTTCAAAAGATTATTTGAAGATTGAATCATCCATAAGATAATTTTACGTATGTTTGTTAATGAACAGACATCAAATAGACATGGGTATTAACACAAACATAGGTAACTTAGAGAAAATCTATAAATGGAGTAGATGATTTACGATTATGACAGAAAATTGATCTTCGGTCCTTGATAAGTAATGTGATAAGACATGTAAGAAGGCGTCTACGTGCCCTGAACGTCTGTTAGTTATATGAACATTAATGTCAACATACTATATCTGCTCTTGCCAACTGTATTCATCGGTCCAAGGCACTCAATTATGGCAAACGATATTGATGTCTCAACGTATCTCGTGGTATTGTAACGGACTTTGATATTCATGTGCCTGTCGATGAGAATGGAGGGTGTAGATTAGTATTCGGGGGTAAATTGTTCGGCTTGGATGTGTTTCTTCGGAATGGGGGAGGGGGGCTCCTCATATCGCCTTCGAAGCTGCTATGGTAATCTGCTGAGTTATGCCACATCAACACACACACACACACATACACATGGCTCATACGAGGAAAAAAAAAACGCGAAGTTCTGTTTATGTAAAGTACAAAAGTTAAATTTGATGTTTTTTTTTACAACCCCTACTTTTATGCACCACTATATTCTATATTGTGTGGACATCAGGCGATAGAAGGAAGAAATATTTTTTTTTTATAATAATCACTCCGCTGTGGCATGATTTATTGTATTTGTATGTGCGTGTGTTTGATAGTTTTTATTTCGTTGTTGTTGTTTTTTTTTTGGGCTGGGGGTTTCGCTCATTTAGCAGTGATTTATTATGATGAAAATATCTATGATGACAATATCACAATATAATCATAACTATTGTACCGTTTTGTTTCATCTATAATCATTCGAGAAAATAGAAATATGTCACGTTTATGTTCAAAAACTGATACCTGCTTCCGTTTCCCAATTGTGTCGTCGGCGTTTCGATCATCTTCCATCAAGAAGTTGGGATGAAATACCTTATGCTCTGATGCCGCATACCTTCAGGATTTTCACATTAGGAGGGAGAAAAAAAGGATTATGACGGGGGCGATCCTTTAAGGGTAAATCCAGTTCAAGAATAAGTTCGTTTGATGAAAAGAGTAAAATCTCACGAGTTCAGCGGTAAAAACTTGACTGAAATCGGATGAAAAATAAGGAAGCAACGAAATTTAAAAGTTTTCCTAATTTTGTGCAAGACAGTTCTTGTACAGTGGGTATGTATATGCAAATGAGTGAGCTGACCATGTCATAACCTCACAGTTTTCCATTCAATCTGGTTGTGTAAAACAAATAGAAGAAAATTCAATATTTCTGACATTAAAGTCTGAAACATGATGTTATTCCTGGTTGAATAACTTCAGAATAGTGATCAGTTGGGCATATGAGGATTTGTGCCTCGGGCATGAATGCTTTTGAATGAAAACGTGGAAACTTCACAATTTTATGAACAAACTATATCATGGTAAGTTGTAACGGGATGACATGCTCATTTTTCCATATGCATATTCACTATATGGACCGTTCAAGATACTGTTTCCTCCAAAATTTGCGAAACTTCAAAATGTCATAACTTCCTTATTTTTCATCGGATTTCGATCAAAATTTTATCGTTGAACTCTTTTTTACTGTTTCTTGTCAGACTAATTTATACTTGGACTTAATTTCACCTTTAATTCCCGTCTTTTTAAAAGACGGTAGATCTGGATAATTGTTAATCCTATAAAATGAAATAGGATTCGTCTATACGAATATTTGTGGCATCGAGTACAAAGATTCGTGCTTTGTGTCCTGACAGATCATTATTCCGAACGGCTTTCATTTAACGGTTTCGTCCATTTTCCTCATGAAATATGAGTTTTCTCTTTCTCTCTTCTTTCTTTATAACACACACAAACACACACACACACACACACACACACACAGAAATAGGGGTTCGATATAATCAGAGGTTCACCAATCCGAATACGAATTAAGAAATGTGAGAAGGAAAAATTTGTTAATTCAAAAATTAAGGCTCGTAATATCGAAAATAAAAAGGGTTCATTATTCTGAAAACTTGATATTAAGGTTCGTTGCTCCGGAAATATGACAACCGTGCATTGCGTTTGTGTATGCCTTTGTGTGTGTGTGTGTGTGTGTGTGTGTGTGTGTGTGTGTGTGTTGTGTGTGTGTGGTCGATTGTATTTTGTTTGTCTGTTTGTTTGTTTGTTGTTTTTGTTTTTACTGCCGTACACTATCAAAGTGGACTGTTTCAGCCTATCAATCTTCTCGACATGAAGATGCATATATCTTTTATGATGCGGGGAAACAACGCAGTTCATTATGTACCTCCGTTTTAATTTTTTACCTTACATAAATTTCCCTGAATACGTCGTATCCTTTCGGGCATGAAATGAACATTATAAAATATTGCGATATTTAAGATTACTAACATCGCTGACATCGCAGTCAATAAGAAGAGTGTCAACACTTTTCAGCTGAGTGCAAGTAAAATGTTACATCAGTGATGTCGATTATATAATTAATCCTTTTGATTCATTCGTTGTGATACGAACGTTTTGCTACATTACAGTTTTTAGGGTGACACTTGCAGTGCTTTTATGTGTACATTACTTCAAAAACACTATTATACTGTGCGTGGAATTCGTAATTATTTGGAATTCTAAATTCAATATCAATAAATGTCTTTGAAATGGTAAACTGGTATGTCTGGGACTTGAGAACGTACTCGAAGGATATCTCATCGACATAATTTTGAAAATAAAAGAAGGAAAAAAGCAGGTAAGATTCAAGAATACAAAATGCCTCATCGTAATACACTTGGCACTTGACATTTATGTTGATGAATGTGCATTTATACATATTTAATCGGTTTATACCGTACTCAAAACCTTGTGGCATGGCATATAATATACAGGCACCCAGCAGGAAATAAATTACTCTTCTCTTTTCCCGTTCATCTAGCTTCAGCAGTATACACTGCCCCAACCGTTCGGACATGGACAAGGGGAAACATTCGACTGCAATGTCACTTCGAGGAAGAGCCACTCGCTGTCTTCTGGGTCAAAGAGAGCAGCTCAAATCAGCCGCTTGAGACGAGAAAGGCTTCCTTCTTCGATGGTAATTTTGCAAGCAAAAGTGAGCGGTTTAATATCGACGAGAACTACAGTCTCGTCATCAGCGACGTGCACGTGGAAGATGAGGGCCGCTATCATTGCCAGCTTGTATTGGGAAGCTTCGAGGTTTTCTGGAACTCAACCCTCCTGTCAGTGATCAGTAAGTACTGTTTCATCCTCTGAACACAATGGGGACGGGGTTGACCTACTTGGAAAATATTTACAATGTCATTAGTGAACCCCAAATGTAAAAAAAAAAAAAAAAAAAAAAAAAAAAGGGGAAGAAAGTAAAAAAAAAAAAAAAAAAAAAAAAAGGTAAATAAATGCCTATATGTTTGCAGGGATGGTCATGTAATGGATTCGCTGGTATATTGAGCTTCATAGGAAATCCATGAGTTGGCCGTAGTATTGATCCTCATCGAGAAATCACTAAATGGATCTGTATGAGGGAGGTCATCAAATTGACTCCTTGTACATCATGATGATATTGTAACAGGGTGTCCTGTATGTGTTCAAAAGTAACCAAAATGTAGTGAGAATCAACTATACATTTACAACTTTAGTTTCAGGAGTAAATCTCATATCGAATCTGTTGTAACCAGTTGAGGACGAGTCCCGAGTATACTCGGGCAAATGTCTATGGGAAATGCGTGTTGTAGAAAAATCAGCGTAAAAGCATGCATGCTTAGCTGCGTTCATGGGAAAGCGAAAGTGAGACCAAAAAAAAAAAAAAAAAAGTTCTACGCAAAGATGACGTCATGCTGCCCAATATTTTGACAAAAGATGGCCAAACGAATATGGAATTTCAATTTTGCTCCTGACCTTGGTTAAATCCAATCAACAGCCGAAGCATAACCGACGTTTTACAGAAAGTCACATGATGACACCCGAACTACACTAGAAGGCTACTCGAAGAGCTAAATGTTCACTACACAATACACCTTCGAAAAGTCCGTTGGCTATTTTTTTTCTGATAAAAGATTTTGCTGCCGCTCATGAAGTTGCTTACGCATCATGAGAAACTCCATCGGTGTTCATAAAGTGGTCTTACATGATCCAGGGAGGTGAGACCTCCCTGCATGATCTCACGAATTACTGAAAGGTTACACGATCAGAGTCGAATTTGTACATTTCCTTTATCGTGTGCCCATCTTTCCTCTCAATTTCAGGACAGTGTGACACCTGCATCATAAAAGTCTATTGAACACATCATGTAACACAATAATTACAGCAAATTAGATGATTAAAATCCCTGCCATATACGGCTTGGCCTCAATCACTTATGTTCAACGAAGAATCCTGTAAGGTGCAGAGAGATATCAATAGGTTTGTATCCAAGGCGCATTGCAACTACCTGTAAATGGGTAGTAATGGTAATTTATCCTATCGGGTGATATCGATACATTATTTTGTCAGTGACTAGAGTGTTCCAATTTGCTGAGAACATAAATAGAAGCGTTAGAAAGGAACAAAGGATGTGGTGTGAATGAAGACTATGGTGCATGCCTCTCTTGACACTTTTTTGTTTCCTGTCCCGTTATTAATAATACTATGGATTTGAATATGATGCAATGTAATCAAATGCTTATGTGATCCTTTGTGCTTATAGGAGGCATGTAACCCCAGTGAGCACAGTCAGCAGGATCACTTTTAGGGAAAGGGAAAAGCAATATTTACGAAAATTTGGGCGACATATTGGAACCTCCAGAATTCGCTAATTTGGTATTAAAGATTGCTTGATTAAAAGATCCGAAGTTCAGTTGACCAAAATAAGGAGACTTAGCAAGCAAAGTATGTCTTTGCATGGTGACTTTTGCTGCAAACCCCTAAGACATTATGGGAAGAAATTTCACAATGTCATCATTCTTCAGGAACCTTGCATACGAAACGATCGTACAAAGTCCTAACCTAAGTGCTTCTATCTCCAAAGTTCTTAATTCATCTTATGCATGTAATATGTCTCTTTATTATTATTTTCCATAAAATTATTCAGGTACGCATGCGCGCATATATATATATATATATATATATATATATATATATATACACACATATACACACACACCCACTTCGAAATCAAGATTTTGTGAGTGCCATGATTTATCCCCACGGAGTGAACAAAACACTGTGCAACGCAATATGCAGTGTAAGAAAGAATACATTCTAATATCATTATCATCATCATTACCATTGATTTGATTTGCTTTTAGCAAGGCAAAACAATTGAATGCTCAAACAACAAAAGGCACATAATACAAGGTTTAATGTGCTTCCTAAGCTGTCGGGCTGAGGAAAAAAAAAACAATTGAAATCATTATGGCCCTTGAGCCTTTCCAAAGAACTGAAGGAAGGACATCAGGGAACAGCTGAAACACACACACACACACACACACACACACACAAATCAAAACTTAACATAGACAGTTCCAAATTGACCAATATTATTATCATATACGCCAAAAGAATTCTTGTACACACGAACTAGCAATATCACTTTGTCAACTGGCGCTCCTTAACCATCGTAGTTTTATTCTCTTGTAACACATCTTCTAAACATCTTGCCAATGCGAGACTGGCAGCTTCATTTATGTTAAAAGAAAACACTATTTGTATACACTGTTAAATCTATGACTATACCCCGAGTCGCTCCCAAAATATATTACATAAAAAGATAGCACTTCATCCCGGGAGTTAGTGGAAGATCACGTTCACATACTTCGATATGACACATTCATGTAATACACTTTTGCATCGTCTAGCCCCAGCGGTAGACACCTTGCCAACCATTCAAGGCTGGAGAGGGGAAGACATCCGACTGCCGTGTGAATTCCACGAAGAGCCTCTAGCTGTATACTGGGTCAAGGAGAGCATGTTAAATCCCGAGCTGTCGACGAGTAAGGCATTCTACGACGGGGATTTCGTGAGCATGGCGGCACGGTTCGACATGGACAAGAACTTTAACTTGATCATTACTGATTTAGAAGTGGCAGATGAGGGTCTATATCACTGTCAAGTGGTGCTAAGGAATTTCGAGAATTTCGAGAATTCCACCCTTATGACTGTTAGCTGTGAGTACTTGTTTTTACCAAAAGTTATATCTGACTTGTTATTGATGTAGTACTGCAACGATCCGGTAATGGTCACCAACATGGCAGCATTATACTTTAACATTTATATTTCTAGATACCATCGATATGATTCAAGTTTTACGACTTGATATTTTTGGAACTTTGATAGGCGCGTGACAGACCTGATCAGGAAAAAAAGGATGGTGTTTGTTGCCTTTTTTTTTTTTTTTTTTTGGTTTTGTTGGTTTTATGCCTCCGCCACGAAGTATCGCCGGAGGCATTGTGTTTTCGGGTGTCCGTCCGTCCGTCCTTCCATCCGTAATCAAATTTGTGGACAGCGTAACTAAAAAAAAAACAAAAAAAAAAACAAAAAAAAAACAACACGTTTGAGGTACCCTAATGAAACTTGGCATGCATATGTATGAGTAGACGAAGTTGTGCCTATCAACTTTGGGATGCACAGGCTCACGATCAAAGGTCAAAAGGTCAGGACCAAATACTCAAAATTCAATTATTCCCCCCCCCCCCATATCTATGCAATGCCCTAAGATATTTTCTGGAAGTTATGTGAAACTGTCAGCACACATTGTCAAGGCATTAGGAGACCCATGCATTAATGTGGAGGCATACTAGTCGCCATACATTTCTAGTTTTCTGTTTGTTTTTCATGTTGTACACGTATTTGACTGAGTGCACAAACAAACAGTAGGTCTTTTTTTTAGGAAAGATGTCAAGTCTGTTAAAAGTGCAGTACGCATTAAATTTTGTCGTCTAGAAATTAGAATGATTTTCACTTAGATTATATTTGTTTGCTTTCGTAGCGATGGCATTAACGCATGAAATTGAGGAATGCGTTGAAGAGACCAAACAAGATCCAAGCCGGTGTACACACCAAACTCCTCCCGAAACGTCTTACTTTAACCTTTCGTGTGTCGTTAGTGGATTCAGGCCCAACATTTCCATGCTGTGGACCGAGGAATCGGGGGAGAAACTATATTCTGTAGTTTCGCAACAAAACACTCTCGCTGACAATACATACGAGCGGTTTGAGACAATCACCGTTTCAGCCAAACTCGGGGCTGAGCAAACCTTCAAGTGTACAGCTACTGGAGACTCGTTGAATGGAAGGTCTACCACAGAAATCACAGTTCTGCCTATATCAGGTTGCCTTGTATAAATTTGTGTTTTTCGAAGATGGAGTCATGCCATTTCTTCGTTGTTACTGATGAAGATTCATGACATGTCTTTTAAATTCTTTGAATAAAATCTTATGTTTGATAATGATTGTTCGATAATTCAAAGATAAATTTGAGTGGTAGCGATGATTGCCACCACGCAATTACTCAAATTTCCACTTCGATATTACACAAACAAATGATATGATAAACGCATGTTCCTTTCTACTTTGAAAGATAAGGAATAGAACACACCTTACAAGTATATTGAGTAGCTTTTCTGTGCACTATATAAATATGTATTTTTAAAGCAAATTTTGGGGCTCAAACAACTTGGCAGCGTTGAACAGCAAACTTCGACAGTTTGCCTGGATGGGATTCAGGGAATGAAACCTTGTTGTCGGTTGTTTTATGGATTTACAGTCGCTTTGGCATTTTATACTCTAGTATTCTGCTGTAGAAGTAATGCATTATAAATAATCATTTCTGCAACGCCCGTGTGTTTTGACAGCCGCCCTCCCCCCCCCCCCCTTCCATCTTGCAGTAAATAATAGACCTATTATATAGAGCGCTGCAAGCCTCGTCAAGAAAAAAAAAGTGGTTGTCGTTGTATTTGTTTCATGTTCTAGACAATTACTCCAATATAAATCTCTTGATACGAAAGGCATGAAGTCTGTTACAAATATATCGTACCACCTGACTAAACAAATTTTAATTTACATTTATTTCCCGCACATTTCCCCACTAGCAACAATAATAACACATGGAATGGAGGAATGCGTTCACGAAAACAGGGTGAATCCAGACCTGTGTACACATCAAACCCCCTCTGGGACTTCTTCCTTCAACCTTACGTGCGTAGTAAGAGGATTCATGTCTAACATATCCATGCTTTGGACAGAGGAGTCGGGCGAGGTGCTGTATCCCGTGTTATCGCAACAGACAGCACTATCTAGCGACACATACGAACGGTTCGAGACAATCACCGTTTCAGCTAAACTCGGGGCTGAGCAAACCTTCAAGTGTACAGCTGCTGAAGACTCGTTGAATGGAAGGTCTACCACAGAAATCACAGTCCTGCCTATATCAGGTTGCTTTGTATAAATTTGTGTTTTTCAAAGAAATTCTTTTAGAATCTTTGGATAAAATTTAATGTTTGATAAAATTGTATGTTCATGTTCGATATTACAAATTTAATTTTGAGTGGTAGCGATGATTTACGCCACGTAATCACTCAAATACCAACTTTGATATTACACAAAGAAAATACATTTGAAACATGTGGTTTATTTTTTACTTTCGAAGATAACGACGACAGACACATCTTACAAGCATTTTGAGTGTATATTCTGTACATATCCATAAATGGCGTTAAACAGAAAATTTCACCAGTTTGCCTGGATGGGGTTAATGGAATAAAATTTGATATCGTTAGTTTTATCGATTTACAGTCGCTTTGACGTATACTCTGGTATTCTGCTGTAGAACCACTGCCTTATAGAAAGTCATTTTTGCAACGCCCGTGTGTTTTGACACCCCCTTCCCCTTTGCAGTACATGATATCAAGCCTATTAGAGCATTGTAAGCCTGGTCGGGGGAAATAACGGTTGTCGTTATTTTTGTTTCAGTTCTAGACAAGCGCTCCATTACAAATCTCTTGATACGAAAGATATAAGGTCTGTTACAAATTTATCGTACTTCCTGACTAAATGAATTTTAATTTACATTAATTCACGCACACTTTCCCCCTAGCAATGATAATAACCGATGGAATGGAGGAATGTGTTCACGAGAGCAAGCTGGATCCAGACTGGTGTACACATCGAACACCCTCTGAGACTTCTTTCTTCAACCTTACGTGCGTAGTAAGTGGATTCAAGTCTAACATATCCATGCTTTGGACAGAGGAGTCTGGAGAGATGCTGTACCCCGTGTTATCGCAACAGACAGCACTATCTAGCGACACATACGAACGGTTCGAAACAATCACTGTTTCAGCCAAACACGGCATGGAGCAGACTTTCAAGTGCACGGCTACCGGAGACTCCTTGAATGAAACGTCTACCGCAGAAATCATCGTTCTACCTTTATCAGGTTATGGGGAAACCTTGTCAATATTGAGTTGTCCTATTATATATGTTTTATAAGCCAAACCGTCGTTACTGATTAATGTTCTCGACAAAGTAAGAAGTAATATAAGAGATATTTCGATTTCGATTTTATTGTTCGAGTCCCGAGAATACTCGGGCAGGAGTCTATAGGAAATGCGTGTGGTAGCAAAATCAAACCGTCCTCAACGGGTTAAGTTTATTCTGAGCTATTATTTTAGGAGAGAACGATATCTATAACACACACACATACATGCATTATGACTGTATAGATAGGTACTATAATCTTATGGCTCGACACTATTTTTTTTCTAAATTATCAAATATCTTTTCATTTTTTGGTGGCCCTATAAAATCAAGGAAAGCCTGAAAATATATTCATTTAGTAAAATATTCAAATGATAAAGAATAAGAATACAATTATACAGGGCTCCACAAAGTGTTATTTTTGATGGCCCCAAGGCAAACATCCGACCTTTTTTGGTTGCCCGATCAGGCCACTAAATTCTTCATTTCTGAAATTTTGGTGGCCCCGGGCCACCGGGCCACCGTTAGTGTCGAGCCCTGTATGATACTTTTGTGAAAAATAATTGTATACGAGATGCTTAGAATACATCGTACTGTGTCTTAAAAAAAAAAAAAAAAAAAAAAAAAAAAAAAAAAAAAAAAAAAAAAACGAAAGAAATAGTTTCATAAATATGGACATAATCATAAACCAGGAAAGGAACAGTATGATGAAAGCATGAAAAGGGTTTAAAATGCCACGTACCGTAACTGACTCTCACCTCATGCGAATGAGAATCAAGACATAAAAATTACTTTTACATGACGGTACGTAATCGTGTAATTATCATGTTATTCAACGTCGAGGTATACTTACTTTTGTTCTTTGATAGACAGAACTTGGAAGCGAGAAAAATAATTTGGCCGAATTTGGCCGTAAAATAAACTGGCAACCCTGGTCCCGGCAGCCAGCTGAAATGCATGAAGCTTTCGAGCACTTACGGGTCGTGAGTCATCCTTCCATTTTCTGGATGAGAAAAAAAAAATATAAACACAATATACATATCAAAACATAGTCATTCCGTAAAGAATGAAGGTCTGATATCTATTTCTAGAGGCCCCGAGCCAGCAGGCCATATCTTTTGTTGAGTCTTGTATAATAAATACTACCACACAAATATGCTTTAAAAAAAAATGATTCCTTTCAATACTATGATTAACCTAAGCTAAGTAGAAACATGGGATATATGTCCAATTACTCCCCTTTAAATTCTCTTTTTTGGCGTTGCAACAAGAAAACCAACAAAGAAAACGACAATTAAATGCTATATTCTAAACACTTCTATCAACATACAGAATATATCTCACAAATTTACGTAATGGTGTATCGCGTGTTTGATTTTATCTCGGTCATATTTCAGGTAAAAGTGTCAATTTAGGTCTGGCTATTGGACTTGGCATGGGCATATCTGTTTTCCTGGTCATCGCATTTCTCCTCGTTGGAAAATATCTACAAAAATACCATCCGGACTACCTACCGCGAAAAGGTGTTGACATGTTTTATTTGGTAACCAATGCAAATCATTTAGAAGCGAATAACATTTCCTTAACCCGTACATAAAACGAGTAGATAAGAATTAATGTACCGTCATTTATCTTTGTAAGAGTTGTATGTGGATAATGGAATATTTTATTTTATTAATAATGGCTGAATCGCTGAATAGTTTCATTCGATAACATAGAGTTTAGGACTGTGAGAGAAGGAATAATGTAATCTAGTGAATTATCCCATACGTAATTAACGACCCTATTATATGCGTATTACATTCGTCAATAATTGACAAAAATCATGTTTTCCATCCAAACAACATACACATCAGCATAAACACATGAAGACGTTACTGTTTGTATAAAATACATGTACAGACGCGAATATAGTTCGTACTACTTACTGTTGTCGTTGTTCATGTTGTTACGTTTCAAAGGATGTGGCTGGAATCCCTGCTGGCGGAGACAACACGAAACTGAGCTATCTGATGCGGAAGAAGAATTGATACAGAGTACGAAAAGCATCATTATTTTGTATCTTATCTTGGATTGCAAAAAGAGGAAAGTCAAAGTCTCGCAACAGTCTCGGAAACATTATCAGGATATGAATGTGTTCCCCTCATTTTTTATTTCATAAAAGATGTCCCACACCCAACCCCCCCCCCCCCCCATAAAAAAATGACCTCTTTAACATCAAGGTAAAATTTTGGCTTAAGAAAAAATATATACACTGTATGTCAAGTGCAGCTAAGAACATAATAACATTTTAAGAAGTATCCTGTAATGCTTTGCAATTATACGCTAGTAATTTTCATCTTCCACAACGCTTCGAGGAATTCCTAGAATGTATACATATTTTAGAGTGTAAACCCCAACCAGAAGTAATGGGTTTTTTTTTTTAGATCATTTTAGCCCGTGGACATAAGCCATGAGGACATCAAAACCTCACTTGAACAGTAAATATTTTATTGGACCCGAATGTTGTTGATTTTTTTTTCTGGTTTTTTTCATAGGTATCTCTTGATATCAATTAAAGGCGCATGTGTCTTATGTGTCCATATGTGAAATGCCAATACAAGCAAAGGCACATAATTATATCACACCATTGTATATAGTTATCATGTTCCCTGTAAATGTTTCCCTGTGTCATGATTGATCTGACTGGAATGTCTAAGTTGTAATGTATATTCCTTGAAGAATACAACTGACACGTCTATTCATAAATTGCTGAAAATGCCCAATGCACGTCATGACTATTACAGTAACCTACACACAGAGTAGTTGGTGATGTGTCGTCACATCAACTAACACTTGGCATCATCTGAATATCATCTGAATAATCTGAATCATCTGACAAATCTGAATAATCAATGGAAAGATCTCTTTTTTACTCTTAATAGTGAACAGTTTACAGAAGAAACGAGACGACCTTCGACGGAAAATAAGGGATTACTTACCCGGAATGGCGCGTTATAGTAGACATTTTAAATCCCAATCGAAGGTGAACATCGGCGTATTCGGTGAAATTGGTGCTGGCAAGTCATCTCTCATTAACTCGCTCATCTTCGCCCTTAACGGTAAAGGTGAATCGTTGTCTAGCTTTTGTTTGTGTGAGTGTTTAGATTTTGAATGAGGACTGTCGTTTCATTGAGAAGAGACATCAACAATATATTGGTATCGAATAGATAGCTTACACATTGTACATTGGTAATAAATACTTTTCTGCAATCAAATTTGCAAATGGGCAAAATTAATTACAAAATTACTTGGTCCATCAATCTGCTCTTTAGCCTACATCGCGTGTAATCTCATGATATTAAATGTTTTTATCTTCTTAATACTAATGTGTTGGCCAAGTCTTTCACGAGTCCACTTCGTTCAAGTATAACTTCCATGAACGCAGACAGCCTGCGAATTTCAAACAAAGCGCATACGTAACTTTCAAATGCAGTATGGGTGAAGAGATTTTTAAAAGAATGGGAATGTTTGGAGACGCAGTGTCGTCATTAATCACTATCACTTTCAGCTTTTTGCACATTTGTCTTCAGTGAGTGTTATGATATGCGGCAAACGTGCAGTACAATTAAACCGCAGTAAGATAATATGTGACTCTGCACCTCAAAACAAACAAAAAATCGCCAGACATGAATTTTTAGTTAAGACCATATTCTGAAAGAGCAGACTTTGAGCTTTAAAATGATGTATAACTCAACTCAAACGGACTCTCCTAACCTATCTAAATATTGGAAAGAAAGCACAAAGTCAGGAAAAGTGTGAACTGAGAAAAGAGGCACTGAAGTACAGTGTCTATTCAAGCGCTTAATCTTTACCAAACCGTGCTGGCTGTGCGATGAATGGGACAAAAAACAGGAAGTAAACCACCAGAGTAACAACAATGAAGGGATTATCAGATTAAACTGAAATTAAGCATGCCTTATAAACACATTCTGTCCATAATTAATGCTAACTTTCAAGGCAGTAGCACTATCCTTTCAAAAGTTATTAGAGTTGAAAGTGAAGTGTGTGGACAAGTTTTTTCAGAAATGAAAAAGCGATTCTAAAGACGCACCTAATTACACTATTCTACCAAAAATGTTAGAGATAAACTGCTAAAAAAACACACTTTCCTGCCCGTTTTATGATAACAAATTTTAGCATAATGTAAAAGAAGACCCGCTCTTTCAGAAAATATGAAAAAGTCAAGTTCGGCTAGGTTGACCCATTTCACTTATTTTCAGTCCTCACGTAAAATCAGTGTGTGCGACTTTATGTTCGTTTTGAGGTGCACGGTCACATATGTGAGCAGCTCTTTATACGTGAGGACGATTTCAAACAATGGAATGCTTTTTAGTGGTAATTACATTCGGTAACTGCCCATCAGCAGCATCGTTTTTACCGTCCGTGTAGCATTATTCCACCGGCCAGTACAAGTATAGTATACACTTGTGAAACTTTGTGATTACTCAAAAGGAAAGAAATATAGAAACTGTATGTAGTAACCTGATTTTTATTTTTATTTTTTTTTTTGGGGGGGGGGGGTATGTGGGGGGGGGGGGGGGTAATTGAGTATCTGAATATAAGAACGAACCAAGTCCATGGAAGACCATGTCGAGTAAACTAAAAAAAACTTCATATCTTTTTCATTTGTCCATTAATATTCTATTTAACTGTGATGGGAAGGCAACATTGTATATACAAATTAGAACATATACTATTATGATAATTAACATTTACATTAATTGTGGAGAGGCCATTTTGTGTGGTGGACTTGGGTCGTTCTTTGATTCATATACATGATATTCTGCTATAGAGATGAGAGAAGGATGAGAGAGGGCGCTATGATATGAATGCAAGAATGACCCAAGTCCTTCATTCTTACATTAATATAAGATTTAATACATTCATTTCAGGCACTTCCGGGGGTAATTAAGCTTTATCATTTATACACAAGATGAGTCCATGCATAAGCTACAATTTCCCATGTCAAACTGAATTTGGCCAAAAATTGGACTTGGGTCGTTTTTATATTCAGGTCTTCAATTCTATTCGCGCATCAACTAATGGCTGTATGGGGAACCCCTTTTGAACCCTGTTTTGGAAACGCAACTAATCTTGTAGCATACGCAAAATAAAGTGTAAAATCCAGACAAATATGACTTTCTGGCACATTCGTTACTTCAGACTGAATAAATAGACTTTGATACGCAGCTGTCAGCATTACACCTCTCAATTCTATCGAAGTATAATAGTATTGTAAACTTACGTAGATAGTGAGAAGTCAAAAACAAGAGCTGGCATTTTAGGACAATGTCACATTTTCAGTTCAAAACCGTGTTCGTGAACACAAACGAAATATCTTTCGTACAATATATGTTCAGTAAGTGATTGTCATCTTTTGATATGATATAACAGAGAGCATAAAACTCTTTTTTATTTCTTTCAACGTTTACAATATCTAAAATAAATAAAGATCAAATGAAACATACTTTACACGTATCACACAATCGAGGGATGATAGAGGTCATGACAAGGAGATAAAAAGAACAGGAAGAGAGAAATGTATAAGAAGTGAAAGTGTCACATAAAAACCTCAAGGGTTTGTAGTGATTGGATCGCCTGACTTAAAGAGTTGGAATACACAAGAATGAAAGAAATAAGCCAGTTCGCAGTTCCAGTTTCCGCATGAGCAGAACAAACGACGGGACTACGGTGGCGGATTGATTTTGAATTGATGTTTGTTTCCGCTTTCCAGCGGTGGAATTTGGTTGATTGTCGAGTGTTGTAACTCTGTACAATTTTGGTTCAAACAAAATATTTCAGAAAGGTATGAAAGAAGACTTTAATAAAATACCTTTGCACCAGAGAGGCAACTTGTAAGACATTCAATCAACTCAGTGTGAAAGCGATAGGACATGGCGTTGACATAGCAAAATGATTGATGATTCTTTGCACAGACACCAGTCTTGATCACACTGACAAAACATCGAGAAGGTTAAAATGAAGATTTCGCCATCGTAAACTTTTGCCAGTCTGATCGTGCCCATTAAGTGTTTTCTTTTGACATGTTAATGATTTATGAAGCAAAAAAAAAAAGCATATCTTTTAAACAAAATCAACACAAGCAGAGTATTTTTCATGAACATCGACGATGAAATTGTATTACTTTTCTGTTTGGTTTTGTTTGGTTTGATTTCGTTTGGTTTGCGTCTCATGAAATTTGCGATGCCTGAAGCAGTCGTTGAAATGCAGGATCCCTCGCATGTGTGTAGGCACTTACGTGTGTGTGTGTGAGAGAGAGAGGGGGGGGGGGGAGAGAAAAGCGAAAAAAAAGATGGAGGGAGATGTGTTTTGTTTCTGCTAGACATGTCAGTCATAACGTGATAGGCTGTTGGAAAAGTAGGGTAACACAAAGGCAATGAAACGAGAGAAAGAGAGAGACAGACAGACAGACAGAGAGAGAGATGAAAATTATTCGAGTTACCAAACATTGTATTGTTTGTAGTCTTCTTCATTTTGATGAAATACAGGAAAATATCCCATGATAACTGATGAAGGGTGTACAGAACAGCCTGGAGGAAAAACCCGTCACATATTAACTGAGAAAATCGATTTGATCGAGACTTGTGCCATTACTGACTTCTCTTCCGAGACTTTGGACCGCCTCAGGGACCGGCTTAGTGAGTAAACTATTCACAACAGGAAACTGAATTATTGATGTATAAATCACTCACTTGTAACCTGGAAAAGAAAATTACCACCGTGTACACAGTTGTATTCACTATTATACCTTCCATGCAGTCATCGTCCCCATGTGGATGCTTTTTACACTATCACAGCCTAACAACAGTCTAAATCATAAAAACGCCAACATTATTACATGTTTTTTTTTTTCTGATTATACTGTGTCAGGATAACCGAATTAGTGTGAAGGGGGTCATTTATTTTTAATCATAACCATATCAAGTGTCGGAACGAGAAGCGAAACCTTTCCAAGAGGCTTGGCGATGTGTTCAATCAGGTGTCAAAGGCATAATTTACCATTTGCAGATGAAACGAAACCCCAGTAAAAGTGCTTCAAAATAGGTCTAAAATGTGAGTTAGGGAAAGAAATAAGCAATGTAAAAAATGAAGTTGTATAATCGATGTTTTTAAATGTTGTTAAATTTGAAAAAAAAAATGTGAACAATAATTATAATAAAAATGGTGTAAGACTAAATCGTCTACATTAATGATTTAATGAGAAAAATTGTGATATCTCCTTATATTTTAGGTTTTATTGCCACAATTTTACATGGTTGGATGTTTTGTGATACAACTGACCTACCAATATGATCAAAAGTGATATCTTGAACATTTTTTTAAATCACTGCTCCCAAAGGTAAACAGGACTTTTAATCATGCGTTATTCATGGCACAATATTTCCATTCATTGAATACAGTTTTGATGTTTCGGGCAAACTGCGAACAAGCTGTCAATTCAGAAACAAATCTTGCTATTCAGAGAGAGAGAGAGAGAGAGAGAGAGCGAGAGAACGAGAAAGACTTCAATATGTTACCACTCGAGTCCAGTTCCACAAAATTTCTCTAAAAGTGACATGGCATCTCTGAACTCTCAAGCAATGCACTAGATCGTTTTTATAATCATGATAATAAAACCACATACCAAGAATTGACTTTTAACAGTGCTTATGTTAAGGAATGATTATTCTTTACTTCATTGCTTTTTTTTTTCAGATGGTACATTCAGAATTAATGGTACGACACTTGTCAAGAGAAAGGATGAGAAGTGTCATTGCGCTGTTTTTGTCTATCATCACAGGTAAGAAATGTATTACCTCCGCCAAGGGATGAGGATAAGTGTTTATTACGGTTTGTCTGTTTGTTTGTTTGTTTGTCTACGTGCAAAATAAGTCAGAAAGTTGTGAAGGAATTAAGAGATTTTAGATAAAACTTGCAGGAAAGATAAAAAATGACACAAGGAACACGTAATAATTATTATATCATGGTAGCGTTCAGGAAATGTTCATGGATTTTATGAAGGATTTTCGATATCTTGGCTGATAACGTCAATGCAAAAGGGAGTTCAAGCTGCGCATTTTAGAGGTTTTCATACTCGCACTAAAGTGCGTCCTCTAGTTTCTGCCAGTGCCACGGCAATTGTTTCTGCTGAGGCGAGGCGCGCCGCGCAGATGGAAGTTGACGCAATAAAAGGCTTCTATGTCACTGTATATTGGGTAATCGGGCGACTTTCAGCAGGCACACGTATCGGCGGAAATCATAATTATTATAGATTTATGGAAGAACATGATCACTGCTTGAAATAAGCTAGTTGGCGGAGGTCTACGCTCTCAGAGTGCTTCTCTAGTTACACATGTTCCACTGGCATTTTACCTGTTATGCAGTCTTCTTTCTTGGCAAATAGTGAAGTAAATGATTGGCTTGACAGTGAAATGCCACTACATGTTTATGCGGAATGTAGTTGAGTAGCATCAATTAAACAAAATCGGAGAATGTAACACAGGTGGATATTGATCGTGAACGTTATGGGATATCATTCTGGCATATTTTTTTTTTTTTTTTACACGACACTTAGATACGTTAGCACGTAAGGTGAGATAATGATGTCATATCCCGCTATTCGTCTTCAGTCTACCCAATGCAAGAAAAAAGAAAATAAAGAAGTACTACTTATGAATACTTAGGACGACACCTTTTTACAATCATTCAAAAAAGACATGTGATATCAAATGTTGTAGATTAATGCCTGTGCAATGAAAGCTAATGAGACATTTACAGTGATAACATAATTGCCTCAAATTACACCTTTTACGATAATGAACAATACGAAGCTGTCACGTGTTGTGTGATAACAGCCGGTGATGCAGATGTTCGTGAAATGTATAAAACTCAAACAAAAATAAAGAGAAAAAAATAGTGTTTGTGTGTGTGTGTGTTGGTGTGTGATGTATGTGTGTAAAGTTGCTCATTAACATGCAGATTTTCATTAACATTTTCAAAAATATATATAAAATCGTTCTATGTCTTGAGTTAGATCTATGAATTCATATCGACCTTCAAACGCAGTGAAATTTCACTGTAACTGGCATGCTAATACCTTCTAAGCATCTCCTCACACCAAGCAAGGTGACGGGAACTGTCCGTTGTTGTTGTTGTTGTTGTTGTTGTTGTTGTTGTTGTTGTTGTTGTTGTTTTTTTTTGCTATGGCACACCAAAAAGAACCATGTCGGGGTGCAAAGTCATCAAACAATTGTATTCTTATCTCAAAATCAAGAGCAAAAAAAAAAAAAAATCACCAGTTGAAGATTAATTTTGTAACAAATTTATTGATGGGGAAGTGCCATTGTAACGGAACAAAACCGGTATGTTGCCGTTACCATACTCGGTGTACGGACGCTTTGCTACTTATGTGCAATGGCAATTGTTCTATTTAATACCAGAAAGATGGCAAAAGCAGCCATTTCCGTTTTCTATCGAGAAACGCAGATTTAGATGACGCGACAGAGGTGAAAAAGAGACTCATCTCCCTGATCATTCACTCGGACCAACGTATTCGGGAGACAAAATATACACGTTTTTACAACCTTGATAATTCAAGAAAAAAATGAAAATAAAGAAATTCGAGCAGATTTCCCTAACCCTTTAAAATCTCAAGACACCTCTACAACAATGTTTGCAATCAAATTTGGTGTGTCTTTTACACATTACACGTTTCACATTGTAACTCATTCAGATAATATTTCTTTACTGTATTGGTTCTGGAAGTAGCTAATTTTTAATTCTTCTTCCATTCTTTTACCTTTATGTAATAAAAAGAAGTGTATTGCAAGCCTATTGTTGAAAAGTACAGGGGCATTCCCTTAGGGCTGACGTCCACTAGGGAGCCGATAAGCCTAGCAAGGGTTGCAGAATCAAATTCTATCGTTTCGGCATCTTGCCCGCGTCATACTGGGAAAAGTGTGCGAATCGGCTAGTCATTCCTAGGAATCTGTGCGGACTGACTGCAGACATTCTTAGGAGTGTCTTACCAATCACTCAGGAAGAGCGCAAAATACCCCGGAACAATGATAATCGTAGCCCGATAGCGCGGACACATCTAGATTACAACGAAGTGGTAAAATCATGAACGAGGACAATCAGGATGACTTGCCGACAACATAATTATGTAAAGTACGCGGAATGTATAAGGACATAGGACAAGGTTATAAACTGGAAACCGACTTTTCGATTTTCTTATTTGACTGTTAGCTGCCGTGGAGGTCGATCACACCAGCTGAAATTAACTTTGCCTTATTGCTTCCAATACATGCTATGAGATATGCTAAGAAAGCAGTAGGCCTGGTCCCCTTTGAATGGGTTAGGAGGGTCTAATTCTAATAAGTCAAATGTTTTTTCAAGCTTAGAACTTAGTTTTTTGATATACGTATTTGAGCAGGGCGGTCACATTTTTAAAACCATGTAATCCGTAATGGCAACTACTCTATTAAAAATCCCGCAAATGAATATAATTTCTAAAAAGATCGAAACAAAGCAAAAAAGAACAAGTTTACTCGGAGCAGAGGGGGCTGCTTCCTCTTCTTCCCAGTTACTGTTGACAGAGTATCCACTGCCTTCTGTTGTGCTTTTTTCATTGGACGCCGGGAAATGGACATTTACCTGTTCCTCATCAGAGGAAGAAAGGGTTCGGGTAGCGACGACTTTTCAGAGAATAATTGGCTTTTTCCACATCTCAAAATGTATTTTCCGTCTCAGAATTGAAAAAAAAAATGATAAGTGTGTGGATACATGTGTATAGGTGTGTGAGGGGCTGTCTGACTCTGTAGGGAGTTGTTGTTGCCAATCCATTGAACTGACTCAGTAACCGGATGACCTCAGTATGTACGAAAAAGTAACAAACTAACTACATACATTTACAACACCTGTTCATCTGCCTTGATGCTTTAATTTCAGACCAGACAGAAGAGAAGACGCGATTAATTTCGTTATAAAATTCTCCAGCATGGTGTATTACCAGAGAGGTGGCTCTCTCTATGACTGGGATTACAATGACGGTAAGTACGCAGTCTCCTGTATCTCGTCAGCCATAAATCTTAGAATTCATGAGTAAAGATTTCTCTCTCTCTCTCTCTCTCTCTCTCTCTCTCTCTCTCTCTCATGCCTTGAATTCGTATTGCCCAACACTTTAATCAGTATTCAAAATCATTTACAAAATGTTAGGCATCATAATCTAGATAGACAGCTTAATCTGCTAAAGCATGAAACAATCCAAAGATAAAAAAGCATATCAAGTGGTTCAAGCAAATGGGTATTTTTCTATAGTTTTGGCAATCACGTACATAATATTTGAATTGAGTTTTAAAGTTTGTTCTCTAAGCATGGCACAAGACGAACAAAAGCTCTACCATCGCACTTTTATTACTCTGTGTAGATATTTCTTTTGGTATTTTATAGCTAGGAGTATTTTTAGGATCAAAATAAAGACCCTCAATGGCATACCTTCTTCAATTCTACACACACCTAAACAGACACTGGTGATTTATGTTGTAATTTGTAGATTATAATCTTTGTAGACATTTCACATTTTATTCGATTTGACCACCATATGGTATCTTTATGTTGATATTTCAAAAAAAAAAAAAGGTCAAAATTGTCTAAAAAAAAGGCAAAGAAGGAAGTTACACCTGTCAGTCCGAGAAGTCGCATTAGAACGAATTGGTTGTTTAGTCGCATTCCAACTCAGATACTTCTTTTTCTTCTGTACACTGCAAAAATAGAGACTATTCCCTCCCGAGGAATATGTGCGACACAAATTTCACAAAAGACCCAGAAAGCGACCAAGAATACTATGCATTTTTGCATTAATACTAATCTCTTTCCCTCTCTTTCTCTTTCTCTCTCTCTCAATTTCTCACTCTCTCTATTACATATATATATGATTAGTCAAAGATTATATTTCCTATTAACCCGTTCCTTCCGCAATTCTCTGAGTGCCTTTAATGCCCCCATACGAGATTCTTTTCGCCCGTCGACAGAGAGGCACACAGGTTGGTAATCCAGCTGTGTGAAGGCAGTCAAGCGGTTCATTGTGTCCCCCTTTCTACGGTCAACTACATGTGCCCGTGAACAATGGAAATATCGATCGGGTGCGAGGTATGCTGCCGTAATCTGACAAAAGGAAGCAACTGACATTTGGTAGTTTTCCTGTAAACAAGGAAAACGTGTTTTTCTTTTAGCTCTCAGTGATGCTCTTTCTCAGTTCCCTGATAGATATGTTTTCAAATTGTACTCAGAGGACAGATCTTAGACATATGTGAATGAATATATGATTTCATGTTTTTATTAGCATTAAGTCACTTGCTTCCTTTTGTCAAAGTATTTTTGTAATAATGTCATGCAGTATAATCTGACAAAAGGAAGCAACTGATTTGTTTTACTGTTAAGTGAAGGTTCATGTTTTGTAATTGTCATATTAACCATTGCACTCACTTACAGTGACACATAGAGAGAGAGAGAGAGAGAGACAGGGAGAGAGATACGCACACGCACACACACACACACACACACACACACACAAACACACACTTGGCAAGGCACAAACTAGCATGCACACCTTCGCTTGTACTAGCTAACTTAGTACCAGTATGTAGAAGTTTGAATACCAACAGACACAGGTACAGAACCACACACACACACACACACACACACACACACACATGCACGCACACACACATGCACGCATACACACACACACAGCACCTTACAATTCACTACTTTGTGTACTCAATATCTGTTTGAGGTGCAAGATCTTATTTCATCAGATATATTTCATTCTCTTTTTTTCTCATTGTCTCAAGTCATGTCTACATCACTCATGATAAGAAAGTTATCAGAAATTGATGAAGGAGTTTACTTTATTAAAAACTGCATGACAACAATAATGACAATAATGATAACAACATTGGAACTTCTAAAACTACAAAAAACTTAGATAACTCTGTAACAGTTATCAGCCCACACAAAAATGTTACATAAAATATTAAAAACTGAAACGATCTACATTTCATATGGAAAATGAGCATGGAGTTCTATCACTTGCATGTACAGTGTACATCAAAACTATATGAACACGTATCTAAAAAGATGTATGTACGTAGACTGCATTGCTATTACAATTTACATGGTAACTGAAACTGTGCACCCCAAATTTATAGTACAAACAATATTTGTCAATGAGTTTCACAAACTTACTCCTGACATCATAGACTGAAAAGCATTGATAATTGCTAATATGGAATTATATGACATAATTGGAGGATATTCTGTCTTTGATATTGAATTGTTACAATCCATCACAGAATCCTCCTTTTCTATCCCATATATTGCCTGAAGATGCCAGTACCGATATATGTAACAGTATAAGACATTAATTTGCTATCTGAGCGCATGTACATTTTTCATGATACAACATGCAGAAAAAAAATTAACATTTTGATAATTAATGCAAAAAATTCCATAATAATTGTATTTGCACTTCAGTTTCGGTATGCAATGTTGAAAGGCAAGATTGCACGCAGCATGTGATAAATAATTGGCATAAAAGGGCAGTATTTTGAATTGGCAGAAGTCCCTGAAAAGTATGGCACTACAAAATGAACACAAATATTCAGCATAAATAAAGTGGCACAAGACAAATCGAAACGACACTCTTCTCACTGCACTAATTCCTACAACAGCATCATACTTTGCTTGGATGGGAATGCACACATTTGCTTAAATCCTTTTTTTTTTAACAAATCAACAATGACCACGCATGTACAATCATTGTTGATAATAAATCCATCACAGAATCCTCCTTCCGTCCTATTCCCATACACTGTATGTTACTTGCAGATATGGTAACTTGTGTGTTTCAATATAAAAGAAAGTGCATGTAATTTACTAAACTTACAGTGTATACAATACAATTATTAAACATACATACAGTAATAGCATCATGTTCACATGCAAAAAAAGAAAATATCAATCAGTTGAAGAAATACGACCAGAAAATGAAATAAAGCGTCCTCATATTACGTGTATCGTGATCTTCATTAGAACTGAGTTGTTACGATGTGAGTTGAAACATTTAAACGTTGCAAAGATTATTTCATTGCAATGCTGAATGGCAAGACTGTGTGTTGCACTTGGTATAATAATTGGCACTAAAGGGCAGTAATCTTGAACTGATAGAAGTCCTGAAAAGTATGCACTTTGGACAACATGAATACGGGTGCCCAAAATAAATAAAGTGGCACAAGACAAATCAAAGTGAAACTCTTCTCACTTCTGATGATTCCTACAACAGAATAATACAATGCTTTGGTCAGATGGGATCAATATTCATGACAAAAATTGGATACATTGTTAGAAACATACAGTATATCAAACATGCTTGACGTCCTTATCGACCATTAATGTCAAGCCAAGTTTGTTGTGCTGTAACGTCTTCTTACTCATTATCAATGAGGTCTTGAGAAGTTTGATTCTCAACAATGTCTCTCCAGAACTGACATCTGTTTTGAGGCATAAGCGGACACAACTTCATCACGATGTCATTCTTCTTGTTGCTTGAGATTCCTCGTGCACCATTTTTTGGGGGAAAGCGTTGCCCCTTCAACAGCTTCTCTGCCACTTTCTTCTTCAGAAATTCTCCACACAGGAATTCTTTATCCTCAGCTGACGTTTTCCAGTAGATCTTGCTGGAGCCCTGGCGAAACTGAGCAACACGGACTGTATTCAGAACTGGTTTGTTGGTGAAACCTGCACTGCTCATTCCATTTTCCCACAGACTGAAGTCTGCTGGTTCCATTTTGATCGCAGTACCACTTTTATTGACAACCTCGACGAAGTCTGAAAAGTCATAGATGTTCTTTCTTGCTCTCATGCCTTTCTCGATCTGGGCATGGAATGAATCAGCAGACATGAAGGTGTGTCCTTTCTCAAAGTAATTCAGGGTGATGGTGTTTGGTCCTCCATCCTCATTGACCATCAGTGCCAAGCCTGTGTAAAGAACCCAGTTCTTATTTTGGGCTGCGCAGTTGTCCACCCAAAATGTGAAGTGCTCGCAATCTCGGTAAACTCCATCATGAATGATCTTGTCGAAGGTGCTCACAACATCTTCAGCTTGCCGACCAGCAATGCCTTCATGCCAAACTACTCCCACGGGCTTTTTGTTCCTGCCCGCACCTTTTCCTCCAAGGGGAGCAAATGTCTCATGAAACAAAACAAGTCTTCTTGTGAACGCACATGTTTTAACACCTGGCAGCCTTGGAAGCATGATCACCTTTTGCATATCCACCGAGAAAACTGCCTCCTTATCCCCATGCTCCCTTTCACTATCTTCTCGGTATGCCTTTCGACTCATTCGTGCATTTTCATTATGGGCTTTCCATTCAGTACACTTCGTACATTTAGATGTGTCATCATTGTCATGCTCGTGCTTGTCATAGAGCATACACAGTTCACATTCTTCCTCCCCCAATTTGGCAAAACTGATGTTCAGGTTGTTAACGGTTTTTCTGTATGTGTTGTAACCTGCAACACCTCGGTGTAATTTCTGGAAGTCATCGTACATTTCTTTCATGCTCAGTTCTGGTGGGAGGTATTTCCGATGCGGTGCATGTTCACGCCTGTAGTGACTGATGCATGGATTGAAGGAGTTGATATGGTCTACTATGATTTGTTGGTTTTCTGCTGAAAGTTTGTGTTTGGGTTCATGTCGTCCTCTCTTGTCATCTCTCTCCGGTGATATTACTCCTGGCCTGGCTGAGTTGAGTGTGACTGTAATGATTTTGTCACTTGTGTAGCCGATGGTGCTCAAGAAGAACTTTTTGCAGACAATGTGTTGCTGGCCTCTCTCGTCAGAGAATTTGTATACACGTGTATGATTCCTGTCATAGAACCCTTGAAGATTTGTCCCCGCTCTCTTTGTACCAGTGACTTGGATTTGATCAAACAGCCACTGCCTCCGTGCTTCATACGCCATTTTCCAGAACTGCTCATGGATAGCTTGACGCCGATCGTGTTGAATTTTGTCATTGCATTTTCTCTTGCAGCCATTGCATGGTGGTCTGATGTCATGTTTCTCCCTTGCCCTGTCCAGCTTGTGACATGTGAAATTTGTATCAAATCTTGCCCTCTTTGCAGGATTTTCAGGTACGTTGTCAGGTTCTGGTATTTCTTGCAGCGGAGTTGTCTGAGGAGTGCAACGCTCATTACCCGGAACAAGAGGAACAGGTTCTTCACGAATGTTGGGTAGAACCTCATCTTCTTTACTTGCTGGATCAATATTCTCATCGTGATTCACCACACCACTACAAAGAAGGGAAAACAAGGGCAGAATAATTGTAGTAAATAGAATTACATGAAATGAAATTGTATCATTATCATTGAATAAGAAGATTCAATATGCAATATGGGTGTAACAAACAACTGTAAGTGCACTACCAATTATTATGCCACCAGCATTATATTTGCATAGCCTACCTTATTTATGCAAGTACTGACGCTAACGATACAATGTGAATCATCAAATCAGCAGAGCATTGAGTTGGCAACTGTGTTCCAATACAACATTCATGCACATTTCCAATAGTACAGCTGATTGTACATACACTGTATATGTCTACTGCCACATCCCCCACAGTTGCCTTTATCCAATGCATACACCTGTACATATACTGGTCATTTCTACTGAAATATAATAAAATCAAATTTGGATGGCAGTCACAGTCTACCGTTGTACATTGTACAACTGTTCCGTAGTACAACATTGTATACGGGGCAACTCTTTATTTACTGGTAAAATTTCTTTCCCAATATTGCAATTATATTGCTGTACACTAAGCATCCTAGAACTTTGGAAATTATGAGCACTCTATTATTTCTTTTCTTTTGAAATACCATTCCCTGTTGACTCATTTTTTATTCTCAAGCCCAATTACAACATTACAATATAGTAGTGCTTTCTTTACACATAAGTGAGTACATGGGACTACACTAAAACTGGTCTAGCATGCGGTCATGACGTACAAACAATTGTTCATGGGTCTATGTCCACCCTGTAAAAGCATATATGCATCAATAACATTACAGTTCAGTTAACAATATCACATAAGATATTCAGATACTTACACATTTCTCAAATGGGCAAAAACATCAGAGAATTTCAGCATATTTGAATGACTTCACCACCACAGACTTCACCACCACACTGCACGATGGAAGCTCTAAGAAAGCCAACCAGGTGTAAGAAGGTCTGTGATTGGTTCATTCCCGCATGTTCTCATATTTGTCCTCACAGCTGATTGGCTCACTGGAACATGGTCAGTTGCTTCCTTTTGTCAGATTTTTATGTTGATATCTGTGCAGTTGCTTCCTTTTCACATATTAATATCTCATAAATGGAACATCAGGTGACTTTATTTTGTTCACCATTGGGTAGAGCATATCTCAATTACCACAAAACCAGTGAAAAGTCAATTTCCATAAAATTGTCAGTTGCTTCCTTTTGTCAGAGTAGGGCAGTATGAATAGAGCGTGCACTGATGAGCTCTCAGAATCTTTTGTTCTACACCAAACCAGGTACCTGAATGAGGTGACTGGGGTCAGCGAACCCGCATTTCTAACTGATCTCAGCCTTGATCATTATGTACATGTCCGTACGAGTTTACAGCGGAACAAGCAAAAAACTAAATCAGGAAAAAGGTACATAATACTGTAAAACCCCCTTTTTTTAAACAGCAGGAGAACAAATCTTGATAGAATAAACTCTGATCTTTTTATCAAACCCACTTTTCTGAGCATTTTAACACAAAGAAACATGAATTTAGGCAACTGAAGCAGGCACCCTTGTCTTCATTTTGGGAACCTGGTAAACCAGGTTCCCGTAGTATATCAGTTGCTCCCACGGGAACCTGGTAAACCAGGTTCCCGTAAGGAACGGGTTAAGATTGTTGATATCACCAACTGTTTTTTTTTTTTTATTTAATCTGTTAACCGCAGATTCCATCCTATAGTCAGCTACTTTCCAATATGAATGAAATAAATATTTCCGCACATAATAAGCAGAACATTATTTAGTTTTGCTGCCGATGATATTTGATGTGCTACAGAAGAACACTTATTTAGGGGGGGGGGGAGGTGTTACAGCGTCTGTAGCATGGGGAAAGGTCAAATACCATATACACGTGGTTTGATAGAACATAACAGGTGTTAGTGACACTTTGGATATCTTCATATGTCTGCATAAGGCCGCACGTTTGGTAGCCACACGAATAAAGTAGAAACCAGGTTGAGAAACTCATGTAGAACAGTCCGTATAATTATCTTGCTATAGAGTGGATTCCAAGTGTATTTATTTTTCGGACGTGATGTTTTACACGTGTTTATAATTCACGTATTAAAACGAACTTCTTTTTTTAGATGCCTAGTATCAATCAGAGATAAGGGCCTCTGACCTCTAGAATACCCGTATTAGAATTTGATTAATAACTTTTACCAAGATTAGATACAACTGTGACATATTGGCGAACGTCTCTGACTAAAATAAACATTGTTTTAGTAAAAATTCAAATGAAGAGTAGAAAAAACATTCAAATGAATATATTTTCATCTTGTTCATGCTTTTCAAGACTGTGTTAATTTCTTCCTAAAATATTGTTTACCTCCTGTGAAGTTTACAAAAGCTAATACACACGGAAGTTAAAGTAAAAGTGGAGTTTTTGTCATTAAAGCAGATATTTTTATATTCTTATCTTCACTTTCATCTCATTTGAACAAAACATATAGCAGGGGTCTCATTTGTTTAAATGTTATTGTTCACTAGATACTAATAATGAATTTAGTGCATTTCGTTTGTTCAAATCCCCATAAAAGCCCTTTACAGATGCTGAAAGTAAGCCATGTTTTGATCAGAGACGTTCTGGTTTCACTCATAGACGTTCCTCAGACATAGACAATAAAAACGATGACCTTTGATCCATAATTACGAGGTTTGTGAACAAACAACATTATTCTTTTATTAAACACATGTTTATCTTTTGTGAACAATTCAAAATGGTAATTTCAACTTGAATCATTTTTCATAATAACCGATTGTAACTACAAACCTCCAAATTGTAAGAGGAATTTCGACTTCTACACCAAAAATCAACAACAAGCCTGTCCTTGTTATATTATTCATATCTTACAACACTTTTGAATGACAGAAAAATAAAAATTACTTGAAATACTGGCAATTTTGACTACCTTACCTAAATTATTTGTTTATATCAGAGACATTTCCTTTTCCATCAGGGACGTTTCGGCAGTAAGTTATCACTAGAATTAAACACCAAACTCCCTATTTCAAAATATGCTCGTAACTCAACATTCCACATTCATTGAGAAATCATTTACCGAGGCATATGTCAAGAAATGTTTTTGTTTATGATGACCACTACTTTGTATTTCACCTTCCGGTGTATGCGAAGGTGTGCCCACATGCTATCAATATTGTATATGTTTTCTTTCAAATGTAGTCCAAATCTATAACAAAGGTAAACACGAAATTACTAATACTATTTTAATTTGACCACTATACCTCAAATATGATTGTATGTGTATGTCAGGCCAGTTCGGATTTTTATTAGGGACCGTACGTGGACCACTGTTATGATGTCGTCTCAGAAAGCTGTAATTAACCTAAACTCATCCTAGAAGCATCAAATTCCGCTGTGCTTTTTTGTATACTATGGCAGATATAAATTGTAAACGCCAAACTCAAAAGAATATCAACGGTGTGGTACAGCAAACGTTTGACCAAAAATGAACTGAAAACCTCTTCCAAGAGGTTGACAATGATAACATTACAATATTACATTTTTCCTGTCACATCGGTAGGGGATTATCAATCCTTCTTTCTACTCGAAGGCGATACATAAGTATAGTGTTGTAGAGGAAACTAAGTAAAGGGACATTCTTAATAGACATTTTCTTGTTTCATCATAGATGTTAGTATTTTTCCTTTTCTCATGCATTTGGCTTACAAACCTCAAAAATAATACCACTAGAACATCTCACCTTACTTCTAAGAGAAAAGGAGTCATTACAGGGGAAAATCAGCCCAAATATGAGCTAGCCGCTGATAAGAAAGAATAAAATCTTACGGGCTCAAGAAAAAAACAATGAAGTTATGACGTTTTGAAGTTTCGCTAATTTTTCAGGAAACAGTTTTTGAACGGTCATTATGAATATGCTAATGGCTTGTCATTCCCTCACAATTTGCCATAATGTTTGCACATAATCTTTTGAAATTTTTAGTTTTTCATTCAAACATAATTATGCCCGAGGCTTTAATCCGGGTATATGTAACTGATTACTATTCTGAAGGTAATCAACCAGGAATAGCATCATGTTTCAGATTTCAAAGACAGAAAAACTGAATTTTCGTTATTTTTTGTACACGATCAAAGGAAAATTGTGAGGTTATGACGTGGTTAGCTCACTCATTGGCATATTCTTATCAACAGTACGAGAACTTGTTTGCAGAAATTAGCAAAACTTCAAAAAGGCAGTTAATTAAGGGTGCAATTAAGCACAATTAAGGTGCAAGTATGCACCGCAGGTGTGCTGCTATTGTTACAAATTAGGTGCAAATTTGAACATTTATTTCTTAGCGTGTAAGCCTCAGATTTTACAGCCTCAAAAGCAAACGTAGTGATGTGCATTAAAAACAGAGTCCGCATTATAACATTGAATTGTATTTCCCCTCCACTTGGTATTCCATGTCCTCAATCAGTGCGTGGTACCGACTGCGTCGCTTGCTACCTGAAACATGGGTTGGGATAGTCATTATTTTGTAAACAGATGGCACCTCCAAGGTGTCCGTCCGGTCTTGCCAGTACCACGGCCGTTGTCTGGAACTTGTAGGCTCCATGAACATGACTGAGCCCAAAGATCCTGAGCAGGACGAAATTCTAATATTCGGAGCATTTAAAATCCATCCAGTCTTCCCATCTTGTTGTAAGAAAAAAAAAAAGATAGAGTTAAAATGATATTAAAATAAATTTATCATGCACTGGAAGAACAATGTACGCACAAATGAACGTCTCTGATCAAAATTATAAAATCAACATTGTTTTTAGATTGCGTAAATTACCTAGAACGATGTGTGTATACGAGGGCCATATACTGTGGAATAATGAAAGATCTACTCCTTATTGTGGTAGTTGAAAATGTGTAAAACGTTCAATGTAACGTCTCTGACGTAAACATCTTTGCTTATCAGTACTTAATGGGTTTGATTTTTACAAGATATTGGCATTATATTTAGATTGAGGAACCAGTGTTCTACAAACATAGGCACCAATTCGCCATGGTGGGTCATTGATATTGGTTTGAGAGCAGATCATATTTGTTCAGAGAACGTCTCTGACCTAAACCTGTTTCTCTTACATTTCTGCCTCTCTCACAAAAATACGTAAACTAAAGTGACTACTACATAATAATCATAGACTATTGACCTATTACTAGTCATAAAATATATTTTCTGTCCTGGCAATGTGTTTACACTTGCTCAATCAACAGAAAATCTTAAATTTGAAACTCTTTTACATATTTTCAACATCTTTCAGGAAGCTTCATTTTTCTTAATATTACAACACGCCGTGTTAACTTGGTTCTACTTGTTCCTATTATACTAACTGAGCCCATCCAGACATAAATTTACTTTAATAATCTCATAATTTGTATAGTTGATGTCTTTATTTCATGAAACAGTAATTTTCAGAGACGTTTTTCATTTTGCTCAGAAACGTGCAGTCTTTGATTTTCGTGCAGATTCTTACATATTTACTGTCTATGCTTTTTTAATTTACCTCTAATCCAAAGATTAAAATTCATAATTTCACAGATGATACTCATTGCCAAATCTACGGAATAATAATTCGAATAAATCGGCACAAACACCAGGAAAGTTTTTGTTATTACTCACATTTTCAAGATTTGTGGGCATATCTGTCGTTGAACTGTGCTGACTCGATTCCAGGATGGCTCGTCAGTGCGTAAAATAAGCACGCAAATAAAGTATCATGCAGTGCGAAAGTGTCAGATGAGGGAATATCCCTTCAGAGACTTTCAATCAGGGACATTCGTTTTGATCAAAGCATTCGCCAATTCGGGTTTTCAACCAGAACTCATTTTTGTGGACAGTATGCTACTAAAGTTGCCAATCATCATAGTCGCCTGGCTCACACTGACATACTGATAACCACTTTTTATCTCAAGCATAATCCACTTTCATTAATGACACCATTAAGCAACTGAACATCTCTGATGGTTATTCAGTATAATTTTTTTTAATGAGCCACCACACGATTATTTCACACAGCTCACTCACAAATTTTTATGGAATGGTACTTTGGATAAGACGCTAAATAGATATGGCCTTCATGTTTTCATAGTCATCCTGAATTTTTGGCGTCAAGGAAAAGATAATTCATTCAGAGACGTTCTTTTTCAGACGTAAGTAAATTCAACGTTTCCCGATAAGATAAATAATACACACGTTCATGGCAGAACTACTTGATTAAATAGTTGAAGTGTGTGGGCTTACTCACAAGGAAAAACAAAGCTGTAGAATTGTATTAGAACAAAAATTAAGACGTGTGATTCTGGGATTTTTTCCCAAAATATGCATTTTTGTCAATTTTTTTCAGCTTCAAGGCATTATTTTTTAAAGAAAATGCAGTAAGAACACTACAAAGTATATATTTTCTGAAAAGTACAACCCTCCCCTACCAAATGATACCTAAAACCATGAAAAACACCCCCAGGTGACAATTTTACAAGGGTTTGAATATCGAAAAGACCGAAAATGGCCAAATGTACATCGTTCAACGTTTTCACCCATATATATATTATATATATAGTGCATGAGACTGAATGCACTATAACAATAATTATAAGCACCGACAAATTCTGAATTTGCCCCGAAGGCCAGTTATATTCAATGAGGCCGCAGGCCGAATTGAATATAATTGCATGAGGGCAAATTCAGAATTTGGAGGTGCTTGGTACTTGTTATAGTGCAATAAGATGTCATGCACTATGTGTTATATGACATAGCATACATACCCAGGCAAGATAAATTGAAAAAATGCGAAAGCCTAGATCATTTAAGACTCTAGACGTGTCTAGACAAGCAATAATACCAATTTCTTTGAACCTGTGTAGACAAAATCCCGACGTGTTAGGGTCTACGTGGTTATATCTAACGATTTCTAGGCCCTACGATAGATTAGGTCCTGGGGCCCTGGCCTAACGTTATACTACATGTACTACTACTAGATCTACGTCACTTACGAGCGACAGAGCTAACGTTAGTTAACACTTGACCCTACAATAGGTATACCATGGATCTAACAGTAACACGTTAGACGCCCTAGGTTTACTTACTGCCCTGTGGGTCCAGGACCAGGACTAGATGATGTTTTGTACGATTAGCGATCTACTGGATTTAAACACAAGGCTCGTGCCAGGCATCATTGAAGTCACCATTGCTGCACAAGTGGATTCCGAGAGTGTGTTGTAAATGTCGTAGTAAAAGTTCATAGCGTAGCGTGATCAAAGAGCGCTTAGCGTATACCGTACACACGCTACCCATTTCCACGGCGCACTTCCGCGTAGAATGTACGGAGAAAGCGGCACAAATCTTGGGTTGACTTGCTCAATATCCGTCGGATTGATTCCTTTTCAGAACAGTAGGAGTCCAACATTCGTAGGGCGTATTTGACGGCATCCTTTGTGTCCTTATTGTCTAAGATACTGTTTATATAGATCAGTCTCTGTAAAAGTAGCGAACCTGTTCATTTCAGCTTCCATGTTTAAATCTACCGCTGATAGTCTAGTCCCACACAGATTTAAGTTGCTGGCATAGCCAGTGAGAATCAGGAATAACGATAATATCGAGCAAAGCATATCGCGGTTGTGGCGCAATCGCGTCGATGAGGTGCGGGATTCAGTACTCGATGATTAAAATGAGGGAGCAAAAACCGATATCAAATCGATAGTGGGTTATCGTCTGCAATCGTTATATTTTACGTGCACTATAACTTTTGTCATGCACTGCCGGCCTGTATCATAACTATGTATGCTATTTTACATATATATATATATATATATATATATATATATATATATGAAGAGTTTGTTTGCAAAAACCGATAAGTCCATATTTGTCAAATGGAGATATTTGCGATTAAAGGTCAAGAAAAATAAAGAGAATAATAAGAAAATTTTTGCTTCTTTTGACCATAATTTCAAAAATGTACTTTTATATGTAGTGACCAATATATCATTTAAAAGGTATTATTTTGTATTTTATGACAGATACCGTACTTCAAAATCTTCAAAAATGGACTTATCGGTTTTTGCAAACAAACTCTTCATATATATATATATATATATATATCTTCATATATATCTTCATATATATCTTCATATATATATATCTTCATATATATATATATATATATATATATATATATATCTTCATATATATATATATATATATATATATACATATGTATATATTATAGTATACAGTGTAACTGAGTTCGGTAACACATTAGTGTTTTGGTTGGGGTAAGCATTTTGCAGGGAAGCAGATTTGGGGCCACCACTCACCTGACGGCGAGGGAAACTAAAGTCTTGTATCATTTGCCTCGTTTCTGGTCGCTATAATATTTCTAGGATTTGTTTTCGACACATGAGCAGGACGATGCTTATTTTGTTCATATTGTGCTGAAATGGACATTGTAGGGTTATTATGGCTTCAAATGGATGTATCGATAAATGTTATATCAATCAAGTTTTGTGCATATCTAATGTCTGGGGCCTGTGTTCAATTCATACGTATTGTCATGACCTTTAATAACGTCATGAATAAACAACAATGAAATTAATTCATTGAAAAAATAGATACCAATCGAGACCGCGAGTTCTCTCTTTACCACGTTAAACAAAATTGTTTCCCTCTGACTATAGTTCTCTATTCATTTCCACCCAGAACTATTTTGCTTGATTTGATTCCAGTTATTTTATGTGTGTTTCTTGCAGGCCCCAAGCAATTCTTGGAGTATTCGTAAACAGTGTCTCTTATACGACTCCACGAATTAGTAGGTTGCATTTCCATTACATGGATGCCCGTCGAGAGACAAAACATAAAGAAATATAACATGTTAATTATCATTGAGTTGCAGTGGTGGAAACAATCTCGAGATAATATCCAAAGTGTTTGTGGTGGGCATGTTAACCCGTATCAACTTTCAGATATCAGCCATATGATTTAAACCATCAAGACCTAGCACTGTCAGGTGGCGGTTATATTATTGTTGTTTGTTTGTTTCATTTTTTTTTCAAGATTTTGCTGGTCCGATCATCTTTGTAACCCACAAGAACGAATATCCTGATGTGATGGCCGTTCGTCAGGTTATCTACAGTTTCTTCCCATGGTCGTATAGGAAGCCTACAATCCTGATGTTTGAAAACTATACCCAAGCAAACTGTGAGGAAGACGTTGAGAAAGACATTGCGTATCTAGAATTCATCTGGTCGGCACTGGAAAGGTGCGATTGGACGCTCCGTCGGTATCGGTGACTTGCCTTTAAATCTACGAACGTCATATCACACCATTTAAAAAAAAATGTATCATATATCAAAGAAATAATATTATAATTATTTCCTTAGATATCGCTATGCAGACGGGTTTTGCTTCGCATGTTTCTATTTAGGTGCATAAGGTTGTGAATAGCGTGATGATTTTCCCCAAAGCAATAATCATTATTTTAAGTACTGATGTTGATAAAAACAGCCTCTTTTGTCAAATCCGTTATGCGTGGATTAATGAAGATTTGTATGTTGAGCATTGAAATACGGTGCACGCAATATTTTGAATATGCAATGACATGGGAAACTTTTACAGGTTATTTGGCACCACTCTCTAATAATTTAAGATCATTCTGGCACTGTATAACGTGGTAACGTGTACGACTGCAGAGTCATGTCTTATTTAGAACATTGCTTTCTCTCTCTTGCTCCCTCTCTCTTTCTCTCTCTCTCTCTCTCCCTCTCACGACTTCTAATTCATACGAGTTCCCCGAAATTCGTGCGTAGTGATATTGAATGTTGTGTGACTGATTTCTGAAGTATAACAATGCAAACAGAAAGATATTTGGTACGCTACTTTATAACATTGCCCTGCCAATCTTGAAATGAAAATCAATGGCTATAATTGTTTTCCTGTAACAAATGTAATTAATAAGATAACGTATTTGTATTGTCTCTCTTCTTCTTTCTCTCAAGACAGTTTTTTTTTTTCATTGTAAAGCCAGTGCGATTTATGGACTCTAGCCTCAATTCGCTGCACTTTGTACGTTTTGTTCTATCTAGTTTTCCCCTTTTTTCTCTGTTCTGTATTCAGCACCTTAAAAAAAAGGTAGGAAGCAGGAAGTTTTGCACCTAAGCAAGACCTAAGACAGGCAAGACCTGCAGACCTGAGAATACACTGGCTTTAAATTGCTAAATCTGCGTTGCTTGTTAGCATTATAACGTATGCAAAATTATACTAGCTCTCGTCCATCGTCCCCACGAGGTGCACATGACTGAAGCCATGGGCAGTTATCAAAAACATGTTAATATCCTGTGATCAGTTACAACGCGGCGGAAGTTTGAAAGTGACAAATGATTGAGAGTGTTTGTGCTCCCAACATTGTAACAAAAATCTCTAGTTCTGACCAAGTTTGAGCGAGGTTTCATAAACCGTGTGAAAGTTTTCCTGAAATGTATAGATTAAGGTTTTGTAAAGTTATAGTTATAAACCTATTTTTCAATTTTATAACTATTTTCCAAGCATATGTGCATTTGTTATATCGTCACTGCCTGCCATTTTTGTGACAACATTTCTTCAAACAATAAATATTTGCTGTTTACCCTAAACTATGTCTTCATGATTTCAGTATTGCTGTACGCAATTAAACACAAATTATACACACAACAAATCACGCATTGCGTTGCAAAGGAACGCGAACTATACCATTGGTTGATCGAACGTGGATTTCGAAACAACTGGCATACGCATATACCATCAAAGCGAAAAAATAGAGTAAGTAAAGACTAAAAGAGCGTTAAGGGTTAGACGCAATGCCGAAAATTGATTTACATCAAAAATAGGATAGCAGCAAATGTACCATTACACCAACACGTTACAAACGCTACCTCCCTCGATTACGCTTCTTTTTTTTTTTTTTTAATGTAGGCTTATGTCAGATTTACCGTTTTACAAACAGAAAAACAACTGAATAATCATGTCATGTAGGCTTTAGTGTTGCGAGAGAAATAGTCGTAGTCACTGTTCCAATAATATAGTAATACATTATAAAATCAATGCTTATATACGACCCGGTCCATTGACACACCTTTTTGAGATATTTTGATATTTGTTCTAAACGCACATAATTAGGTAAAGCGTATCACCTATTGTGATTGTCAAAATCTCTCTTTATTAAGTGATACGCTATCAGCGTATCACCTATTGTGATTGTCAAAATTTCTCTTTTTAGGTGATACGCTATCAGCGTATCACCTATTGTGATTGTCAAAATCTCTCTTTATTAGGTGATACGCTTTTAGCGTATCACCTATTGTGTTTGTCAAAATCTTCCTTTCTTTCTTCTTATTAGGTGATACGCTTTTAGCGTATCACCTATTGTGATTGTCAAAATCTGTCTTTTTTCTTATTCTTCTTTCTTTCTGGCCTATTTTGTGTCGTCAATATCTCAAGAATGACAATACGGAGTAACATGACATTTTCAGTCAACATGTCTCATGACAATGTCTAGCCACAATAAGGTTTTCATGACAGTAACGTATCTATGACGTCATCTAGGCGCCATTTTGTGATTTTCGGACCATGTTACATGATCGATCATAACTTCATAACTAAAGGTCCTTTCTGTATCAGTTTTTGTGGACATAAAGTTCAGGTCACGCTCTATCTTTCTTTCTCTGATGCTAATTACCTAGGACGTCATCTATGACGCGTAAGCGCGCGTCAAACATTTAAAAGGCTCAAAACAACTTTCCAATGGGAAATCTCGAAGTTTCAGACAATTTTAAGCGTTTCAAACAATTTTGCGCGTGCGCGTCCGTCCGCGCATTTTCGCGCGCACAGCGCGTCAGTAACATGAAAATGCACATTTTTTGACTGATCTGGATTCCTGATACTTTGAGTAACAATATCCATTGATTTCTGATCGATTTTGACAAATAACAAAGCAATGCACTGGCGTCAAAGTTGAAATTTCGCGTGCGCATTTATGTGCAAATATAGTGAAAAAACATGTCTTTGTTTATTTCGCCATAGCTCTTTAAAACGTCAGGTGACCCTATGTTTTTATTGCTTATTACAAAAGCATATGAATTGAAAATAACGTTTCAAGTATCATTATTTCCATAATTACAATATGACGTCATCATATCGTCATCTGAAATCAAAAAAGTGGAATTAATTTTTTTAAGGTACTGTTTCTGACATTCATTTGCTCGTATCTCTCTTGTTTAAGCTCAATATTATCCCAAATTCAGACATGTTGTATTTTGAACATTTGCCTTTTAAGTTCATGTCATGCTTTTGATATTTGATGACGTCATCATACCTTAAATTGTGATTAAAGGTAAAGACGCAAAATCGGACAAGTTTACGTGTATTGTCTATGGGAGGTGATTTTTTTTTAAAGCATCAATTGACTTAACAACGTTTAAGCACCTTTATCTCAGCTGATTTTGCTTCATTTCCTCTGAAACTTTAATATGTTGTAGCTGAGACAATAAGCTGCAGTAATCATGCATTTTATTCTTTGAAATCTCCTCATCAGATTGACAATTTTGCAGTTTAAAACTGAAAATGAAAATGGAATGTGGGCAAAACGATTCCCCATGTATCTTTCACATACATAAGTTTACGTTCCCCATATTTTCTCGTCGAGACGTATGGCCGAGTGGTTAAAGGCGCCGTCTCAGAGACGTGAGATTGCGGGTTCGAACCCCACAAGATCTCGAAACATTTTTTTTTTTAATTTTACTTTTTTTTTCTTCAATTTTGTATTACATATTCGTCCATGTAGAAATCACGTTCGTATATAAACGCACCTATACACACACAGAGACACACACACACGCCATATCCCTCTTTTTTGTGTGTTGGAGACCACATTGCTTCGACTGCAGCAACATTTTGCAGGTTGACTTTGTCAAACCGATCATAGTATGTAATGACGACGACTGAGGTGTTGTACTTTGAACAATTGTCTTTCAAGACGATGTCATTGTTTTGTAATTTGATGACGTCATTACACTGAAAATTGTGATTAAAGGCAAGGTATCAAAACCAGCCGATTATAGGTTTTATGTCTGCGGGACGTATTTTTCCCAAGTTGCCAGAAATGGCATAGTGACCTCAATCGTTACAGGGCCGCTTCTCCGTCTAGCAATGCAATAGATGTTCACCAGGCCACGTTAGTTGAGTGGGCATTGACTTTCCCCCTGTTATATCTATACATTGTTTTGTTTTTTTTTTGTCTTACCATTTCCGTGGATGACCCGTGGCCGAGTGGTTACAGAAACGGTTTCGCATGCACGCTCAATATAACTTCAAGGTGCCTATATCACATTCTTTTCTTTGTCGATCACAGATGACCGTCATCTGATGACCACAAGCGTATCACCTAACTCGTCCTCAATGTGACGAGTTTTCATGTCTCGTTCTTCTTTCTTTCTGGCACATTTTGTGTCGTGAATATCTCAACATTGACATGACGGAATAACATGACATTTTCAGTCAACATGTCTCATGACAACATCTAGCCACAATAAGGTTTTCATGACAGTAACATATCTATGACGTCATCTAGGCGCCATTTTGTGATTTTCGGACCATGTTACATGATCGATCATAACTTCATAACTAAAGGTCATTTCTGTATCATTTTCATTGAACATAAAGTTCAGGTCACGCTCTATCTTACTTTTTAATGCTAATTACCTAGGACATGATTACGCGCGCATTAGCGCGCGTCAAACTTTTAAAAGGCTCAAAACGACTTCCCAATGGGAAATCTCGAAGTTTCAGACAAATTTTAAGCGTTCCGCGCGTTCGCGTCCGTCCGCGCATTTCCGCGCGCAGTGCGCGTAAGCAACATGAAAATGCACATTTTTTGACAGATTTGGATTCCTGATGCATTAGGTAACAGTATCCATTGATTTCCGATCAATTTCGACCTATAACAAAGGAATGCGCTGGCGTCAAAGTTGAAATTTCGTGTGCGCGTCTATGTGGAAATATAGCGAAAAACATGTCTTTGTTTATTTCGCCATAGCTCTTTAAAACGTCAGGTGACCCTATGTTTTTATTGCATATTACAAAAGCATATGAATTGAAAATAACGTTTCAAGTATCATTATTTCCCTAAATACATTATGACGTCATCATATCATCATCTGAAATCAAAAAAGTGGAATTAATTTTTTGAGGTACTGTTTCTGACATTCATTTGCTCGTATCTCTGTTGTTTAAGCTCAATATTATCCCAAATTCAGATATGTTGTACTTTGAACATTTGCCTTTTGAGTCCATGTCATGGTTATGAAATTTGATGACGTCATCATACCTTAAATTGTGATTAAAGGTAAAGATGCAAAATCGGACCATACTACGTGTTATGTCAATGGGAGGTGATTTTTTTTCAAACCATGCATTGACTTGACAACGTTTAAGCACCTTTATATCAGCTGATTTTGTTTCATTTCTTCTGAAACTTAAGTATGTTGTAGCTGAGACAATAAGCTTTAGTAATCATGCATTTTATTTTTTGAAATCCTATCATCAGGTTGACAATTTTGCAGTTTAAAGCTGAAAATGAGAATGGAATGTGGACAAAACGATTCCCGATTCAGCTTTCACATACATAAGTTTACGTTCCTCATATTTTCTCGCCGAGACGTATGGCCGAGTGGTTAAAGGCGACGTCTCAGAGACGTGAGGTTGCGGGTTCGAACCCCACAAGATCACAAACAAAACACTTAGCTATTTTACTTTTTTTCTTCAATTTTGTATTACATATTCGTCCATGTAGAAATCACGTTCGAATAAACGCACCTATACACACACACAGACACACACCATATCCCCCTTTTTTTTTTTTTTGTTGGAGACCACATTGCTTCGACTGCTGCACAATTTTGTAGGCTGACTTTGTCAAACCGACCATAGTATGTAATGACGACGACGGAGGTGTTGTACTTTGAAGAATTGTCTTTCAAGACCATGTCATTGTTTTGTACTTTGATGACGTCATCACACTGAAAATTGTGATTAAAGGCAAGGTATCAAAACTAGCCGATTATAGGCTTTATGTCTACGGCGCGTATTTTTCCCAAGTTGCCAGAAATGGCATAGCGACATCAGTCGTTACAAGGCCGCATTTCCGTCTAGCAATGCAATACATGTTCACGCGGCCACGATTGTTGAGTGGGCATTGACTTTTTCCCCCTGTAATATCCATACATTTCTTTTTTGCCTTACCATGTCCGGGGATGTCCCGTGGCCGAGTGGTTAGAGAAACGGATTTGCATGCACGCTCAATATAACTTCAAGGTGCCTATATCACATTCTTTTCTTTGTCGATCACAGATGACCGACACCTGATGACCCCAAGCGTATCACCTAACTCGTCAGCGTGACGAGTTTCATGTCTCGTTTCTTTTTAGGTGATACGCTATCAGCGTATCACCTATTGTGATTGTCAAAATCTCTCTTTATTTCTTTTTATTCTTCTTTCTTTCTGGACAATTTTGTGTCATCAATATCTCAAGAATGACATTACGGAATAACATGACATTTTCAGGGAACATGTCTCATGACAAAATCTAGCCACAATAAGGTTTTCATGACAGTAACATATCTATGACGTCATCTAGGCGCCATTTTGTGATTTTCGGACCATGTTACATGATCGATCATAACTTCATAACTAAAGGTCATTTCTGTATCATTTTCGGTTTACATTAAGTTCAGGTCACGCTCTATCTTACATTTTAATGCTAATTACCTAGGACATTATTACAGGCGCGTACGCGCGCGTCAAACTTTTAAAAGGCTCAAAACAACTTTCCAATGGGAAATCTCGAAGTTTCAGACAATTTTAAGCGTTTCGCGCGTAGGCGTCCGTCCGCGCATTTTCGCGCGCAGAGCGCGTAAGCAACATGAAAATGCAATTGTTTTGACAGATTTGGATTCCTGATACATTAAGTAACAATATCCAATGATTTCCGATCAATTTTGACTTATAACAAAGGAATGCGCTGGCGTGAAAGTTGAAATTTCGTGTGCGCGTCTATGTGGAAATATAGCGAAAAACATGTCTTTGTTTATTTCGCCATAGCTCTTTAAAACGCGGGGTGACCCTATGTTTTTATTGCATATTACAAAAGCATATGAATTGGAAATAACATTTCAAGCATCAATATTTCCCGAAATACATTATGACGTCATCATATCATCATCTGAAATCAAAAAAGTGGAATTAATTTTTTGAGGTACTGTTTCTGACATTCATTTGCTCGTATCTCTGTTGTTTAAGCTCAATATTATCCCAAATTCAGATATGTTGTACTTTGAACATTTGCCTTTCAGGTCCAAGTCATGGTTTTGAAATTTGATGACGTCATCATACTTTAACTTGTGATTAAAGGTAAAGATGCAAAATCGGACAAGTTTACGTGTATTGTCTATGGGAGGTGATTTTTTTTTAAACCATGCATTGACTTGACAACGTTTAAGCATCTTTATCTCAGCTGATTTTGCTTTATTTCCTCTGAAACTTAAGTATGTTGTAGCTGAGACAATAAGCTTCAGTAATCATGCATTTTATTTTTTGAAATCTCATCATCAGGTTGACAATTTTGCAGTTAAAAACTGAAAATGAGAATGAAATGTGGACAAAACGATTCCCTATTCAGCTTTCACATACATAAGTTTACGTTCCTCATATTTTCTCGCCAAGACGTATGGCCGAGTGGTTAAAGGCGCCGTCTCAGATACGTGAGGTTGCGGGTTCGAACCCCACAAGATCACGAAACAATTTTTTTTTTTTACTTTTTTTTCCTTCAATTTGTATTATATATTCGTCCATGTAGATATCACGTTCGTATATAAACGCACCTATACACACACACAGACACACAGACACACACCATATCCCTCTTTTTTGTGTTGGAGACCACATTGCTTCGACTGCTGCAAAATTTTGCAGGCTGACTTTGTCAAACCGATCATAGTATGTAATGACGACGACGGAGGTGTTGTACTTTGAACAATTGTCTGTCAAGACCATGTCATTGTTTTGTACTTTGATGACGTCATCACACTGAAAATTGTGATTAAAGGCAAGGTATCAAAACCAGCCGATTATAGGCTTTATGTCTACGGCGCGTATTTTTCCCAAGTTCCCACAAATGGCATAGCGACATCAGTCGTTACAAGGCCGCATTTCCGTCTAGCAATGCAATACATGTTCACGCGGCCACGATGGTTGAGTGGGCATTGACTTTTCCCCCCTGTAATATCTATTCATTTCTTTTTTGCCTTACCATTTCAGGGGATGTCCCGTGGCCGAGTGGTTAGAAAAACGGTTTTGCATGCACCCTCAATATAACTTCAAGGTGCCTATATCACATTCTTTTCTTTGTCGATCACAGATGACCGACACCTGATGACCCCAAGCGTATCACCTAACTCGTCAGCGTGACGAGTTTCATATCTCGTTATTCTTCTTTCTTTCTGGACAATTTTGTGTCATCAATATCTCAAGAGTGACATTACAGAATGACATGACATTTTCAGGGAACATGTCTCATGACAATATCTAGCCACAATAAGGTTTTCATGACAGTAACATGTCTATGACGTCATCTAGGCGCCATTTTGTGATTTTCGGACCATGTTACATGATCTGTATCATTTTCGGTGGACATTAAGTTCAGGTCACGCTCTATCTTACATTTTAATGCTAATTACCTAGGACATTATTACGCGCGCGTACGCGCGCGTCAAACTTTTAAAAGGCTCAAAACAACTTACCAATGGGAAATCTCGAAGTTTCAGACAATTTTAAGCGTTTCGCGCGTTCGCGTCCGTCCGCACATTTTCGCGCGTAGTGCGCGTAAGCAACATGAAAATGCACATTTTTTGACAGATTTGGATTCCTGATACATTAAGCAACAATATCCATTGATTTCCGATCAATTTTGACCTATAACAAAGGAATGCGCTGGCGGCAAAGTTGAAATTTCGTGTGCGCGTCTATGTGCAAATATAGCGAAAAACATGTCTTTGTTTATTTCGCCATAGCTCTTTAAAACGTCTGGTTACCCTATGTTTTTATTGCATATTACAAAAACATATGAATTGGAAATAACGTTTCAAGCATCAATATCTCCATGAATACATTATGACGTCATCATATCATCATCTGAAATAAAAAAGTGGAATTAAATTTTTTAAGGTACTGTTTCTGACATTCATTTGCTCGTATCTCTGTTGTTTAAGCTCAATATTATCCCAAATTCAGATATGTTGTACTTTGAACATTTGCCTTTCAAGTCCATGTCATAGTTTTGAAATTTGATGACGTCATCATGCTTTAAATTGTGTTTAAAGGTAAAGACGCAAAATCGGACAAGTTTACGTGTTATATCTATGGGAGGTGATTTTTTTAGAAACCATGCATTGACTTGACAACGTTTAAGCACCTTTATCTCAGCTGATTTTGCTTCATTTCCTCTGAAACTTAAGTATGTTGTAGCTGTGACAATAATCTGCAGTAATCATGCATTTTATTCTTTGAAATCTCCTCATGAGGTTGACAATTTTGCAATTTAAAACTGAAAATGAGAATGGAATGCGGACGAAACGATTCCTGATTCATCTTTCACGTACATAAGTTTACGTTCCTCTAATTTTCTCGTCGAGACGAATGGCCGAGCGGTTAGAGGCGTCGTCTCAGAAACCATGAGGTTGCACACGTACGGGTTCGATCCTCACAAGAGCACGAAAGAAAATAATTATTTTTTTTTTTACTTTTTTTTTCTTCAATGGAGTACTACACCTTCGTCCATCATGACGCAAATCTCTCGTTTGAAGAGGCTACACCCCAGTAAATAATGCCAGTACATATCTTGGCAATCAATGACTTAAAATCAAAGATATAAAACACCTGTTTCTTGACCCTGGCCTAATCTAAGCATCAGTCATCGCCACAGCACCACAGGAGGGGGGGGGGGGGGGGGGGCACCGTGAGAGGAGGAGATTGTTTTGGTTTTGGCATGGGCTATGTAGCTCCATGGTGCGTGTGTGTGTGTGTGTGTACGTGTGTGTGTGTGAGTGTAGACATTCAGCGTATGCAGACAGAGCATGCCTGTACTGCAGTGACTGGAACTATTGTCATTCCATTTTGTCTCTCCCCTTCTCCCTCCCCCATCTCTCCCCTCTCTCTCTCTCTCTCTCTCCCTCTCTCTCTCTTTCTCAGCAGGCTGATTGTAACCAGGGAGGTAGTAGTATCACCTCCCCGTTGTAACTCACTGCCAAATAGCACATTGTCAGCACCGGCAAACTGGCAATGCTCTCCTTCTTATTCATGTATTTTCGTCATTTACGGGTCAATTTTTTTCGTTCGAAATGTAAAATGGATGGCCATAGAATTTCTCAATAGAATATAAAATTGAAAACTTTAGAAAGGATAGAGAAAATTGAGTTCACTTTGAATGGTCTGCCACAGGCAGATATCCTTATCATGCTCTTACGTAATACGACAGCTGCTTTCTCAATGATCCAGTCAGCAGGCTGTTGTAACCAGGGAGGTAGTCTCACCTCCCCTTTGTAACTCACTGCCAAATAGCACATTGTCAGCACCGGCAAACTGGTAATGCTCTCCTTCTTATTCCTGTATTTTCGTTATTTACGGGTCAATTTTTTTCGTTCGAAATGTAAAATGGATGACCATAGAATTTCTCAATAGAATATAAAATTGAAAACTTTAAAAAGGATAGAGAAAATTGAGTTCACTTTGAATGGTCTGCCACAGGCAGATATCCTTATCATGCTCTTACGTAATACGACAGCTGCTGGAGTCATCAAACCCTGGCTTGGCCTCCAGGTTTGTCACGCCGAGCAGAAAGTTTATTTGCAATGGACAAGTACTTCGACTCCCAACTCTCAAACGACAAATAAAAGCACCCCACTTTGGTAAAAATTCGGCTGGGGTCTCGCCTCAAACGAGAGATTGACGGCATGATGTAGAAAACACGTTTGCATGTAAACACACCTATACGCACACACTCACACAATATACCTTTGTTTTGCGTTGGAGACTGCATTACTTCGACTGCTGCAAAATTTTGCAGGCTGGGCTTTTCAAACTGATATAGTATATTGTAACAAAATGAAATTTGTTCATATCAATTCAGTAACACAATGTAGTCGTGGTTACTTTGTGCTGATTTACACATGTAACAAGCTATACATTGTAAAAAAGGTATTTGCATTGTTCCTTTAAGTCAGTCTTCTGTATTGATGATTTTTTGTCAATTAGTGGTTTTTGTGGAGTTTCAGATAGTGATAAAAAGTATGAATGATAAGTGCAGCGATAATTCCTACAGTTAGTTCAAAGTTGTGTTACAGATGTTTGATACATACATTTAGCATTGCGTGTGTGTGTGTGTGTATACGTGTGTATACAGGTTGGCCATATGACACATTCTAGACAATTAATCTTAATTAATTAGCAAACGTGATCAGCAATGGAACTGAATATGGTACTAATGTATGATGTTAATGATTCTAATTAAACTGTGACGAGTTTAAAGGGATAGCATAACTGTGTGTAAAAATAAGGCAATTATAAGGAAATTTTAGGGGAATTTGATAACCATGCCTATAATAATTTCATACAGGTACTAATACCTGCCTCATACTCGTGTGATAGATCGTCATGTCAATAGCAAACTGACAACGTACGATGAATGTGTTATATATTGAACAACTGTCTTTCAAGTCCATAATGTTCCCCATATTTTCTTGTCGAGACGTATGGCCGAGTGGTTAAAGGCGACGTCTCAGAGACGTGAGGTTGCGGGTTCGAACCCCACAAGATCACGAAACAAAATACTTAGCTATTTACTGTTTTTTTCCTCAACTTTGTATTACATATTCGTCCATGTAGAAATCACGTTCGTATATAAACGCACCTATACACACACACAGACACACACACACGCCATATCCCTCTTTTTTGTGTGTTGGAGACCACATTGCTTCGACTGCAGCAAACTTTTGCAGGTTGACTTTGTCAAACCGATCATAGTATGTAATGACGACGACTGAGGTGTTGTACTTTGAACAATTGTCTTTCAAGACGATGTCATTGTTTATTAATTTGATGACGTCATTACACTGAAAATTATGATTAAAGGCAAGGTATCAAAACCAGCCGATTATAGGTTTTATGTCTGCGGGACGTATTTTTTCCAAGTTGCCAGAAATGGCATAGCGACCTCAGTCGTTGCAAGGCCGCTTTTCCGTCTAGCAATGCAATAGATGTTCACACGGCCACGTTAGTTGAGTGGGCATTGACAGTCACTTTCCCCCTGTTATATCTATACATTGTTTTTTTTTTTTTTTTTTTTTTTTGGTCTTACCATTTCCGTGGATGACCCGTGGCCGAGTGGTTACAAAAACGGTTTCGCAAGCACGCTCAATATAACTTTAAGGTGCCTATATCACATTCTTTTCTTTGTCGATCACAGATGACTGTCATCTGATGACCACAAGCGTATCACCTAACTCGTCCTCAATGTGACGAGTTTTCATGTCTCGTTAGGTGATACGCTATCAGCGTATCACCTATTGTAATTGTCAAAATTTCTCTTTTTAGGTGATACGCTATCAGCGTATCACCTATTGTGATTGTCAAAATTTCTCTTTTTTTTTATTCTTCTTTCTTTCTGCCACATTTTGTGTCGTCAATATCTCAATAATGACATTACGGAATGACATGACATTTTCAGTCAACATGTCTCATGACAAAATCTAGCCACAATAAGGTTTTCATGACAGTAACATATCTATGACGTCATCTAGGCGCCATTTTGTGATTTTCGGACCTTGTCACGTGATCGATCATAACTTCATAACTAGATGTCATTTCTGTATCATTTTCGGTGGACATGAAGTTCAGGTCACGCTCTATCTTACTTTTTAACGCTAGTTACACAGGTCATCATTACGCGCGCGTAAGCGCGCATCAAAATTTTAAAAGGCTCAAAACGACTTCCCAATGGGAAATCTCGAAGTTTCAGACAATTTTAAGCGTTTCAAACATTTTCTCGCGTGCGCGTCCGTCCGCGCAATTTCGCGCGCAGAGCCCGTAAGCAACATGAAAATGCAATTTTTTTGACTGATTTGGATTCCTTATACTTGGAGTAACAATATCCATTGATTTCCGATCGATTTCGACCTATAACAAAGGAATGCACTGGCGTCAAAGTTGAAATTCCGCGTGCGCGTCTTTCTGCAAATATAGTGAAAAAACATGTCTTTGTTTATTTCGCCATAGCTCTTTAAATCGTCCGTTGACCCTATATTTCTATTGCATATTACAAAAGTACATGAATTGGAAATAACATTCCAAGTATCAATATTGCCAGGAACACGCGATGACGTCATCATATCGTCATTTTAAATAAAAAAAGTGGAATTGATTTTTTTCAGGTACTCTTTCAGACATTCATTTGCTCGTATCTCTGTTGTTTAAGCTCAATATTATCCCAAATTCAGATATGTTGTACTTTGAACATTTGCCTCTCAAGTCCATGTGATGGTTTTGAAATATAATGACGTCATCATACTAGAAATTGTGATTAAAGGTAAAGACTCAAAATCAGACAAGTTTACGTGTTATGTCTATGGGAGGTGATTTTTTTTTAAACCATGCATTGACTTGACAACGTTTAAGCACCTTTACCTCATTTGATTTTGCTCCATTTCCTCTGAAACATACGTATGTTGTAGCTGAGACAATAAGCTTTAGTAATCGTGCATTTTATGTTTTCAAATCTCCTCATTAGGTTGATAATTTTGTAGTTTAAAACTGAAAATGAGAATGCAATCTGTACAGAACGATTCCCAATTTATCTTTGCAACTGTATATTGATCGAATCCACGCTGCCACTTGTGAGAAGTTGAATAGCGCCATCACAAGTCAACACTGTCACGATAGTATTTAGATTTCAGTTTCGCACTCGATCTTCATGACAGCCATGTGGCATAATCAGTTAGCGCGCTGGTTGTTCATAACGCCATACCGGAAGGCGAGAGGTTCGACTCCCGCAGGACTTTTGTCCGTTCTTTCTTTTTTTCTCTTTTTTTTTCGGCAGTTCAGCTTTACTCCGATGTCATTTTACGTATTATTTTATGAAGTGTACGTAACCCGTGAACACGGCTGCTGTATTTCCCTTGTTTTGTATTGGAGTTTGGACATTGGGTTTGCTTCATTAATTTTGTCACACTTAATGTTGTAAATTGCCCCTTGTTACAGTGTCCCGCTTGCCACCTTTCGTTTGCTCTTTCCTTTTCTCTTCATTGGCTCTTGTTATATTGTAACAGGATAGGTAGGAACATGTACGTTTAGATAACTGGCAGGAATGGGAGCTGAATTGATTAACTCTAGTCCAGGTGTATGGCGTCTCGCTCATCTCTTTGAAATTCCAGGTTGTTATTGTTTGACCCAATAACGAAGTTGTAGACAGGTTTTATGTTGCTATAGAGGTATCTTGTGCCACATAAATGGAAGGCATCACTGTTTAGTAGTAGTAATGAACCTTTTCATGTTGTAAATGATATAAAGATATGAATTTCACATCCAATCTTCGGGACAGCCGTGTGGCTTTATAGTCGCTTAGCGCGCTCCATGGTCATTATGCACTACCTTCGAGACCCGCAAGACGCTATTATTTTTTTCTCTCTCTCTTTCTTTGTTTTTCGTTTGGCAGTTCAGCTTCATTCCGATGTCATTACCCCGCAACACACAGTCACTCAATTCCCCCCCCCCTTTTTTTTTTGTCGCAGGCTGGAGGTTGGATTTGCTTCATTTATCATACGTGTAATGTTGTAAATTGCCCTTGGTATACAGTGCCCCGCTTGCCACCTTTCGTTTTCTCTTTCCTTTTCTCTACGTTTGTTCATGTTACACTGCACAAGACAGGTCGCAAAATAATTTACATAACTCAACTGGAGCAGGAATGGCAACTGAATAGATTAACTCTAGGCCAGGTGTATGGCGTCTCGCTCATCTCTTTGAAATTCCAGGTTGTTATTGTTTGACCCAAGAACGGAATTGTAGACAGGTTTTATGTTGCTATAGAGGTATCTTGTGCCACATGAGTAGAAGGCATCACTGTTTAGTAGTAGTAATGAACCTTTTCTTGTCCCTCCATGTCAATTATAGTGTGTTTAAAGGGGTTGTGTGTCTATCTGCCAAAGAAAAGGAAAACCTTATTTTCACCATGGCTATTTCTCTATAGTAACCGTAGGTGATGAGTGTTGTTGGTATCTGAGCAGTGAACAACAGAGCATCAGGCTAAAATCCCCCTTAGTTATACGCGCTAAGCGTTCAATTGATATATCTTTATTTATGTAGCCAATCACTGCTAATGGAGTTACAGAATTATGTTATGACACATTGCACTGAAAGTTTGTAAAGCAAAGTTTATGGACAAGGCAAGCAATTGTACATGAATAATACCATTGATTTCAGAGGGAAATTATGGTATACCTAAATGTAAGGGTATCATTGCTTTGGAATTGCTGAGACAATATCTTGGCACGAGGGCTTCCACTTCTAATAACTGATCCCTTTGAAGATGTGTCGGTCACGGGTGATCGTCATGATTCATCTTTCACGTAGAAGCTTCCGTTCCACACTCTTCGTTCGAGAAGACTTACCATCATACTTCAAATTGTGATTAAAGGTAAAGACTCAAAATCAGACAAGTTGACGTGTTATGTCTATGGGAGGTGATTCTTTTTTAACCATGCATTGACTTGACAACGTTTAAGCACCTTTATCTCAGCTGATTTTGCTCCATTTCCTCTGAAACTTATGTATGTGGTAGCTGAGACAATAAGCTGCAGTGATCATGCATTTTATTTTTTTCAAATCTCCTCGTCAGGTTGATAATTTTGCAGCTAAAAACTGAAAATGAGAATGGAATGTGGACCAAACGATTCCTGAATCATCTTTCACATATAAGCTTACGTTCCTCATATTTTCTCGTCAAGACGTACATGGCCGAGAGGATAAAGGCGACGTCACAAGAGACGTGAGGTTGCACACGTACGGGTTCGAACCCCATAAGAGCACGAAACAAAATACGTATATCTTTTTTTTTTTTTTTTTATGGAGTATTCACCTTCGTCCATGTAGAAAGCACGTTTTCATGTAAACGTACACACACACAGGCACACACACACACACACACACAATATCCCTTTGTTTTGTGTTGGAGACCACATTGCTTTGACTGGCAACTTGGACTTGAAATTACAAAATGAAGATGACTCTTAAAAGACAGCATGGCCATGCTTGATTTTTTTTTTAACAATATGAAGACCTATTGGTAAATATTCATTCACATATCTTTTCCAATCAACTTACTTGGACACGGTGACACCACACGAAATTTTCAATTGGTTGCATGACAGAAACAATTTCATCTGAATTATGTAGGACTGTATAAAGAATTGGACTTCACGAATATTTCTCAATATTACTTCAAGTCGCAACTTAACATTATTTTCGTTGTCGATCACTGAAAATGAGAATGGAATCTGGTCGAAACGATTCCCGATTTATCTTTGCAACTGTATATTGATCGAATCCTCGCTGCAACTCGTGGGAAGTTGAATAGCGCTATCAGTCACTTTACGTATATCGCCAAAAAACTGAATATCAATGTAAATTTGTGTTGTGTATAGCATACATAGATAGATTTAAGTTTCGCACAGGATCTTCGGATCTTCCGTGTGGCAGAATCGCTTAGCACGCTGCGTGTTTATAATGCCCGACCGGAAGGAGAGAAGTTAATCGAGTCCCGCAGGACTTTTTCCTTTTATTTCTTTTTTCTTTTTTTTTTTCAGCAGTTCAGCTTCACACTGATGTCATGAACACAGCTACTCTATTTCCCTTGTTTTGTATTGGAGTTTGGAGGTTGGGTTTGCTTCATTAATTTTGTCACACGTAATGTTGTAAATTGCCCCTTGAAACAGTGCCCCGCTTGCCACCATTCGTTTTCTCTTTCCTTTTCTCTTCATTTGTTCTTGTTATACTGTAGCAGGATATTTAGGAACGTGTACGTTTACATAACTAACAGGAATGGGAACTGAATTAATTAACTCTAGTCCAGGTGCATGGCGTCTCGCTGATCTCTTTGGAATTCCAGGTTGTTATTGTTTGACCAAATAACGGAGTTAAAGACAGGCAGGGAAGGAAGTGACTTGATATTGCTTCATAATGAGGAATTTTGGGCAACACCTTTCCAAGCGTAGTGATTATGACGGGGTTCTCTGTCGTTTATTTTCGTCATGGCTGTTTCACTAGTTTAGCCATAGGTGACATATGTTGTTGGCATTTGGGAGAATAGAACAGATCTGTACCAAACTGGAATAGCCCTATAAGTAATGTGGTAAGCGTTCAATTTTTTTGCATTATCTTTCTTCTTCAAAGTCAGTCACTACTGATCGAAATACACAATAATATGACACGTTACATTGGTAGTTTAGGAAAAGGGAGTTAATGCACGATGCAATGATAAATGTGCTACCATTGATTTTAGAGACGTCGTTGTGGTGTGGTACTGGTGATGGTAAGGGAACCATAGATTGCTTTTAAAGTAATGAGACAATCATTGGACCTTTGCATCAAGACCGTATTCCCATCTAGAATATAATGCATGTTCGTGTGGAGTTTTTTTTTTTTTTTTTTAATCCTGACGTGGACATTTTCTTTTCCTTGTTTTTAATTTAAGAATGTTATATCTTATCTAAATTTGTTTCTTTCCCCTAACATTTTTTTTTTGTTGGATATAAAGTTGGACGTTCCGTGACCGAGTAAAAGAGCAGCGATTTACTTACAGTTTCAATGCATCTTGTTTACCATCTTCTCTGACATTAAATTGATTGTTTTTAAATTTGACATTGTCTGTCTATAAAGCAATTTGCCTGTTTATGCTCATAAAACACTGCTATAACAACTTATACATTTGCTTCACTTGTCACACGCAATGATGTGGATTGCAGTTGTGCATGCATTTTTTCTTTTGCCACCTCTCGTTTTTCTCTCCCCTTTTCCCTCATTTTGGTTTTGTTATACTGCAGATGGGAATGATTACAATGACATAACCCAACTTGAAGTAGGAATGAGAACTGAATAAATTAACTCTAGGCCAGGTGTATATAGCGTCTCGCTCATCTCTTTGAAATTTCAGGTTGTCATTGTTCGATCAACGGAGTTGAAGACAGGCTTTATGTTGCTATAGAGGTATCTCGCTCCACATGAATGGAATGCATACGCTGCTTAGTATTAGTAATGAACTTTTTCATGTCCATCCCTGCCAATAAAAGTGTGTTTGATGGGGTTTTGTGTCATTGTGCCTATGAGAAAGCAAAGTTTTATTTTCGCCATGGCTGTTTCTCTATGCGTAGCCGTGGGTGATGGGTGTTGTTGGCATCTGGCCAGTAAAGAACCGAGTATTATGCTATAATACCCCCCTCCCCCGGTTAGGTTCTAAGCGTTCAATACGGTGATATATCTTTCTTCTTTATTATGTCAATCACTTCTGATGGAATTACAGAATTATGTTATGACACGTTTCACTCAAAGCTGAAAAAACAAAGTATATGCACGATACAAGTAATGGTGCATGAGTCCTATAGGCCATTGATTTTAGATGAGAAATTATGACATGCCTATAGTAGGATTGTCATTGATTAGGAATTAATGAAACGATTAAGCACACCTTCCACTTCTAACTGTCCCCTATGAATGTGTGTCGATCATGTGAGATCGTCATAAATTATCATTCACGTATAAGCTTACGTTCGAAGTGTACTCTTAGTTGGAGGAGACCTATAGTTACATGGTTAAAGGCGATGTCTCTTTCGCTGGAGCCGTACGTTTGGCCCGTTTTTCTTTTGCCCTTTTCTCTTTAATTGAGATATCACTTTCGTCCAGGTATAAATCACATTCTCATGTAAACAGACTCACTTGCTCTATATCCCTTGTTTTGTATCGGAGGCTTCATTGGATTTACTGCTTGTAAATCTCACAGGCTTGTATAAAGCTGTAAGAGCTCTTTGAACTGATCACTATGATAGCAAGATTAGAGGGAGTCATATTTGGTTATGTAAATAATGGTCAAAGGTCATATTTTAAAAGGCCACTGTTAAAGCCAGGATGGTTATAAACACTTAATTGTCATGTTTTATTTGTACGTGCCGAGGATCACTTGGATCCCGTTTACAGTGCGAGGTTCGGCCGCGGCTCGACCGCGCCGAGACCGCCTTCATTTCGGTGTAAACGCGCAAAAGGCCAAATGCGGGGCCAAAATGGCCTCGCATTAGGCCACGCTAATGTGGTCTCGGCCGCGGCTGAGCCGCGGTCGCGCCCGGCCTTTTTCTCAGTGAAAACGCAAACTGGGCTAAATGCGCGGCCAATTTTATTGTGGCTTCCAAACACTCGCCTGTACTATTTCGCTATTCAGGATATTAACCACTTGACGTCGAAAACTAGTATAGTTTAAGGTGGTTTTGTCCTGCAAAGGAGTTTCTCCTTCGGCAAAGGCCTTTGCCCGAACGGCGACTTCGTCGCCACGGAATTCAGTTGCCAAAGGATCTGAAAACCAGACAATACCAAATTGCGTTTGTTTACAAGTAGAGCGCCACTACGACAAAATATTGAAAGGTTTGAATCAAAAGCGCGGCCGAGCCCGGCAGTGTAAATGGACTTGGACCCCGTTTACAGTGCGGGGCCGGGCTCGGCCGCGGCTCGGCCGCGGCCGAGCCCGGCCTCAATTGCGCGGCCGAGCCTCGCAATTTTGTCCGTTTACACTGCTGGGCTCGGCCGCGCTTTTGATTCAAACCTTTCAATATTTTGTCGTAGTGGAGCTCTGCTTGTAAACCAATGCAATTTGGTATAGTCTGGTTTTCAGACCCTTTGCCAAATGAATACCGTGGCGACGAAGTCGCCGTTCGGGCAAAGGCCTTTGCCGAAGGAAAGAATCCTTTGCAGGACAAAACCACCTTAAACTATACTGGTTTTCGACGTTGAGGGGGTTAATATCCTGAATAGCGAAAGATACATGCAGAGGGTTTGGAAGCCAGACTAAAATTGGCCGCGCAATTGGCCGCGCATTTGGCCCAGTTTGCGTTTACACTGAGAAAAGGCCGGGCTCGGCCGCGGCCGAGACCACCTCCAGAGCGAGGCCAAATGCGAGGCCAATTTTGGCCTCGCATTTGGCCTTTTGCGCGTTTACACTGAAGCGAGGCTGGACTCGGCCGCGGCCGAGCCGCGGCCGAGCCTCGCACTGTAAACGGGGTCCGAATTGCGGGGCTCGGCCGCGCAATTGAGGTTGGCCGCGGCCGCGGCTCGGCCGCGGCTCGGCCCAGCCCCGCACCGTAAACAGGGTCTAAGTTTATCCACTGTACGTACTCAAAAAGTCCGTAAATCGACTTAGTCGTACACGCACAGAATTTCCACATAGTTTGTGTGACAGAAAAACAAATGTGATCTGAATAATAAATGTAGGCCCCCCAAAAAGTTCAACTAAGTATCTCATTATAACTTCAAGGTGCTATATTACATTCTTTTCTTTGTCGATTACGGATGACCGACATCTGATGACCCAAGCGTATCACCTAACTCGTCTTCAGTGTGACGAGTTTCATATCTCGTTTTTATTCTTCTTTCTTTCTGCCACATTTTGTGTCGTCAATATCTCAAGAATGACATTACGAAATAACATGACATTTTCAGTCAACATGTCTCATGACAAAATCTAGCCACAATAAGGTTTTCATGACAGTAACATATCTATGACGTCATCTAGGCGCCATTTTGTGATTTTCGGACCTTGTCACATGATCGATCATAACTTCATAACTAGATGTCATTTCTGTATCATTTTCGGTGGACATGAAGTTCAGGTCACGCTCTATCTTCCTCTTTAACGCTAGTTACCCAGGTCATCATTACGTGCGCGTAAGCGCGCGTCAAAATTTTAAAAGGCTCAAAACGACTTCCCAATGGGAAATCTCGAAGTTTCAGACAATTTTAAGCGTTTCAAACATTTTCTCGCGTGCGCGTCCGTCCGCGCAATTTCGCGCGCAGAGCCCGTAAACAACATGAAAATGCAATTTTTTTGACTGATTTGGATTCCTGATACTTTGAGTAACAATATCCACTGATTTCCGATCGATGTTGACCTATAACAAAGGAATGCGCTGGCGTCAAAGTTGAAATTTCGTGTGCGCGTCTATGTGGAAATATAGCGAAAAACATGTCTTTGTTTATTTCGCAATAGCTCTTTAAATCGTCCGTTGACCCTATGTTTTTATTGCATATTACAAAAGCATATGAATTGGAAATAACGTTTCAAGTATCAATATTTCCCGAAATACATTATGACGTCATCATATCATCATCTGAAATCAAAAAAGTGGAATTAATTTTTTTGAGGTACTGTTTCTAACATTCATTTGCTCGTATCTCTGTTGTTTAAGCTTAATATTATCCCAAATTCACATATGTTGTACTTTGAACATTTGCCTTTTAAGTCCATGTCATGCTTTTGATATTTGATGACGTCATCATCCTTTAAATTTTGATTAAAGGTAAAGACGCAAAATCGGACAAGTTTACGTGTTATGTCTATGGGAAGTGATTTTTTTTAAAACCATCCATTGACTTGACAACGTTTAAGCACCTTTATCTCAGCTGACTTTGCTTCATTTCCTCTGAAATTTAAGTATGTTGTAGCTGAGACAATAAGCTGCAGTAATCATGCATTTTGTTCTTTGAAATCTTCTCATGAGGTTGACAATTTTGCAGTTTAAAACTGAAAATGAGAATGGAATGTGGACGAATCGATTCCTGATTCATCTTTCACATACATAAGTTTACGTTCCTCATATTTTCTCGTCGAGACGTATGGCCGAGTGGTTAAAGGCGCCGTCTCAGAGACGTGAGGTTGCACTCGTGCGGGTTCGAACCCCACAAGATCACGAAACAAAATACCTAGCTATTTTACTTTTTTTTCTTCAATGGTGTATTACACATTCGTCCATGTAGAAATTACGTTCGTATATAAACGCACCTATACACACACACACACACACACAATATCCCTCTGTTTTGTGTTGGAGACCACATTGCTTCGACTGCTGCAGAATGTTGCATCCTGACTCTGTCAAATAGTATGTAATGACGACAACGGAGGTGTTGTACTTTGAGCAATTGTCTTTCAAGTCCATGTCATTGTTTTGTACTTTGATGACGTCATCACACTGAAAATTGTGATTAAAGGCAAGGTATCAAAATCAGCCGATTATAGGTTTTATGTCTGCGGGACGTATTTTTCCGAAATTGCCAGAAATGGCACAGCGACCTCAGTCGTTACAAGGCCGCATTTCCTTCTAGCAATGCAATACATGTTCACGCGGCCACAATTGTTGAGTGGGCATTGACTTTTTCCCCCTGTAATATCTATACATTTTTTTTTTTTTCGGCCTTACCGTTTCCGTGGATGTCCCGTGGCCGAGTGGTTAGAGAAACCGTTTTGCATGCACGCTCAATATAACTTCAAGGTGCCTATATTACATTCTTTTCTTTGTCGATCACAGATGACCGACATCTGATGACCCCAGGCGTATCACCTAACTCGTCAGTGTGACGAGTTTCATGTCTCGTTAGGTGATACGCTATCAGCGTATCACCTATTGTGATTGTCAAAATTTCTCTTTTTTTTTATTCTTCTTTCTTTCTGCCACATTTTGTGTCGTCAATATCTCAATAATGACATTACGGAATGACATGACATTTTCAGTCAACATGTCTCATGACAAAATCTAGCCACAATAAGGTTTTCATGACAGTAACATATCTATGACGTCATCTAGGCGCCATTTTGTGATTTTCGGACCTTGTCACGTGATCGATCATAACTTCATAACTAGATGTCATTTCTGTATCATTTTCGGTGGACATGAAGTTCAGGTCACGCTCTATCTTACTTTTTAACGCTAGTTACACAGGTCATCATTACGCGCGCGTAAGCGCGCGTCAAAATTTTAAAAGACTCAAAACGACTTCCCAATGGGAAATCTCGAAGTTTCAGACAATTTTAAGCGTTTCAAACATTTTCTCGCGTGCGCGTCCGTCCGCGCAATTTCGCGCGCAGAGCCCGTAAGCAACATGAAAATGCAATTTTTTTGACTGATTTGGATTCCTTATACTTTGAGTAACAATATCCATTGATTTCCGATCGATTTCGACCTATAACAAAGGAATGCACTGGCGTCAAAGTTGAAATTCCGCGTGCGCGTCTTTCTGCAAATATAGTGAAAAAACATGTCTTTGTTTATTTCGCCATAGCTCTTTAAATCGTCCGTTGACCCTATATTTCTATTGCATATTACAAAAGTATATGAATTGTAAATAACATTCCAAGTATCAATATTGCCAGGAACACGCGATGACGTCATCATATCGTCATTTTAAATAAAAAAAGTGGAATTGATTTTTTTCAGGTACTCTTTCAGACATTCATTTGCTCGTATCTCTGTTGTTTAAGCTCAATATTATCCCAAATTCAGATATGTTGTACTTTGAACATTTGCCTCTCAAGTCCATGTGATGGTTTTGAAATATAATGACGTCATCATACTAGAAATTGTGATTAAAGGTAAAGACTCAAAATCAGACAAGTTTACGTGTTATGTCTATGGGAGGTGATTTTTTTTTAAAACCATGCATTGACTTGACAACGTTTAAGCACCTTTACCTCATCTGATTTTGCTCCATTTCCTCTGAAACATACGTATGTTGTAGCTGAGACAATAAGCTTTAGTAATCGTGCATTTTATGTTTTCAAATCTCCTCATTACGTTGATAATTTTGTAGTTTAAAACTGAAAATGAGAATGCAATCTGTACAGAACGATTCCCAATTTATCTTTGCAACTGTATATTGATCGAATCCACGCTGCCACTTCTGAGAAGTTGAATAGCGCCATCACAAGTCAACCAGTCACGACAGTATTATTATACATTTAATTTTCGCACTCGGTCTTTAGGACAGCCGTGTGGCGTAATCGCTTAGCGCGCTGGGTGTTCATAATGCCATACCGGAAGGAGAGAAGTTCGACTCCCGCAGGATTTTTCCCGTTTTTTCTTTTTCTTTTTTTTTTCGGCAATTCAGCTTTACTTCGATGTCATTTATCATATTATTATTTTATTATGTGTACGTAACCCGTGAACACGGCTGCTCTATTTCCCTTGTTTTGTATTGGAGTTTGGACATTGGGTTTGCTTCATTAATTTTGTCACACTTAATGTTGTAAATTGCCCCTTGTTACAGTGTCCCGCTTGCCACCTTTCGTTTGCTCTTTCCTTTTCTCTTCATTGGCTCTTGTTATATTGTAACAGGATAGGTAGGAACATGTACGTTTAGATAACTTGCAGGAATGGGAGCTGAATTGATTAACTCTAGTCCAGGTGTATGGCGTCTAGCTCATCTCTTTGAAATTCCAGGTTGTTATTGTTTGACCCAATAACGAAGTTGTAGACAGGTTTTATGTTGCTATAGAGGTATCTTGTGCCACATAAATGGAAGGCATCACTGTTTAGTAGTAGTAATGAACCTTTTCATGTTGTAAATGATATAAAGATATGAATTTCACATCCAATCTTCGGGACAGCCGTGTGGCTTTATAGTTGCTTAGCGCGCTCCATGGTCATTATGCACTACCTTCGAGACCCGCAGGACGCTATTATTTTTTTCTCTCTCTCTTTCTTTGTTTTTCGTTTGGCAGTTCAGCTTCATTCCGATGTCATTACCCCACAACACACAATCACTCAATTCCCCCCCCCCTTTTTTTTTTGTCGCAGGCTGGAGGTTGGATTTGCTTCATTTATCATACGTGTAATGTTGTAAATTGCCCTTGGTATACAGTGCCCCGCTTGCCACCTTTCGTTTTCTCTTTCCTTTTCTCTACGTTTGTTCATGTTACACTGCACAAGACAGGTCGGAAAATAATTTACATAACTCAACTGGAGCAGGAATGGCAACTGAATAGATTAACTCTAGGCCAGGTGTATGGCGTCTCGCTCATCTCTTTGAAATTCCAGGTTGTTATTGTTTGACCCAAGAACAGAATTGTAGACAGGTTTTATGTTGCTATAGAGGTATCTTGTGCCACATGAGTAGAAGGCATCACTGTTTAGTAGTAGTAATGAACCTTTTCTTGTCCCTCCATGTCAATTATAGTGTGTTCAAAGGGGTTGTGTGTCTATCTGCTAAAGAAAAGGAAAACCTTGTTTTCGCCATGGCTATTATTCTCTATACGTAACCGTAGGTGATGAGTGTTGTTGGTATCTGAGCAGTGAATAACACGACATCAGGCTAAAATCCCCCTTTTATACGCGCTAAGCGTTCAATTTGATATATCTTTATTTATGTAGTCAATCACTGCTAATGGAGTTACAGAATTATGTTATGACACATTGCACTGAAAGTTTGTAAAGCAAAGTTTATGGACAAGGCAAGCAATTGTACATGAATAATACCATTGATTTCAGAGGGAAATTATGGTATACCTAAATGTAAGGGTATCATTGCTTTGGAATTGCTGAGACAATATCTTGGCACGAGGGCTTCCACTTCTAATAACTGATCCCTTTGAAGATGTGTCGGTCACGGGTGATCGTCATGATTCATCTTTCACGTAGAAGCTTCCGTTCCACACTCTTCGTTCGAGAAGACTTACCATCATACTTCAAATTGTGATTAAAGGTAAAGACTCAAAATCAGACAAGTTGACGTGTTATGTCTATGGGAGGTGATTTTTTTTTAACCATGCATTGACTTGACAACGTTTAAGCACCTTTATCTCAGCTGATTTTGCTCCATTTCCTCTGAAACTTATGTATGTGGTAGCTGAGACAATAAGCTGCAGTGATCATGCATTTTATTTTTTTCAAATCTCCTCGTCAGGTTGATAATTTTGCAGCTAAAAACTGAAAATGAGAATGGAATGTGGACCAAACGATTCCTGAATCATCTTTCACATATAAGCTTACGTTCCTCATATTTTCTCGTAAAGACGTACATGGCCGAGAGGATAAAGGCGACGTCACAAGAGACGTGAGGTTGCACACGTACGGGTTCGAACCCCATAAGAGCACGAAACAAAATACGTTTATCTTTTATTTTTTTTTATGGAGTATTCACCTTCGTCCATGTAGAAAGCACGTTTTCATGTAAACGTACACACACACAGGCACACACACACACACACACAATATCCCTTTGTTTTGTGTTGGAGACCACATTGCTTTGACTGGCAACTTGGACTTGAAATTACAAAGTGAAGATAACTCTTAAAAGACAGCATGGCCATGCTTGATTTTTTTTAACAATATGAAGACCTATTGGTAAATATTCATTCACATATCCTTTCCAATCAACTTACTTGGACACGGTGACACCACACGAAATTTTCAATTGGTTGCATGACAGAAACAATTTCATCTGAATTATGTAGGACTGTATAAAGAATTGGACTTCACGAATATTTCTCAATATTACTTCAAGTCGCAACTTAACATTATTTTCGTTGTCGATCACTGAAAATGAGAATGGAATCTGGTCGAAACGATTCCCGATTTATCTTTGCAACTGTATATTGATCGAATCCTCGCGGCCACTCGTGGGAAGTTGAATAGCGCTATCAGTCACTTTACGTATATCGCCAAAAAACTGAATATCAATGTAAATTTGTGTTGTGTATAGCATACATAGATAGATTTAAGTTTCGCACAGGATCTTCGGATCTTCCGTGTGGCAGAATCGCTTAGCACGCTGCGTGTTTATAATGCCCGACCGGAAGGAGAGAAGTTAATCGAGTCCCGCAGGACTTTTTTCCTTTTATTTCTTTTGTCTCTCTTTTTTTTTTTTTTTTTTTAGCAGTTCAGCTTCACTCTGATGTCATGAACACAGCTACTCTATTTCCCTTGTTTTGTATTGGAGTTTGGAGGTTGGGCTTGCTTCATTAATTTTGTCACACGTAATGTTGTAAATTGCCCCTTGAAACAGTGCCACGCTTGCTACCATTCGTTTTCTCTTTCCTTTTCTCTTCATTTAGATTTTGTTCTTGTTATACTGTAGCAGGATATTTAGGAACGTGTACGTTTACATAACTAACAGGAATGGGAACTGAATTAATTAACTCTAGTCCAGGTGTATGGCGTCTCGCTTATCTGTTTGGAATTCCAGGTTGTTATTGTTTGACCAAAACGGAGTTAAAGACAGGCAGGGAAGGAAGTGACTTGATATTGCTTCATATTATATGAGGAATTTCGGGCAATACCTTTCCAATTAGTGTAGTGATTATGACACGGTTCTCTGTCGTTTATTTTCGTCATGGCTGTTTCACTAGTTTAGCCATAGGTGATATGTGTTGTTGGCATCTGGGAGAATAGAACAGATCAGTACCAAACTGGAATAGCCCTATAAGCAATGTAGTAAGCATTCAATTTCTTGCATTATCTTTCTTCTTTAAAGTCAATCACTACTGATCGAATTACACCATATAATATGGCACGTTTCACTGGTAGTTTAGGAAAAGGGAGCTAATTCAATGCACGATGCAATGATATGTGCTACCATAGATTTTAGAGACGTCATTGTGGTGTGGTGCTGGTGGTGGTAAGGGAATCATTGCTTTTAAATTAATGAGACAATCCTTGGAACTTTGCATCAAGACCGCATTCCCATCTAGAATATAATGCATGTTCGTGCGGCGTTTTTTTTTTTTTTTTTTCCTGACGTGGACATTATTTTTATTTATCTTGTTTTTAATTCAAGAATGTTATATCTGAATTTGTTCGATTTAGTTATGGTTTCAATGCATCTTGTTTACCATCTTCTCTGACATTAAATTGATGGTTTTTAAATTTGACATTGTCTGTCTATTTGTCTGTTTATGCTCATAAAACACTGCTATAACAACTAAAACATTTGTTTCACTTGTCACACGCAATGCTATGGATTGCAGTTGTGCATGCAGGTTTTTTTTTTGCCACCTCTCGTTTTTCTCTCCCCATTTCCCTCACTTTGGTTTTGTTATACTGCAGATGGGAATGATTACAATAACATAACCCAACTTGAAGTAGGAATGAGAACTGAATAAATTAACTCTAGGCCAGGTGTATATAGCGTCTCGCTCATCTCTTTGAAATTTCAGGTTGTCATTGTTCCATCAACGGAATTGAAGACAGGCTTTATGTTGCTATAGAGGTATAGCTCCACATGAAAGGAATGCATACGCTGTTTAGTATTAGTAATGAACTTTTTCATGTCCATCCCTGCCAAAAAAAAGTGTGTTTGACGGGGTTCTGTGTCATTGTGCCTATGAGAAAGCAAAGTTTTATTTTCGCCATGGCTGTTTCTCTATGCGTAGCCGTGAGTGATGGATGTTGTTGGCATCTAGCTGGGCAGTAAAGAACCGAGTATCATGCTATAATACCCCCACCCCGTTAGGTTCTAAGCGTTCAATGTGATATATCTTTCTTCTTCATTATGTCAATCACTGCTGATGGAATTACAGAATTATGCTATGACACGTTTCACTCAAAGCTTAAAAAGCAAAGTTTATGCACTATACAAGTAATGGTGCATGAATCCTATAGACCATTGATTTAGATGAGAAATTATGATATGCCTATAGTAGGGGTGTCATTGATTGGGAATTAATGACACGATTAAGCATTTTCATAATCCTTATCCTTCACTCTAACCTCCGTGAAAATATATTTGAATTTAACCAATAAGATGGTAAAAAATGCATGCATTCATGTTTTATCAATGTGCAATGTATGGACTTTCCAAACATTCAACAGCGATTATCTCAAAATGAACATTGTGTGGGTTAGCACTATATTGCACCGACCCCTTCAATTGTCTATCAAGTTCATGTCGATGTTTTCTAATTTGATGACGTCATCATACTAGAAGTTGTGATTAAAGGCAAAATATAAAAATCAGCGAAGATTACTAATCGCTGCCTCATGTTCCTGTGTTTGATCGTCCAGTCAATACCAAACTGACGACATACGTTGAATATGTAATACTTTGAACAATTGTCTATCAAGTCCATGTCGATGTTTTCTAATTTGATGACGTCATCATACTAGAAGTTGTGATTAAAGGCAAGATATCAAAATCAGCGAAGATTATGTGTTATGTCTATGGGGGAATGTTTTTTTTTTTTTTTTTTTTTTTTTTTTAACCATGCATAGACGATAACGCTCAAGCACTTTTACCTCACTTGATTTTGCTTCATTTCCTCTGAAACTTAAGTATGTTGTAGCTGAGACAATAAGCTGCAGTAATCATACATTTTATTTTTTTTTTTCAAATCTTCTCATCAGGTTGACAATTTTGCAGCTTAAAGTATGGTGAACAAGAAAAAAATGTCGGTATTCATAAACAAAGTGATTTATATATTTCTGCAAAGCTTAAGTCTCTAGGAATATGAATAGTTAACTTTCAGAAGGTGAAAATGTCTTTAGAACGATTGAGAGATGGTGTTTTGAGGCCCTTTTTAGACCACCTGAACCCGATTTGATGGCGAAATTTTGGTGACCAAAATTATGACGTCATGACATGGACGAATCAGCCCTGCGCTAGCTGATGTGATACGCTACCGCTAGCTAACTTTGCACCTAAGCTACGCTCTGTATCACGCCGCCGCGGGCGATGGCCTGAGTGCACCGAGGTATCTGTACGTGTCTTGTTTACTCTATCAAACAAAAGTGAGTTATAATTTCACTTATTGAATCCATCTTCCTTCGAATTACCATGAAGTATACCTTTTTAAATTTCTACTTGCGCTTTCGCGCCTCAGTCTCTACTCTTAAACGGCTTATAGTAACCGTTTAATAGGCCTAGTTAGTGCAGTAGTAGTAGAGCCTAACGTTACGGTAGAACAAGAACTCTGACCTAGCTAACGTAAGGATCTACGTAGTGGAGTAGCCTATGTAGGGTTGGACCTACTACTCATCGACCGCCTAATGTTTATTTGCTTGGTAAGACTATTTAACACTGAAATTCACGTAAAAAACTTGACCTACGTGATTGAGAAAATCCAGCTCTATCAAATGCCGTTGTTCCCTTTTCGATTCGAAGTTTCAGTGCAAAAATGTCGCCGACGAACTAGCGTGGCCTCGTTTCAGCTCCCTGCGGTAAATCGCGTTATCAGGATCGACCGCTGTTTTTTGCATTGGCAATGCACGCAAACCGAGTTGTATTGAACACCGTGTTGTAGAAAACGTCAACGAAGCTTTTTAGGAACTTCCATAGACATTACATTGTGCTGTCATTACGATTCGGTGAAAATATTCATTCGAAATTTTGTCCTTGATTAAAACCATTAATGAACAGTGAATTATCGCGTTTTCCCACACCATCCTCATCTACATTCAAAGCCGATCCATTTTTATGTGCTTTGCGCGCAGACGAAGTGCGTACTAAGTGTTCAGTGCGCGAATTATACGCGGTCGGTTTAAAAGAATGTGGTCGATATGTAGTGGGGCTACCATACACACCAAACTAGCTCTCCAGCGGGGACTCGGCGGTTCGCTACTGACGTTGCTTCAGGCTATATTAGTATTATTCTGGCTATTATTTATTTATTTATTTATTTACTTATTTATTTATTTATTTATTTATTTATTTATTTATTCATTCATTCATCTCTTCTTCTTTTTTTAAATAATGGTACATTTTACCCTGCTGTTTCTGCCGATAAAGCAGATGCGACTAAAGACAGGCAAGGTACAGTGTTGTATTGCATCCGCTCACAAAGAACTACGTGCTTTATGAATGGCGGACTCGATGCAGAGCTAGCTAGCGCTGCACACTCGATCGTAAAGGGTACGTTCGTTCATGTCATGACGTCATATTTTAGGGCCCCGAAAAAGACGGCCGTTCTGGAGCGAAAATCGGTGAAGTAAATCAGTCAGTTTTAACTCGCGATTTTTCAAAGGTACGAATAATATTTTAAAAAGTCACATAAAAAATCTGTTTTAACAGACATTTCCCTCTGCTTTGACACCTTCTTTTGTATGATTTTCTTGATTTTAATGTCTCGTTCACCATCCTTTAAAACTGAAAATGAGAATGGAAGGTGGACGAAACGATTCCTGATTCATCTTTCACATACATAAGTTTACGTTCCTCATATTTTCTCGTCGAGACGTATGGCCGAGTGGTTAAAGGCGACGTCTCAGAGACGTGAGGTTGGACACATGCGGGTTCGAACCCCACAAGATCACGAAACAAAATACTTAGCCATTTTACTTTTTTTTCTTCAATGGTGTATTACATATTCGTCCATGTAGAAATCACGTTCGTATAGAAACGCACCTATACACACACACACTCACACCCACACAATATCCCTCTTTCTTGTGTTGGAGACCACATTGCTTCGATTGCTGCATAATTTTGCAGGCTGACTTTATCAAACCGATTATAGTATGTAATGACGACTACGGAGGTGTTGTACTTTGAACAATTGTCTTTCAAGACCATGTCATTGTTTTATACTTTGATGACGTCATCACACTGAAAATTGTGATTAGAGGTAAAGACGCAAAATCGGACAAGTTTACGTGTTATGTCTATGGGAGGTGATTTTTTTTAAACCATGCATTGACTTGACAATGTTTAAGCACCTTTATCTCAGCTGATTTTGCTTCGTTTCCTCTGAAACTAAAGTATGTTGTAGCTGAGACAATAAGCTGCAGTAACCATACATTTTATTCTTTGAAATCTCCTCATCAGGTTGACAATTTTGCAGTTTAAAACTGAAAATGAGAATGGAATGTGGACGAAACGATTCCTGATTCAACTTTCACATACATAAGTTTACGTTCCTCATATTTTCTCGTCGAGACGTATGGCCGAGTGATTAAAGGCGACGTCTCAGAGACGTGAGGTTGCATACGTGCGGGTTCGAACCCCACAAGATCACGAAACAAAATACTTTGCTATTTTACTTTTTTTTCTTCAATGGTGTATTACATATTCGTCCATGTAAAAGTCAAGTTCGTATATAAACGCACCTATACACACACACACACACACACACACACACACAATATCCCTCTCTTTTTGTGTTGGAGACCACATTGCTTCGACTGCTGCAAAATTTTGCAGGCTGACTTTGTCAAACCGATCATAGTATGTAATGACGACGACGGAGGTGTTGTACTTTGAAAAAATGTCTTTCAAGACCATGCCATTGTTTCGTACTTTGATGACGTCATCACACTGAAAATTGTGATTAAAGGCAAGGTATCAAAACCAGCCGATTATAGGTTTTATGTCTACGGCACGTATTTTTCCCAAGTCGCCAGAAATGGCATAATGACATCAGTCGTTACAAGGCCGCATTTCCGTCTAGCAATGCAATACATGTTCACGCGGCCCCGTTTGTTGAGTGGGCATTGACTTTTTCCCCCTGTAATATCTATACATTTTTTTTTTTTTTTGCCTAACCATTTCCGTGGATGTCCCGTGGCCGAGTGGTTAGAGAAACGGATTGGCATGCACGCTCATTATAACTTCAAGGTGCCTATATCACATTCTTTTCTTTGTCGATCACAGATGACCGACATCTGATGACCCCAAGCGTATCACCTAACTCGTCCTCAGTGTGACGAGTTTCATATCTCGTTAACAATTTGATCTGAATAACAAAAGTCCAAAAAAAATCGACTTTGCTAAAATATTATTGCAGAAATATAACTTAAAGTAGCTATATTTTATTGTTTCGTTGTCGATCACTGGTGACCGATATCTAATGACCCCAAGCGTATCACCTGACCAGTCTTTAAAGTGACGAGTTTCATGTCTCGTTTTTTTTTTTTATTCTTCTTTCTTTCTGGACAATTTTGTGTCGTCAATATCTCAACAATGACATTACGGAATGACATGACATTTTCAGTCAACATGTCTCATAACAATATCTAGCCACAATAAGGTTTTCATGACAGCACATATCTATGACGTCATCTAGGCGCCATTTTGTGATTTTCGGACCTTGTCACATGATCGATCATAACTTCATAACTAGATGTCATTTCTGAATCATTTTCGGTGGACATAAAGTTCAGGCCACGCACTATCTTACTCTTTAACGCTAGTTACCCAGGTCATCATTACGCGCGCGTTTGCGCGCGTCAAAAATTTTAAAACGCTCAAAACGACTTCCCAATGGGGAAATCTCGAAGTTTCAGACAATTTTAAGCGTTTCAAACATTTTCTCGCGTGCGCGTCCGTCCGCGCAATTTCGCGCGCAGAGCGCGTCAGCAACATGAAAATGCAATTTTTTTGACTGATTTGGATTCCTGATACTTTGAGTAACAATATCCATTGATTTCCGATCGATTTCGACCCATAACAAAGGAATGCACAGGCGTCAAAGTTAAAATTCCGAACGCGCGTCTTTCCGCAAATATAGTGAAAAAACATGTCTTTGTTTATTTCGTCATAGCTCTTTAAATCGTCCGTTGACCCTATATTTCTATTGCATATTACAAAAGCATATGAATTGTAAATAACATTCTAAGTATCAATATTGCCAGGAAAACACGATGACGTCATCATATCGTCATTTTATATAAAAAATTGGAATTGATTTTTTTGAGGTACTGTTTCTGACATTCATTTGCTCGTATCTCAGTTGTTAAGCTCAATATTATCCCAAATTCAGATATGTTGTACTTTGAACATTTGCCTCTCAAGTCCATGTGATGGTTTTGAAATATGATGACGTCATTATACTAGAAATTGTGATTAAAGGTAAAGACTCAAAATCGGACAAGTTTACGTGTTATGTCTATGGGAGGTGATTTTTTTTTTTCAAACCATGCATTGACTTGACAACGTTTAAGCACCTTTACCTCATCTGATTTTTCTCCATTTCCTCTGAAACATAAATATGTTCTAGCTGAGACAATAAGCTTTAGTAATCTTGCATTTTATGTTTTCAAATCTCCTCATCAGGTTGATAATTTTGTAGTTTAAAACTGAAAATAAGAATGCAATCTGTACGGAACGATTTCCAATTTTTCTTTGCAACTGTATATTGATCGAATCCACGCTGCCACTTGTGGGAAGTTGAATAGCGCCATCACAAGTCAACACTGTCATGATGGTATTTAGATTTAAGTTTCGCACTCGATCTTCAGGACAGCAATGTGGCATAATCAGTTAGCGCGATGGTTGTTCATAACGCCATACCGGAAGGTGAGAGGTTTGACTCCCGCAGGACTTTTATCCGTTCTTTCTTTTTTTTTTTCTCTCTCTCTCTTTTTGTCGGCAGTTCAGCTTTACTCCGATGTCATTTATCGTATTGTTTTATCAAGTGTACGTAACCCGTGAACACGGCTGCTCTATTTCCCTTGTTTTGTATTGGAGTTTGGAGATTGGGTTTGCTTCATTAATTTTGTCACACTTAATGTTGTAAATTGCCCCTTGTTACAGTGTCCCGCTTGCCACCTTTCGTTTGCTCTTTCCTTTCCTCTTCATTGGTTATTGTTATACTGTAACAGGATATATAGGAACATGTACGTTTAAATAACTTGCAGGAATGGGAGCTGAATTGATTAACTCTAGTCCAGGAGTATCGCGTCTCGCTCATCTCTTTGAAATTCCAGGTTGTTATTGTTTGACCCAATAACGGAGTTGTAGACAGGTTATATGTTGCTATAGAGGTATCTTGTGCCACATGAGTGGAAAGCATCACTGTTTAGTAGTAGTAATGAACTTTTTCATGTTGTAAATGGTATAAAGATTTAAGATAAATATATATATATATATATATATATATATATATATATATAAAGATTAAAGATAAATTTCACATCCAATCTTCGGTACAGCCGTGTGGCTTTATAGTCGCTTATCGCTCTGCATGGTCATTATGCACTACCTTAGGACGAGATGTTCGAGACCCGCGGCGGCAGGACGCTATCAATTTTTTTTTCTCTCTCTTTCTTTGTTTTTCTTTTGGCAGTTCAGCTTTATTCCGATCAATGTCATTTATCGTATTATCTTATCAATTATACTACACCACGACACACAGTCACTCAAGTTCATTTTTTTTTTTTTGTCGGAGGCTGGAGGTTGGATTTGCTTCATTTATCATACGTATTGTTTAAATTGCCCTTGGTACAGTGCCCCGCTTGCCACCTTTCCTTTTCTCTTTCCTTTTCTCTACGTTTGTTCCTGTTACACTGTCACAAGACAGGTCGGAAAATAATTTACATAACTCAACTGGAGCAGGAATGGCAACTGAATGAATTAACTCTAGGCCAAGTGTATGGCGTCTCGCTCATCTCTTTGAAATTCCAGGATGTTATTGTTTGACGCAATAACGGAGTTGTAGACAGGTTTTATGTTGCTATAGAGGTATCTTGTGCCACATGAGTAGAAGGCATCACTGTTTAGTAGTAGTAATGAACTTTTTCATGTCCCTCCATGTCAATTATAGTGTGATTTAAAGGGGTTGTGTGTCTATCTGCCAAATAAAAGGAAAAACTTATTTTCGTCATGGCTGTTTCTCTATACGTAGCCGTAGGTAATGAGTGTTGTTGGTATCTGAGCAGTGAAGAACAGAGCATCAGGCTAAAATCCCCCTTTATAGTTATACGCGCTAAGCGTTCAATTTGATATATCTTTCTTTATGTAGTCAATCCCTGCTAATGGAGTTACAGAATTATGTTATGACACGTTTCACTGAAAGTTTGTAAAGCAAAGTTTATGGACAAGGCAAGCAATTTTACATGAATAATACCTACCATTGATTTCAGAGGGAAATTATGGTATGCCTAAATGTAAGGGTATCATTGCTTTAGAATTGCTGAGACAATAATACGCTTGGCACAAGGGCTTCTACTTCTAATAACTGATCCCTTTGAAGATGTGTCGGTCACGGGTGATCGTCATGATTCATCTTTTACGTATATAGAAGCTTTCGTTCCACACTCTTAGTTCGAGAAGACTTACCATCTTACTTCAAATTGTGATTAAAGGTAAAGACTCAAAATCAGACAAGTGACGTGTTATGTCTACGGAAGAGGATTTTTTTTTTTTAACCATGCAATGACTTGACAACGTTCAATCTCAGCTGATTTTGCTCCATTTCCTCTGTAACCTAAGTATGTGGTAACTTAGACAATAAGCTGCAGTAACCATACATTTTATTTTTTCAAATCTCCTCATCAGGTTGATAATTTTGCAGCTAAAAACTGAAAATGAGAATGGAATGTGGACCAAACGATTCCTGAATCATCTTTCACATATAAGCTTACGTTCCTCATATTTTCTCGCCAAGACGTACATGGCCGAGAGGATAAAGACGACGTCACCAGGGACGTGAGATTGCACACGTACGGGTTCGAACCCCATAAGAGCACGAAACAAAATACTTACATCTTTTACTTTTTTTTCTTCTATGGAGTACATGTATAACACCTTCGTCCTAGTAGAAATCACGTTCTCATGTAAATGTACACACACACACAGGCACACACAAACACACATACACACACACACAATATGTGTTGGAGACAACATTGCTTTGACTGTCAACTTGGACTTGAAATTACAAACGTTAAAGTGAAGATGACTCTTAAAAGACAACATGGCCATGTTTGATTTTTTTTTTAATATAAAGACCTATTTGCTAATATTCATTTACATATCCTGTCAAATCGACTTACTTGCACACGCCGACACACGCACGAAATTTTCACTTGGTTGCATGACAGAAACAATTCATCTGAATTATGTGGACTGTATAAAGTATTGGACTTCAAGAATGTTTCTCAATATTACTTGAAATCGCTACTTAACATTATTTTCGTTGTCGATCACTGAAAATGAGAATGGAATTTGGTCGAAACGATTCCCGATTTATCTTTGCAACTGTATATTGATCGAATCCTCGCGGCCACTTGTGTGAAGTTGAATTATAGCGCTATCAGTCACTTGACGTATATCGCCAAAAAATGAATATCAAAGTAAATTTGTGCTGTGTATAGTAGATAGATCTAAGTTTCGCACAAGATCTTCGAGAGAGCCGTGTGGCAAAATCGCTTAGCGCGCTGCATGTTTATAATGCCCGACCGGAAGGAGAGAAGTTAATCGAGTCCCGCAGGACTTCTCCTTTTATTTCTTTTTTTTTTTTCTGCAGTTCAGCTTCACTCCGATGTCATGAACACAGCTACTCTATTTCCCTTGTTTTGTATTGGAGTTTGAAGGTTGAGTTTGCTTCATTAATTTTGTCACACGTAATGTTGTACATAGCCCCTTGAAACAGTGCCCCGTTTCCTACCATTCGTTTTCTCTTTCCTTTTCTCTTCATTTTTTTTTCTTGTTATACTGGAGCAGGATAGGTAGGAACGTGTACGTTTACATAACTAACAGGAATGGGAACTGAATTAATTAACTCTAATCCAGGTGTATGGCGTCTCGCTTATCTCTTTGGAATTCCAGGGTGTTATTGTTTGACCAAATAACGGAGTTAAAGACAGGCAGGGAAGGAAGTGACTTGATATTGCTTCATATTACATGAGGAATTTCGGGCAACACCTTTCCAATTAGTGTAGTGATTATGACGGGATTCTCTGTCGTTTATTTTCGTCATTGCTGTTCCACTAGTTAAGCCATAGGTGATGTGTGTTGTTGGCATCTGGGAAAATAGATCAGATCAGTACCAAACTGGAATGGCCCTATAAGCAATGTGGTAAGCATTCAATTTGTTGTATTATCTTTCTTCTTTAAAGTCAATCACTACTGATCGAATTACACAATAAAATTATAATATGGTATGCTCCACTGGTAGTTTAGGAAAAGGGAGTTAATTCAATGCACGATGCAATGATAACGTGCTACAATTGATTTTAGAGACGTCATTGTGTGTGGTACTGGTTATAGGGAATCATTGCTTTTAAATTAATGAGACAATCCTTTGCATGAATACCGTATTCCCATCTAGAATATAATGCATGTTCGTGCGGCGTTTTTTTTTTTTTATCCTGACTTGGACATTTTATTTTTCTTGTTTTTAATTCAAGAATGTTAGATTTAAATTTGTTTCTTTCCCCAACATTTTTTGTTAGATAGAAAGTTGGACGTTCCGTGGCCGAGTATCAAGAGCAGCGATTTAGTTACGGTTTCAATGCATCTTCTTTACCATCTCTGACATTATATACATTCATGGTTTTTAAATTTGACATTATCTCTCTATTTGTCTATAAGAAATATGCTGCTATAACATGGAATACATTTTCTATCCGCTTGTAACAGGTAGGGTTATAGATTACTTTGTCAAGTTTTCCTCTTGTCACCTCTCGTTTACTCTTCCCTTTTCACTCCGTTTGTTTTTGTTATACTGCAGATGGGAATGATTACATTAACATAATCCAACTTGAAGTAGGAATGAAAATTGAATTAATTAACTCTAGGCCAGGTGTATAGCGTCTCGCTCATCTCTTTGAAATTTTAGGTTGTCATTGTTCGACCAACGGAGTTGTAGACAGGCTTTATGTTGCTATGGAGGTATCTCGCGCCATATGAGTGGAATGCATATGCTGCTTAGTATTAGCAATGAACTTTTTCTTGTCACTCCGTGCCAATTATAGTGTGTTTGAAGGGGTTGTGTGTCGTTCTGCCAAAGAAAATGCAAAACTTTTATTTTCAGCATGGCTGTTTCTCTATACATAGCCGCAGGTGATGAGTGCTGTTGGTATTTGGGCAGTGAAGAACAGAATATCAGGCTAAAATCTCCCTGTGTTATACGTGCTAAGCGTTCAATTTGATATATCTTTCTTTATGTAGTCAATCACTGCAAACGGAGTTACAGAATTATTTTTTGAAACGTTTCACTGAACGTTTGTAAAGCAAATTTATGGAATATGAAGCAATGGTGCATGATTCATACCATTGATTTCAGAGGCGAAATTATGGTATGCCTAAATGTAAGGGTGACATTGCTTTGGAATTGCTGAGACAATATGCTTGGCACTCCTTCCACTTCTAATTATCCCCTTTAAAGTTATATCTATGTCGGTCACGGGTGATCGTCATGATTCAACTTTCACGTAGAAGCTTCCACAATCTTGGTTCGAGGAGACTTACCGTTTAGTTACGTGGTTAGAAGCGATGTCTCTTTCATTATTTTAATAGAGGTAATACCGCTTTCGTCCAGGTACAATTCACATTGTCATGTAAACAAACACACACTATACTTGCCTTTGTTTTGTATTGGACGCTTCATCGCTTTTACTGCTGGAAAATTTCACAGACTTGTAGCTGTAAGGGCTTTCATAATTTTTCTTTTTTCTTAGGTAGTTCAGCTTCACTCCGATGTCATTTATTTTACTATGTCATCAAGTATACGCACCCCACGAACATAAACACGCAATTTCCCTTATTTTGTATCAGAGGTTAGAGTGTTTCTATTGCTCATGGGAATTTTTGGTTATCGCCAAATTACAATTCATTTAGCTGAACATAGATACTCAAGCAGCAGAGCCCTTAAAATGGGTCAGTAAGTAGTTACAATATATAGCACCATATTTCGTCCACGTATAAACCTCATTGTCATGTACAGACACACATACTGTACTGTAATATGATGTAACAGGATAGGTAGGTATGTGGACGTTTACATAACTAGCAGGAATCGGTACTGAATTACTGAACTCTATATATAGTCCAGGTGTATGGCGTCTCACTCATCTCTTTCAAATTCCAAGTTGTTATTGTTTGACCTAATAACGGAGTTGTAGACAGGTAGGAAAGGAATGGGCTTTATATTGCTTCATTACGAGGTATTTCGTACTACAATATGCCAAGTTCGGTGCGTATTACGGGGTTCTATGTCCTTTATTTTCGTCATGGCTGTATCATTAGTATCCGTAGGTGATAATTATGTATTGTTGGCATCTGGGGCAGTAGAACAGATCAATGTCAAACTGGAATCACCGTGAGTAATGAGGTAAGCATTCAATTTGGTACATTATAATTTCTTCTTTAACTCTTTATGTGCCATGGTGGAAACCCCCTGTGTGCCACGTTATTCTGAGACACGAAGGTAGTCATGCTTTGAGAAAGAATTCTGTTTTTCCAATTTGTATAACTTCTACAAATTTCTGTTAAGATGGGCATAATAGTAGGCAAAGTTAAAGAGGAGTGCCAAGCTTTGTTTCGATATAAATTGTATGACGACTCTATTTTCATTTTTTTTTAATGACTAGTTGCTACATTACTGTAAAGGCATGACTTTTGCACATAAAACCGTGACAGAAACTTAGAATGTACGAGCAAATCTAGTTGGGAACATCGCTTGATAGTCGATCACCACCTAGAATACAAGACGTATATGAGAGGAACAAAAGCACGAGAAACGCTTCCATTGTGCCGCGGGATTAGCAGTAATTAGCGGTTTATCGATCGGTCTTGGCGGCTTTGTTTGTTGAGCAGTCGTCGAATGAGTCGGACGTGCGAACGTGGCACATGAAGAGTTAAAGTCAATCACTACTGATTGAAATACACAATATTATGATATGGCACGTTCGACTGGTAGTTTAGGAAAACGAAAGTTAATGCACCATGAAAACACATGTACATTATTGCTGCCATTGATTTCAGAGACGTCATTGTTGCGCAGTAATGGTTGTGGTGGTAAAGGAATCATTGCTTTCAAATCAATAAGACAATCATCAATACCATGCGTGTTCTTGCGGACACGTCTGTTATCCTGATGCGAACATTGTTCCTTTTTCTTTTCCTTTTATCAAAAAATGGTTATATCCAAAGTTGTTTCTTTCCCTTAACATGTGTGTGTGTCTGTGTGTGTTGTGCGTGTGTTTGTGTGGATGTTCCTAGGCAGAGTGGTAGACCAGCGACTTACACTACGGTTTACTGCATTTTTAATTGTAAGTTAGTTTCTTCTCTGACATTAAGTTGATGGTTTTTTAATTAGACATTGCCTATTTGTCAGTTTATGCTTAAGACTATGCTATGACATCTGAAACATTTCCTTCACTTGTATCACGCAAGGATATGAATTGCAGTTGTGCAGTTTTCCTCTTCCCACTTCTTTTTTTTCCCTTTCCTCTACGTTTATATAAGTTATACTGCAGATGTGAATGTTTCTACTAACATAATCCAACTTGAGTATTTGCAATGAAAACTGAATTAACTCTAGGCCAGGTGTATAGCGTCTCGCTCATCTCTTTGAAATTTCAGGTTGTTATTGCTTGTCTATTGGAGTTATAGACTGGTTTTCTGTTGCTATAGAGGTATCTCGTGCCACATGAGTGGAAGGTATACACTGTTTAATATTAGTTAAGAGCTCTTTCATGACACACACAGCCAAGTACAGTGTGTTTGAAGGGGTTGTGTGTCGTTCTGCCTATAAACAAGCAAATCTTTATTTTCACCATGGCTGCTTCTCTATTCGTAGCCATGCGTGATGGGTGTTGTTGGCATCTGGGCAGTAAAGAATCGAGTATAATGCTATAATCCCCTGGTTAGGTTCTAGGCGTTCAATTTGATATATCTTTCTTCTTTATTATGTTAATCACTGCTGATGGAATTACAGAATTATGTTACGACACGTTTTACTCAAAGCTTAAAAAGCAAAGTTTATGTGCTATACAAGCAATGGTGCATGAGGCCTATACCATTGATTTTAGATGCGAAATTATGGTATGCCTGTAAGTAGGGGTGTCATTGATTAGGAATTAATGAGACGATTAAGCACTCCTTCCACTTCCAATTGTCCCCTTTGAATGTGTGTCGATCACGTGGGATCGTCAAATAAATTATCATTAACGTATAAGCTTACGTTCACTACTCTCGGTTGGAGGAGACCGACAGTTACATGGTTAAAGGCGCTGTCTCTTTCGCAGGAGCCGTACGTTTTGGCACGTGAAATATTAAAATAACCTCATAGGATAATAAGCAAGAATAGTTGAAGGGTTTGTTTGCAAAAACCGATAAGTCGATATTTGCCAAATGGAGATATTTGTGATTAAAGGTAAAGAAAAATAGGGAGGATAATAAAGTTTTTACTTCTTCTGACTATTACTTCAAAAATGTACCTTTATTATGTAGTGACCAATATATCATTTGAAAGGTATTATTTTGTACTCTATGACAGAGACCGTACTTCAAAATCGTCAAAAATGGACTTATCGATTTTTGGGAACAAACTCTTCAGTTTTTCTTTTGCCCTTTTTTCTTCAATTGAGGTAATGCCATTTGATTTTCGTCCAGGTATAAATCATATTCTTATGTAAACAGACACACTTGCTCTATATACCTTTGTTTTGTATGGGAAGCTTCATTGCTTGTACTGCTGGTAAATCTCACAGACTTGTATATAGCTGTAAGAGCTCTCTGAAGTGATCATATTAAATTATGGTAACAAGATTAGAGGGAATCATATTGGTTATATGAATAAGTGTCAAAGGTGATGTTTTAAAAGGTCAATGTTAATACCAAGATGGTTATTAAAACACTTAATTTCATGTTTGTTCGTGTCATTTTGTTCGTGTCGAGGATCACTGGGTAAATGCACTGTATGTACTCAAAAAGCCTGTAAATCGACTTTAATTAGTCGCACACGCACAAAATTTACGTTTGTGTGACAGAAAAAAAATGTTATCTGAATAATGTAGGTCCAAAAAAAGTTCAACTAAATATCTTAATATAAATTCAAGGTGTGATATCACATTCTTTTCTTTGTCGATCACAGATGACCGACATCTGATGACCCCAAGCGTATCACCTTACTCGTCCTCACGGTGACGAGTTTCATATCTCGTGTCAAATTTGTGTTTGTCTGTGAACGTGTGCGTGTTTGTGTGTATTTGTATGTGTAGATGGTCACCAGAATCTCAATATCCTACCGATCTTTTGTATGCCTGAGTTACAATGAGGGAAAGCATTGGCAAATATTCCTCGCGTCTGTTAACCCTATCCACTGTCAACACATTGAATTTCATTAATTACAATTGCATACATTCATATCCCAGCTGTTTTGAATGATACGGTCACTGTAAGGGCGTTCCCGCTTTTTTTCGGTAAAACAAATGAACTGAACCACTATGAATTGCACTGTGAACTCTGGCAAAACTGTATTCCACCCTATCCATTTTTCATGGACATCCCTATTGTTTTCCTCGCAATTTCTAGCAGAACATCATCCGATCGTGCTGGTAACAATATTACTGTTTTACAAGGATCACGTGGAGGCGACATTCGAAACAACCATAAGAACATCACCCATCGCACTTTCGCCCATTCTTTTTTACCATGAACATCCGTAAGATGAAACGGATGAATCTATGAAACACAATAAAGATGAAGGCTGCCGTGAGAGAGTATTGTACAGACATTTCTTTCCAACGCGATTATGATGAAAAGATAATATTTTAAACCTTTTTTTTTGACGATTGCCGGAATGCCAAGCGTGCTAAAAGTTGGGCAGACAAAACGGTTGTACCCTTATCAGCTGTTCGTAATGCTGCTGAGGACTCTCATTTTAGTGACTATTCGTTGAGTAAATATAAACACCTCAAAAAAAAAAGTTTGGAAATCGGAGTTCAATTGTAAATTTCTCCAGTTTCTAAGCACTATACAATACATGCTTGATATCACTGGAAAAGATTTTTCAATTCTCTTTAAAGGGATATTCTACTCATTATGATTAGCTTTCAAGTAAGGGGCTGTACTCAAAAGTGTCTGATAAGGTCTGCATTGAAAAGTTTCAAAATGAACAAGAACGGTCCTTATATATGAATGAGTAAATAAAGAACATGTTCTTTTGTGTTATATCGTTTGTTTTCAACTGTTCAGCCCTGAAGGTAAATTTCAATAGACATCTTAACTTCACATTTAAGTTTTTAGTGGTGCCATGCTAGGCAATTTTGATAGCTCATCAAGTTTTATGGTTCTACATCATGCCACGTGTAAGCAATGTTAAAAAGCTCGAGCCATAGGGCAAATTGAAGCTGAGGTGCTTCAGCCAGATGACAACGCAAAACCACAAAGAGCGAGACTTGTGCGCAACTTTCTCTCGAGAGAGGACATCACCAGAAATGGACTGGCCTCATGCATTCCCGACCTCAATCCCATAGAATATTTTTGGAATCAACTTGGTAGAGCTGTGGGGAAGAGGGTCACAAATGCAACGGCATTGGCAGGACTCCGTCAGATACTAGTTGACGAGTGGAACGCCATTCCCCAGCAGCGAACATCACGAAGCTAATCAACATCATGAGGACACGGTGCCAGGCGGTGCTGCAAGCACTTGGCTCGTCCACCAGATGCTGAGTCCCGATCATGTTCATTGACAATGACAAAGTAAACATCAAATAAAGACAAAATAACGACAAAATGTAGACAAAAGTAACTAGACTTGGAATTTGTCAAGACTGACAAATTAGGTGATCCGATTTTTTTTTAATCGATTCGAGTCCTGATCGCAATAGGCATGACCATATAGGTTTCATCTGTGTTTAGAGACATTGGCCGTGTGATATTTGGATTCTCATTTAGAAAAGAGAGTCAGGTCTCCCATCTTTGGTACCAAATTCGGTATACACTATAACGAAGATACAGAATGAAGTATATTTGACCATTGACCCAACTTTGCACAGCCAAGATGGCATCTGAGCAAAAAGTGGTTATTTTGTGAAATGATTCTTGTAACATGGTCTTTGCGTGTGCAAAATATGGGAAAGATAGGACATGTATTCACTAAGATACAGGTTGAAACATTTATGACCTTTGACCCTAATTTACATACCCAAGATGGTGTCTGATCAAGTAGTTGTTTTTTAATGAAATAATGTACGTGACATGAACTAAACATATGCAAAATTTTGGGATAATAGGGGCTTTTTTTTGTTGAGTTATTGCAAAGAAAGTTGCAGAAAGAAAGAAATAATCTCACTACATCGAAGATAAGTTTGATTTCAACCCAGTTTTTTGACATGATCTCGGCGTTGTATGAAAAAATGGAGGAAAGTTAACGACAGCCCAAAGTCTCAGCTACAACATATTAAAATCTGGGAGAAATTCACCGAAGAGTAAGTAAGCTAGTGCTCGATAAAGACCGTCATGTCAGTTTTCATTTCCAGAATAATTCCCTCCCATAGAGATAACACGTAAACTGGTTAAATTTGACAAGGTTACATATCCATTTTCACGAGGTGAAGACATCATCCAATTAAAACTTTCATTTAACAAAACTTAAAGAGTATTAAATTGGCTACAACATACTAAAATCTGGAAGAAATTCACCGAAGGGTAAGTGAGCTAGTCGTCGATAAAGACAGTCAGGTCAATTTTCACATCTAGAAAAATTCCCTCCCATAGAGATAACACGTCATAACGAAGATACAGGAAGAAGTACATGACCTTTGACCCCAATTTGCACAGACAAGATGGCCTCTGAGCCAAAAATAGTAATCTTGTGAAATGATCCTTATTACATGATCTTTACGTGTGCAAAATATTGGAATGAAAGGACATGTATTTACCAAGATACAGGATGAAACATTTATGACCTTTGACCCTAATTTACATACCCAAGATGGTGTATGATCAAGTAGTTGTTATCTTATGAAATAATGTACGTGACATGAACTAAATATGTGCAAAATATGGTGGTGATAGGGCTGTAGTCTGGGAAGACACGCCCACACAGCGGGCGCTCATATGCATTTGATTCGCGCCCTTATCTTTGCGCGCACTGCAGGCTTTATTACTACACTGCAGTGCGCGCATTTTCACTCTTGTGCTGTGCAAATTTTTTTTAACACGTATAACACGTGTTTTATGTTAACACATGTTGCTGTTTTTCTTGAGTTATTGCAAAGAAAGTTGCAGAAAGGAAGAAATATTTCAATACATCGAAGATGAGCTTTAATTTCAACCAAATTTTTAGACGTGATGCCGACTCCGTATGAAAAAACGAAGGGCACACTAACGAAAGCCCAAAGTCTCAGCTACAACATACTAAAATATGGGCGAAATTCAATGAAGCATAAGTGAGCTAGTGCTCGATAAAGACAGTCATGTCAGTTTTCATTTCCAGAAAAACAGCACTCCCTTAGAGATAACACGTAAACTGGTCAAATTTGACAGTGTTACTTTTAATCCCTTTTTACGGGGTGATGCCGTCATCCAATTAAAATATTGTTATTATATGACTGAAAGACAATTTAATTAGCTACAACATATTGAAATTTGGACGAAAATCAACAAAAGAATAAGTGAAATACGCTTGAGTTAACATAAAATTTGATGTTGTCATTTTGAAAATTTACTTTTATTACTTTATTAAGAAATTTGATATCTTTTAATCATTTTTCCAGCATCACCAAGCCATGAAATAACATGTACAACTCATCAGCTTTTAGAATATGTAAAGAAAATGGGGGGTCACCGGGTCATCCTGACGAGTAACTTCGGATTTAAAATTGGCGGTTTTTTGGCATTGCTTCACTGTATATCACCATTGACGCGCGCGCGGAATTTCAACTTTGACGGGCCGTATGACGTCATATTGAGTCGGATTGACTTCAAACTTGGTAGAAATATTTCTTGACATTTCAGGCATCCGATACGTGTGAAAAAAGGAGAATTTTCTATTGCATATGAGCTTTGCGTGCGTATATGTGCGGGCGAGTACGCGTCCGTCCAATTTTTTCAATTTTTCAAAAAATGCTCAAAATGGTCTGAAACGTGTGCAAAAAGAATTTGAGCTGGATTGGAGCATGAAAATATTTCAACGCGCGCGTACGCGCACGTTTCAAGGGTGAATATGAATTTTTAATATATGAATAGAATGCGCTTGACTTGAAATATATGTTACGTAAATTTCATTGAAAAATTCCTTTCCATTAATGAGATATGCATGAAAATGTGTTTTCATATAATGACGTCATAGTGACGTCACGGTCGACTGATCACTATGATTTTACTTGCGCTGTCGTCTTTGGGACATGATACATACATGGTATAATTTTGAAATTGATAGGAACAGGAATTTATGAGCTAACCTCTGCACAACTTTTGAGGAGAAAAAAGAAAAAGAAGAAGAAAAACTAGAGATTGTAATTTGTCATCACTGACAAATTAAGGTGATCCGATTTTTTTTTTAATCAATGATTCGAGTCCTAATAGTGCAACATCTCAGCTACAACATATTAAAATCTGAGAGAAATTCACCGAAGCATAAGTAAGATAGTGCTCGATAAAGAGAGTCATGTCAATTTTCACATCTAAAAAATTCCCTCCCATAGAGATAATACGTCATAGCGAAGATAGAAAAAGAAGTACATATGACCTTTGACCCCACTTTGCACAGACAAGATGGCATCTGAGCAAAAAGTGGTTATTTTATGAAATGATCCCTGTAACATGGTTTTTACGTGTGCAAAATATGGGAAAGATAAAACATGTATTCACCAAGATACAGGATGAAACATCTATGACCTTTGACCCTAATTTACATACCCAAGATGGCGTCTGATCAAGTAGTTGTTATTTTATAAAATAATGTTCGTGACATGAACTAAACTTGTGCAAAATATGGTGGTGATAGGGTATGTTTTTCTTGAGTTATTAGGTGATCCGAGTATCCTCTCGGATCACCTTCTGTATCTGTACTGATTCTTTGTTTTTAGGTGATCCGATTATCCTTCGGATCACCTTCTGTATCTGTACGGATTCTTTGTTAGGTGATCCGAGTATCCTCTCGGATCACCTTCTGTATCTGTACTGATTCTTTGTTCTTCATATTTTTAGGTGATCCGAGTATCCTCTCGGATCACCTTCTGTTTTTGTACGGATTCTTTCTTCTTCTTCTTTTTCTTCTTCTTTCTCCCCAAAAGTTGTGCATCGATTAGCTCAGAAAGTCCTCTTCCTATCAATTTCAAACTTATACCATATATGTATCGTCTCCCGAAGACGGCAATCGAACTAAAATCAAAGTGATCAGTCGACCGTGACGTCACTATGACGTCATTATATGAAAACACATTCTCAATCATATCTCATTAATGGAATGGAATTTTTCAATTAAATTTACGTCACATATATTTCAAGTCAAGCGCATTCTACTCATATTCTCAAAATTCATATTTTCTCTTAAAACGTGCGCGTACGCGCGCGTTGAAATATTTGTATGCTCAAATCGAGCTCAAATTTTTTTTGGACACGTTTCAGACCATTTGGAGCATTTTTTGAAAAATTGAAAAAATTGGACGGACGCGTACGCGCGCGCACATATACGCATGCACAGCTCATATGCAATGGAAATTTCCCATTTTTTCACACTTGTTGGATGCCTGAAATGTCAAGGAATATTTCTACCAAGTTTCAAGTCAATCCGACTCAATATGACGTCATACGGACCCGTCAAAGTTGAAATTCCGCGCGCGCGTCAATGGCGATATACAGTGCAACAATGCCAAAAAACCGCCAATTTTGAATCCGATTTTACTCGTCAGGATGGACGGTGACCCCCCATTTTCTTTACATATTCTGAAAGCTGATGAGTTGTACATGTTAATTCATGGCTTGGCGATGCTGGAAAAATGATTTAAAGATATCAAATTTCTTAATACAATTAAAAAAGTAAATTTTCAAAATGACGTCATCAAATTTCAAGTTCACTCGAGCGTATCTCACTTATCCTTTGCCAATTTTCACCCAGATTTCAGTATGTTGTACCTTATTAAATACTCTTTCATAAATGTAATAACAACATTTTGATTGGATGACGGTATCACCTCGTAAAAATGGATTGAAAGTAATCTTGTCAAATTTGACCAGTTTACGTGTTATCTCTATGGGAGTGCAGTTTTTCTGGAAATGAAAATTGACATGACTATCTTTTTCGAGCACTAGCTCACTTATGCTTCGGTGAATTTCTCCCAAATTTTGATATGTTGTAGCTGAGACTTTGCGCTATCGTCAATGTGCCCTTCGTTTTTTTCATACGGTGTCGGGATCATGTCCAAAAACTTGGTTGAAATTAAAGCTTATCTTCGATGTATTGAGATATTCCTTTCTTTTTGCAACTTTCTTTACAATAACTCAAGAAAAACAAGCTTTATCAGCCCAATATTCTGCACATGTTTAGTTCATGTCACGTACATTATTTCATAAAATAACAACTACTTGATCAGACGTCATCTTGGGTATGTAAATCAGGGTCAAAGGTCATAAATGTATCATCTTGTATCTTGGTGAATACATGTCCTATCTTTTTAATATTTTGCACACGTAACGACCATGTTACAAGGATCATTTCACAAAATAACCACTTTTTGCTCAGATGCCATCTTAGCTGTGCAAAGTGGGGTCAAAGGTCATATGTACTTCTTTCTTTATCTTCGTTATGACGTGTTATCTCTATGGGAGGGAATTTTTGTAGATGTGAAAATTGACATGATTGTCTTTATCGAGCACTAGCTCACTTATGCTTCGGTGAATTTCTCCCAGATTTTAATATGTTGTAGCTGAGGCTTTGGGCTATCGAAAGTGCGTCCTCTATTTTTCATACGATGTCGGGATCACGTCCAAAAACTTGGTTGAAATTAAAGCTGATCTTCGATGTATTGAGATATTTCTTTCTTTCTGCAACTTTCTTTACAATAACTCAAGAAAAACAGGCTTTATCACCCCCATATTTTGCACATGTTTAGTTCATGTCACGTACATTATTTCATACAATTACAACTACTTGATCAGACGTCATCTTGGGTATGTAAATTAGGGTTAAAGGTCATAAATGTATCATCCTGTATCTTGGTAAATACATGTCCCATCTTTCCCATATTTTGCACACGTAAAGACCATGTTACAAGGATCATTTTATAAAATAACAACTTTTTTGCTCAGATGCCATCTTGTCTGTGCAAAGTGGGGTCAAAGGTCAAATATACTTCATTCTGTATCTTCGTTAGTGTATACGGAATTGTGTACCATAGATGGCAGGTCTGACTCCCTTTTCTAAATGAGAATCCAAACATCACACGGCCAATGTCCACTAAACACAGATGAAACCGGTATGGTCATGCCTATTGGGATCAGGAGACTCAAATCGTTGATTTACGAACAGATCGGATCACCTAATTTGTCAGTCTTGACAAATTCTGAGTCTAGTTATTCTTCTTTATTTCTGGGCAAAATTTGTGCAGCGGTTAGCTCAGAAAGTGCATTACCTTTCAATGTCAAACTTATACCATATATGTATGATGTCCCAAAGACGACAGATCAAGTAAAATCATAGTGATCAGTCGACCGTGACGTCACTATGACGTCATTATATGAAAACACATTTTTAATCATATCTCATTAATGGAATGGAATTCTTTAATGAAATTTACGTCACATACATTTCAAGTTATGCGCATTTTACTCATATTCTCAAAATTCATATTTTCTCTTAAAACGTGCGCGTACGCGCGCGTTGAAATATTTGTATGCTCAAATCGAGCTCAAATTTTTTTTGCACACGTTTCAGACTATTTGGAGCATTTTTTGAAAAATTGAAAAAATTGGACGGACGCGTACGCGCGCGCACATATTCGCACACACAGCTCATATGCAATGGAAATTTCCCGTTTTTTTACACTTATCGGATGTCTAAAATGTCAAGGAATATTTCTACCAAGTTTCAAGTCAATCCGACTCAATATGACGTCATACGGGCCCGTCAAAGTTGAAATTCCGCGCGCGCGTCAATGGCGATATACAGTGCAACGATGCAAAAAAAAACGCCAGTTCTAAATCCGATTTTACTCGTCAGGATGGACGGTGACCCCCCATTTTCTTTACATATTCTGAAAGCTGATGAGTTGGACATGTTATTTCATGGGTTGGCGATGCTGGCAAAATGATTAAAAGATATCAAATTTCTTAATAAAGTAAAAAAAGTAAATTTTGAAAATGACGTCATCAAATTTCACGTTCACTCGAGTGTATCTCACTTATCCTTTGCCAATTTACACCCAGATTTCAGTATGTTGTAGCTTATTAAATGATCTTTCATTAAAATAATTACAACATTTTGATTGGATGACGGCATCACCTCGTAAAAATGGATTAAAAGTAATATTGTCAAATTTGACCAGTTTACGTGTTATCTCTATGGGAGAGCAGTTTTTCTGGCAGTGAAAATTGACATGACTCTCTTTTTCGAGCACTAGCTCACTTATGCTTCGGTGAATTTCTCCCAGATTTTAGTATGTTGTAGCTGAGACTTTGGGCTATCGTTAGTGTGCCCTCCATTTTTTCATACGATGTCGGCATCACGTCGAAAAACTTGGTTGAAAATGGCACTTGGCTTCGATGCAGCGTCATTTTGCTTAATACACAGGGCCTATGGAGAATGAAATAGGTCATTGCGTAGCGCATCCGACTCGTAATCCTAAGATCCCTGGTTCGAGGCTCACCCCTGCCAATATTTTTTTAATTTTTTTTAAACACTTTTTTCTTCTTTTTCTTTAGTTAATCTTAATCTTCCTTTCCTTACTTTATCTTTTTCTGATTTTTTTTATGCTTCTCCTTCAAATTTCAATAAAATAACATAATTTTTTCTTTAATTTTCTTTCTTTCTACTACTTTCTGTGCAATAGATGAACAACAACAATGGCTATCAATCCCATATTTTGCACATGTTTAGTACATGTCACGTACATTATTTCATAAAATAACAACTACTTGATCGGACACCATCTTGGGTATGTAAATTAGGGTCAAAGGTCATAAATGTTTCATCCTGTATCTTGGTGAATACATGTCCTATCTTTCCCATATTTTGCACACGCAAAGACCATGTTACAAGAATCATTTCATAAAATAATCACTTTCTGCTTAGACGCCATTTTGGGTGTGCAAAGTGAGGTCAAAGGTCAAATATACTTCATTCTGTATTTCCGTTAGTGTATACGGAATTCGGTACCAAAGATGACAGGTCTCACTCCCTTTTCTAAATGAGAATCCAAACATCACACGGCCAATGTCCCGTCAACACAGATGTAACCTGTATGGTCATGAATATTGGGATCAGGACTCAAATCATTGATTTTCGAAGAGATCGGATCACCTAATTTGTCAGTCGTGACAAATTCCGAGTCTAGTCTTCTTCTTCTTCTTCTTCTTTTTAGGTGATCCGAGTATCCTCTCGGATCACCTTCTGTATCTGTACTGAATCTTTCTTCTTTCTTTGTTTCTTTATTTCTCCTCAAAAGTTGTGCAGAGGTTAGCTCAGAAAGTGCATTGCCTCTCAATGTCAAACTTATACCATATATGTATCATGTCGCAAAGACGACAGCGCAAGTAAAATCATAGTGATCAGTCGACCGTGACGTCACTATGACGTCATTATATGAAAACACATTTTCATGCATATCTCATTAATGGAATAGAATATTTCAATGAAATTTACGTCACATATATTTCAAGTTATGCGAATTCTACTCATATTCTCAAAATTCATATTTTCTCTCAAAACGCGCGCGTACGCGCGCGTTAAAATATTTGTATGCTCAAATCGAGCTCAAAACTTTTTTGCACACGTTTCAGACCATTTGGAGCATTTTTTGAAAAATTGAAAAAATTGGACGGACGCGTACGCGCGCGCACATATTCGCACGCACAGCTCATATGAAATAGAAATTTTCAATTTTTTCACACGGATAGGATGTCCGAAATGTCAAGGAATATTTATACCAAGTTTCAAGTCGATCCGATTCAATATGACGTCATACGGGCCCGTCAAATTCAAAATTCCGCGCGTGCGTCAATGGGGATACACAGTGCAACTATGCCAAAAAACCGCCAATTTTAAATCGGATTTTACTCGTCAGGATGGACGGTGACCCCCCATTTTCTTTACATATTCTGAAAGCTGATGAGTTGTACATGTCATTTCATGGGCTGACGATGCTGACAAAATGATTAAAAGATATCAAATTTCTTAATAAAGTAAAAAAAGTAAATTTTCAAAATGACGTCATCAAATTTCAAGTTTACTTGAGCGTATCTCACTTATCCTTTGCCAATTTTCACCTAAATTTCAATATGTTGTAGCTTATGAAATGCTCTTTCATAATTGTAATTACACAAATTTGATTAGATGACGACATCACCTCGAAAAAAATGGATTGAAGGTAACCTTATCAAATTTGACCAGTTTACGTGTAATCTCTATGGGAGTGCAATTTTTATGGAAATGAAAATTGACATGACTATCTTTATCGACCACTAGCTCACTTATGCTTCGTTGAATTTCTCTAAGATTTTAATATGTTGTAGCTGAGACGTAGGGCTATCGTGAGTGTGCCATTTGTTTTTTCATACGTTGTCGGGATCACGTGAAAAAACTTGTTTGAAATTAAAGCTTATCTTCGATGTATTGTAATATTTCTTTCTTTTTACAACTTTATGTGCAATAACTCAAGAAAAACATACCCTATCACCACCATATTTTGCACATGTTTAGTTCATGTCACGAACATTATTTCATAAAATAACAACTACTTGATCAGACGCCATCTTGGGTATGTAAATTAGGGTCAAAGGTCATAAATGTTTTATCCTGTATCTTGGTGAATACATGTCCTATCTTTCCCATATTTTGCACACGCAAAGATCATGTTACAAGAATCATTTCACAAAATAACCACTCTTTGCTCAGATGCCATCTTGTCTGTGTAAAGTGGTGTCAAAAGGTCATATGTACTTCTTTCTGTTTCTTCGTTATGACGTGTTATCTCTATGGGAGGGAATTTTTCTAGATGTGAAAATTGACATGATTGTCTTTATCGAGCACTAGCTCACTTACCCTTCGGTATTCAGATTTTAATATGTTGTAACTGAGACTTTGCGCTATCGTCCCGTGCCCTTTGTTTTTTCATTTGATGTCGGGATCATGTTACAATACTTGGTTGAAATTAAAGCTTATCTTTGATGTATTGAGCTATTTCAATGTTTCTGCAACCTTCTTTGCAATAACTCAAGAAAAACAGCCCCTATCATACCCATATTTTGCACATGTTTAGTTCATGTCACATACATTATTTTATAAAATAACAACTACTTGATCGGACAACATCTTGGGTATGTAAATTAGGGTCAAAGGTCACAAATGTTTCATCCTGTATCTTGGTGAATACATGTCTTATCTTTCCCATATTTCGCACACGCAAAGATCATGTTACAAGAATCATTTCACAAAATAACCACTTTTTGCTCAGATGCCATCTAGGTTGTGCAAAGTGGGGTCAAAGGTCATATGTACTTATTGCTGTGTCTTCGTTATAGTGTATACAGATTTGGTACCAAAGATGGCAGATATGACTCCCTTTTCTAAATGAGAATCCAAACATCACACGGCCAATGTCTCTGAACACAGATGAAACCTGCATGGCCATGCCAATTGCGATCAGGACTTGAATCATTGATTAAAAAAAAAAAAAAATCGGATCACCTTAATTTGTCAGTGATGACAAATTACAATCTCTAGTTAGGTGATCCGAGTATCCTCTCGGATCACCTATTGTATCTGTACGGATTCTTTCTTCTTCTTCTTCTTCTTCTTTATTTCTTTCTCCTCAAATCTTGTGTAGCGGTTAACTCAAAAAGTCCCCTACCTATCACTTTTAAACTTATACCATATATGTATCATGTCCTAAGGACGACAGATCTAGTGTATCAATGTGATCAGTTAACCGTGACGTCATTATGACGTCATTATCTGAAATCACGTTTACATCAATATCTCATTAATGGAACGAAATTTTTGAGTGAAATTAAGATATAACATAGTTCAAGTCAAGGTCTATTGATATATTTCATTAAATTTAGTCACGTTCATAGTAAACGTGCGCGTACGCGCGCGTTGAAATTTAAACATGCTCTAATCAACCTCAGAATTGTTTTGCACACGTTTCAGGTCATTTACAGCATTTCAAAAAAAATCGACGGACGCGTACGCGCGCGCGCATATACGCACGCACAGGTCACATGCAATAGAAATTTCCCATTTTATCGCACGGATCGAATGTCTGAAATGTCAAGGAATATTTCTACCAAGTTTCAAGTCAATCCGACTCAATATGACGTCATACGGGACCGTCAAATTTGAAGTTCCGCGCGCGCGTCAATGGCGATATACAGTGCAACTGTGCAAAAAAACGGCCAATTTTAAATCCGATTTTAATCGTCAGGATGGACGGTGACCCCACATTTTCTTTACATATTTTGAAAGCTGATGAGTTGTACATGTCATTTCATGGGTTGGCGATGCTGGAAAAATGATAAAAAGATATCAAATTTCTTAATAAAGTAAAAAAAGTAAATTTTCCAAATGACGTCATCAAATTTCAAGTTCACTCGAGCGTATCTCACTTATCCATTGCCAATTTTCACCCAGATTTCAGTATGTTGTAGCTTATTAAATGTTCTTTCATTAATATACTTACAACATTTTGATTGGATGACGGCATCACCTTGTAAAAATGGATTGAAAGTAATATTCTCACATTTGACCACTTTACGTGTTATCTCTATGGGAGTGCAGTTTTTATGAAAATGAAAATTGACATTACTATCTTTATTGAGCACTAGCTCACTTATGCTTCGGTGAATTTCTCCAAGATTTTAATATGTTGTAGCTGAGACTTTGAGCTATCGTAAGTGTGCCCTTCATTTTTTCATACGATGTCGGGATCACGTCCAAAAAACATACTTGAAATTAAAGTTTATCTTCGATGTATTGAAATATTTTTCTTTTTGCAACTTTATGTGCAATAACTAAAAATAAATATACCTTATCACCACCATATTTCGCACATGTTTAGTTCATGTCACGAACATCATGTCATAAAATACCAACTATTTGATCAGACGCCATCTTGGGTATGTAAATTAGGGTCAAAGGTCATAGATGTTTCATCCTGTATCTTGGTGAATACATGTCCTATCTTTCCCATATTTTGCACACGTAAAGACCATGTTACAAGGATCATTTCACAAAATATTCACATTTTGCTCAGATGCCATCTTGTGTGTGCAAAGTGGGGTCAAATTTCATATGTACTTTTTCTGTATCTTCGTTATGACGTGTTATCTCTATGGGAGGGAATTTTTTTAAATGTGAAAATTGACCTGATTGTCTTTATCGAGCACTAGCTCACTTACCCTTCAGTGAATTTCTCCCAGATTTTAATATGTTGTAGCTGAGACTTTACACTACCGTTATGTACCCTTCGTTTTTTTTCATACGATGTCGGGATCATGTCCAAAAACTTGGTTGAAATTAAAGCTTATCTTCGATGTATTGAGATATTTCTCTCTTTCTGCAACTTTCTTTGCAATAACTCAAGAAAAACAGCATCCATCACTTCCATATTTTGCACATGTTTAGTTCATGTCACGTACATCATTTCATAAAATAACAACTACTTGATCAGACACCGTATTGGGTGTGTAAATTAGGGTTAAAGGTCATAAATATTTCATCCTGTATCTTGGTGAATACATGTCCTATCTTTCCCATATTTTGCACACGCAAAGACCATGTTACAAGGATCATTTCACAAAATAATCACTTTTTGCTCAGATGCCATCTTGTCTGTGCAAATTGGGGTCAAATGTCATATGTACTTTTTTTTCTGTATCTTCGTTTTGACGTGTTATCTCTATGGGAGGAAATTTTTTTAAATGTGAAAATTGACCTGATTGTCTTTATCGAGCACTAGCTCACTTACCCTTCAGTGAATTTCTCCCAGATTTTAACATGTTGTAGCTGAGACTTTACGCTACCGTTATGTACCCTTCGTTTTTTCATACGATGTCGGGATCATGTCCAAAAACTTGGTCGAAATTAAAGCTTATCTTCGATGTATTGAGATATTTCTCTCTTTCTGCAACTTTTTTTGCAATAACTCAAGAAAAATAGCATCCATCACTTCCATATTTTGCACATGTTTAGTTCATGTCACGTACATCATTTCATAAAATAACAACTACTTGATCGGACACCATCTTGGGTATGTAAATTAGGGTCAAAGGTCATAAATGTTTCATCCTGTATCTTGGTGAATACATGTCCTATCTCTCCCATATTTTGCACACGTAAAGACCATGTTACAAGAATCATTTAAGAAAATAACCACTTTTTGCTCAGATGCCATCTTGTCTGTGCAAAGTGGGGTCAAAGGTCATATGTGCTTTTTTTGTATCTTCGTTATGACGTGTTATCTCTATTCGAGGGAATTTTTCTGGATGTGAAAATTGACATGATTGTCTTTATCGAGCACTAGCTCACTTACCTTTCGGTTAATTTCTCCCAGATTTTAATATGTTGTAGCTGAGACCTTGGGCTACTGATCATGTGCCCCTCGTTTTTTTCATACGATGTCGGTATCACGTCAAAAAACTTGGTTGAAATTAAAGATTATCTTTGATGTATTGTCATATTTCTTTCTTTTAACCACTTTATTTGCACTAACTCAGGAAAAACAACCCCTATCACTCCCATATTTTGCACATATTAAGTTCATGTCATGTACATTTTTTCATAAAATAACAACTACTTGATCGTTCAATGTCATTATATACACGAAATTAAATGTTAATATTTTCAAAATAGTGGAAGCATATTGTTCACTCTGCAAGACTTTTAAGAAGGAATAAGAAGTTACCATGACAATGTGTTGTCACGTACAAACACAATGGTCCAAACACATGAAAGTGGTTCAATTGAAACCATGGTTTAAATTGGGTTTACCCAAATTTTCTTCTGTGTAAAATTATACCATTGACAGATTGCGTAAGCCAATGTCTCAGCTGACATCAAGCAGCAAATGCTATACACATTTCAGTTAAGGCACGCCTATTTCACACTTATTTAAGACCATGGTTTAATGTCTACCATTGTTTAGGTTCAATCCACCTTCGTAATTTCAGGCCAAAGTGTATGTGTCTTGCATAACTACGTCTACAGATCATTAAACATAAATTTGAAATGTGGTTACCAATTAAGCAACATCTTCTTTGACAAACATACACACGCACCCACACACAAACACACACACACACACACAAACAAAACACAAAAGCAACAATGTCTTGCACATCTACGCATCTGCATGGGTTAAGAAAAGAGTAAATTCTTTTCAGAATTTGTTTCTTGTGACATCTGTTTCTTTATTGCTTTCTTAAAAGGTTCACAAAAAGTCAACCACTGTGATCAATGTCACAGTCACATTTTTTTTTTCACACTGTATAGATAAACAACAAAAAATAATCACATTCCATGAAGAAATGTTGCTTCCTGTGCTACACAATTTCAATTGGTGTATGTAAATTCTTTTCACACTTATCTGTAGGCCTATACCTGTACATAGCTCATACAAATGTGCTTTGCTATTTGCAGATACAGTGTATTTATTTTCATCCACCCACATACCTGTAGTTACCACACTGTATGCTTAATGCGTGCTGTCATAAATGATACTGTACAGGCTACTCTTATCATCTGAAAATTAGCTTATTATTCCTACTTGATGCACCAGAAGCCTGTCGCATAAAAGTTACAATTATGGTAACTTTGCCATCCAATGATAACTACCATGGCTACAGTTCTCAACAGCCTATCAAAATCAAGAATTCCATAGAAGTTACTATTGGATGACAGTTACAATAATAGTAACTTTTGTGCAACGGGCCCCAGATATTTACTCAAACATAAAAAAGCATAGTTTGTAACCCCATATGCCACCTCTTGTATTTGCATGTGTGAACTTTATTTCCTTTTACACTTTATGAATGCAATAGCACGCACTGATTAAATTGTCACATACAATGGGTTGGAATCAATAGCCAATGTACCTTTGTGTGTATTTCTGTAGGTCTACGTCAAATTGGCACATCTACCAGTATATTCTACTCATGCTGTTGACATTCTTGCCTGCCTTGCGTGCAATGAACATAATGAACAAAGCAACTCTTTGATTTTGAGCACTTCAAATATCAACACTTATTACATATGGACTGTGTCATTACTCAAATCATAAAACTGATCTAATTGTTATTAATGCGGAACTGCAAATGTACAATTAGAGTGTAGCTGAAACCTTGGCGTACATCTTTCAAAAAATCTGCCACTTTCGGCAGTGCATGTCAGCTTCAAACTGATTCATAGTTTGTGTGTTACAGTTCCATTGACATAACTCCTTCAGCCTTACCTGAGGAAGACACCTATCCATAACTTTCACCACTGTATGAATTAGTTCAGATGTGCCAATTTGATGAACTCCAAACTAATCTGGTGCAATACAGATGCATCAACTACAACAGTGCTTTAAATTGATTGAATGAATCATTATCTATGGCTGTAGCATTAATATTGTTTCACATCCTCAAAAGAAATTTTCACAGGAAGTCTCATTTTTATCCTTTCTCCATGTCCAGAAAACATATAATGTATGGGCTCTAATCTCTGTGGCATGTACCTTGACATTCTTTCATGTCAATTACAAAATAACACTCAGTCAATTTGCATCAACCAAACATAGACACTCATCATTTTTATCCTTTTTCCACGTCCAGAAAACACACAATGTACAGGCTCTAATCTCTGTGGCATGTACCTTGACATTCTTTCATGTCAGTTTCATAATAACACTTGGTCAATTTGCATCAACCAAACATAGACTCTTATATTTATATGTACAATATATATTGTGACAAGACCTTGTATCTGCAATTTTGGTGAAAATGATTTTTTTTTGGATTAATGGTCAAATAATGGATTAAGTGATGTCCTATCGAAATCCCAAATGTCTTACTGCAAAAATGAAGCCACCACGGCATGTCAAAGGATAGGCTATTCCATTCACCACAATGTTTTGGCTACCATGTTTTTTTGCTCTCCTGAACATTTGACATTTTTTAGATACGAGTCTTGTCACCCCAACGACGATGTGCAAGTTAACCTAACTGCAAATTCCAGCAATTCTGTTTATACATGTGCCAGTATATCGTGTTAAGTATATTATAAGACATTGTACTGTATGGCCAAATAAATAAATAGATAAATTAAAAAAAAAAAAAAAATATATATATATATATATATATATATATATGTATATATATAGTAGTAATAATAGCTGTACAGTTTGAGTCTCACCTTCATTTACACTTTTTGAGGAACCATTTGACAGGAACTTTATTCTTTTTTTTTCTCATCTGGACTGACACACATCCATCATTTCTGGCAAATTCCTAGGAAAGGCTGTAAAAACCCATCAGCCTTCCCACAGACAACCACACAAGATTGTTTCAAATGAGGCCCACATTTTATATCTAATTTAAAGTCTATGGTGTCTTTCAATGAGTGAAAACACAGCAAATAGTGCAAACAAGAAAGTTTTGACACACTTCTGGTTTTGCTCAGCAAAACAGCCTCAATATTATAATGTATCCCAAGTTTCATCAAAACTGCTTCAAAACTGTATGAGTTAGCTATGCAACATTTGGAACAGACTGCCCACCTCACCACAAGCTGATTCATACTGTATAATACATGTGATCTTTTCATTTGCAAAAATAAGTGTACATGAAAATACAAGCTTATAACCAGACATAGATGTAGGCAAATCTGTTCTGTGACAAAAATGGTGACCATTTCAAAAATGGCTATGAATTTAAAAAAAAAAAAAGTTGTTGATACTAAAGATTAAATACATTCTTGCATGTAAATGTCTTGCTGTGGTATTTTTCATTAAACATTAGTAATGTTACTATATAGCCACCTTTTTCAAGATGCTCGCTAGCACTCTTTCCTGTTGGCTATGTAACTACATAAGAGCAATTTCCCCTGCACTGACAAAAAAAAAAACACCACAAAACAAAACAAAACAAAAACAAAACAAAAACAAAACAAAACAATGAACTGTACACTACAAAGTCACATTCTGGCATTTTGAACTTCTTCTGCATCTTTGTTTTTCCCTAGCGACATTGCCAGAGTTAACCACAAATTTCTCCAGTTGTTGCATCGACTCCTATTGCATGTAAGTCTGGCAATGGTATGACGCTGAATACAGTTGTGATGTCTCCATAGGTAGTCCAGCTGCCCATGCAATCTTTCTGCCTCGTGACAAAAACAAGACACCAAATCATTGCCACTATAAGCATGAAACATTGGCGTGGCACCACATCAGCCAGGGCTAAGACCTTTGGTGATTGCATGAAAACCAATGAACCTGAAGCTCTTCCCAGCTCCAAAGGCAATCCACTGTTCACAGATGTTTCGGTGATGACTGATGGTATGACAAGTCCATATTGACACTTTGCTGAACTATTGTAAGACATCCTTTAATGTGTACAAGGATACAATGTATCAGTGTCAGCCTCCTCATGTCTGTATGGTGCTTTATTATTTCACATGTCCTGACAATCAGAGCAATGAACGTGACTACCTTGCGTGGTGGTAAGATCCTTGTTGGTGTCAATGTCTCCCACGTTAGAAACCAAGAAGTACAGCAGCATTATCTGGATGTCATTAATGCAAGAAAGCTCTTGCCATTTTTTTAGGAAAATAGTTGAAAGCTCAAATTGTTTCCTGCTTCCTCTCCTCTCATGCTGGAAGTATCTGTCTGCAACCTGTCTTCCATTTTAGACCTGACACTATGTGTAGTGTGTCAGGATGTCCTCTCAACGCACAGTCCATCAAACATCACTTAGGAGTGATCCCCTGGCATAACGTGTAGGATGGCTCCATTGGATTTACTTTGTCAGAGTATAGAGTGGCTAACTACATGAAAGGACTGGAGTCTGATCAGGGTTCAAGACATCAACTACAGTCTTCGAGATGTCCTTCGCATGGCAGATCATGGCTACAAAAATAGCCTTGTCAAAAAATTAACTCAATTATTTGCCAGTTCAACTAAAACATGGACAATGAAATGCCTGATATATACACACACACAAACACACACAAAAAACATACACGAAGACAAATAATCCTAATCCTTGAATTTTGACTTATAATGTCAAAGAATTTCAAATAAACGGTGGTACCTATCTTGACAATGACAACCAGTCTGCAACCTGTCTGCCATGTTTAAACCTGACACAATGTGTAGTGTGTCAGGATGTCCTCTCAATGTATAGTCCATCAAACATCACTTAGGAGTGATCCCCTGGCATAACGTGTAGGATGGCTCCATTGGATTTACTTTGTCAGAGTATAGAGTGGCTAACTACATGAAAGGACTGGAGTCTGATCAGGGTTCAAGACATCAACTACAGTCTTCAAGATGTCCTTCGCATGGCAGATCATGGCTACAAAAATAGCCTTGTCAAATAATGAACTCAATTATTTGCCAGTTCAACTTAAACATGGACAATGAAATGCCTGATATATACACACACACAAACACACACAAAAAACATACACGAAGACAAATAATCCTAATCCTTGAATTGATTTGACTTATAATGTCAAACAATGTCAAATAAACGGTGGTACCTATCTTGAAAATGACAGCCATTTTTGTCTTAAAACAATGCTCAGCTGCACATAAAGAAACTAAAAAACGCTGATCTATGACTTCCAATACTGTAAGTCAATACAAAAAAGAAACATTTCCTTTGATCACCTTGATTTCACCTACATCGTATAAGTACAATATCAAAAGATATCAATTAGCAATGGCAGTTGTCTTGAACATGCCATGCAGCTAGAAAAATGCCACCATTTTTGTCACAGGTCATATCTCGTATCTGGACAACATATCTATGAAAATATATAAATAAAGCATTAATCCTGCTAGATTTCAATAAACTTACCAGGGGCAGATCCAGGAATATGTAAAGGGGGGGGGGGGGCATAACTAATATTTCTGGTGCCACTTTTGTGTTTCATTTCATTTTTTCTTTTAAGTTCTTAGTTTTGAACGACAAATACAGGGGGGGGGGGGGGCGTGCGCCGGTTGCGCCTCCCTCTGGATCCGCCACTGCTTACAATCAGAATATGAAATAAGCAATGACAACTACCTTCAACATGGCAATCATTTTGTTTCAAGTCACACTGCAATATGTATGTTATGTGGACACAATTACTAATATGCAATCTATAATACAAACAACAACATTTCCATCATTTGATTCAATTCTTATTACACTGCTAAAGAATTCTAAATAAGACACAGAAAACGCATCCAAAATAATGACTTTAATTTTTTTCAGAGACAACCCAATATCCAAAATCACCAATGAAACTTGTTCTAAATACTAAATCCCACCATTGTTTCATGAAAACACACAAATCTTCTGACTTTTCACTTCATCTGCAGTTGGGAAAGGTAAGGTATTTTCTGTAATTTTTTGTTTCTTGCATGATGCAACAAAAATAACTGATTATTTTGCAGAAATTTGTATCATGCCATTTCATTGAATCCTTTGGAAACATTTTGTATCTGGTTCTCGCTATTCCCACATAGAAATCAGTATAACTTTCAACAAACAGATTAAATGGCTTAACTTGCCCCACCTATGGGCATCTTGTGCAATGATCAAAATAAAGATGTTAAAATATACAAATACAACGTCTGAGAGAAACCCTCTTTAAAAGAAAAAAAATCCTTTAACATTGTACATTCAAATATCAAAGCAGATGGGCTTCCTTTTGTTACTTTCATATCTCAAAAAAAAAAAAAAAGATATGAAGTGAACTGCTTCATTACTCACACTGTATTTGGTGAAATGGGCTAGGCTTTATGACCTGAATTCACAAAAGTGGTAAAATTAAAACCATGGTTTCATAGAACATGGACAATCTGTATGGTGCGCCAAATGTTGCATGACTTAGTTCTTTACAAAATCAGTCATTTTGTCAACGAAATGATTATTTCATTTCAAAATGACATTTCATTAACAAAATTAATATTTTTGTCAAACAAATTACTGATTTTGTACTGAAATAGGCCAAGCGACACTTAATACTCTATACATTGTACAAATTGTCCATGATTTAAAACATGGTTTCAACTGTACCACCTTCGTGAATTCAACCTATGGGGCAAGTTGAGCCATAGCTGAATTTGCCACATAGGGTCCTGGTCAACTAACCGCAGACCTAATATTACTAGACGTTTAGGTATGTGTAAACACACAAATTTTAAGCATCAATTATTCATAAGGATACAACAGAAAAATGACACATACCTGCTTTTCACTGTCACCATCTAATATCTATGTCAGAGCTTTGTTCCATACTAGGAAAACGTAAAAATAAGGTGCTGCACTCATGTGTACATACCATTCTACTTTCATGGTCTAAATATTGGCTTTGCCCTTTACCTTACAAGTTTCTGTGTCGATCTAGAAAATAACACAGTTGGGTTAAAGATTTTTGCATGAGCTGAAATTTTCGCGGTGGTTTTATTTTCGCGAATTTCGCGAATCGCCTTTGAACCGCGAAAATAACAACACGCGAATATAACAACGTGCAAATAGTTACGTTCAGTTAGACCGTCGCAACCGCAAAATTAATTAACAACACGCGCAAATGTCCTCCCAGTAGCAATTCGCAAAAATATCTGTACGCGAAAATTTCAGCTCGTACAGTATGCTGTGGGTCATTAACACATGGTACCACTTGCCCTCTTGCATAAAACCCTTACCGCTGGACTTATCGCTCCTTTTTAGCAGTAAGTCTTCAAATTAGTGGTAAATTTTATAATCCTTGATGCTGATTGGCTGTGACGCCTAATTTTGACGGTTATAGTAGTAACCATTGAAATTCAACAGTAAGTTTTATGCAACGGGCCACAGCAGGAATGGTGGCTTAACGTGCCCGTATATTTAACCTACTGCGTTTTCCAGTACTATACATGATTTGTTCACTACAACATAAACATGAAATTGATCATTATTCAAGTATTTCATATTGCATAACTATTCCATAATACTTCAAATAAATTTACACGTTTTGCTTTTCCATTTATCATGCATACTGTATTCTTCACTGTCCTTAAAATCATTGTAGATGGTAGAGAGTGGAAGTCTCAACACACTATGAACTTGCTCATCTGCTATCATCTGATAAGAAGTATCTTGCATGCCAACCAAGTTTGATCCAGGATTGACAGTTGTCCACACAGTTGAAATAGATGTGGTCCATACCTGGTCTAATCGACTGGTTCTGGGCCTTTAGATTTCTACTCCCTGTGCTATACCAACACTACAAAGCAAAGCTGGTGTGTCCTTTCTGCTGGGCAAGACCTGGCATAAAAGACATAAAAGACATACTGTTACCAATGAAGGAAACGGTCCTTTCAACAGTGCTAAAACAAAAGCACTAAAATATGTGTTGTTAGAATGTGAGAACATACTTATCAGCACGACAAATGTTATGGAGAAAGTTACACAATATTTTACATATTTTAGACAAATACAGTTAAACTCGCATAAGTCGATCTTCTCGGGACTGAGCAAAACACATCGACTTAGGCGATTTTCGACTTGTGCGTAAGTCGAAAAAAAATCGACTTAACAGTTACACCACATGTACATTATGTGCCGTATGAATGTACATGTATGTTGTCTACTCTGGAGCCAAGAGCTGGAGAGGTGTGCCGCAGCACGGGTCGCCCGGCAGGGCCGCGGCTAACTTTGCATGGACAGTGCATTAGTATTGGCACAGGTCCGATTACTTTACACCCTTGTTAAACCTTGGGGAAGTGAATATGAACGATATTTGAGCAGTGATTGATTCCAGTTTACCAAACCGTGGCTTGAAATGCGTGTAGAGGTGTAATTCTGATTTACCCGTGCCCGTAACTTTCCCCCTACTTTCCGCTTTGAAAACTCAGCAGCTTCATCCATCCACTGCACAGCGCAGACTGCAAACATACACAGACTATACACAGCCCAGTCGATGTACTTACGTAGCACTAGCGCGACAGGGCTGTTCTGCGGACCTCCAAACACGAAGAGAGTTCAACAATCACATGCGATCGCTTTGAATTTTGATACTTTAGATCATTTTTTTTTTTTGTCACCTGTCTGGTCGGGATAGTTCTTATGTAAACAAAAACTGGCGTCTCGTGATTTTGACAGTGATTTATAGCACAATAAAATCTTATTCGACTTAGGCACAGTGAATTTAATGGTTTTTCCGTGAAAGTGTTCTTGGAATTTCATCGACTTAGGCGAGTATTCGACTTACAAAATTCGACTTGTGAGTGAATTAATACTCGTAAGTCAATGGAGAAAAATCAGGACTTTTTAAAATCATCGACTTGCGCGATTATTCGACATATGCGATGTCGACTTAGGCGAGTTTAACTGTAGAACCAATTTGTTGTAGTGATAACAACTTGTGAATATAACTGTACTGAAAGATTAACAGCTTGACACAGCATAACATCACCTTTTATGTTTATTCTTCCACTTCACGATTACATGTACTTATTGCGCTTACAAGAGTACAGTGTGAACCTTATAAATCTCTGGATATAATATCAAGTTATGTACATGTAGCTACTATGTAGGTCAGACAAAACAAGAATTGCAAACAATCACATATATAATATGGAAATGCATAAGCAAAATTTCATAAATGCAATATGGAATTAACAAATATTAACAAAACTATTTAACACCAAACACAGGCCTGCCAAGATTCCAACATCCCAATCAGGGAGATTCCATACAGCAATGTGGAAGATGTGTGTGCATTCTATGCATTTCAATGGGCAAAAATAATTCCCAAATCAGGTAGATTTTAACATTCTCTTATTCAGACATGAGCAGATTTTGACATTTTCAGGGAGACTCCTGCAGAATCAGGGAGACATGGTAGCTCTGCAAACACTTTAGAAACATATGATTACAAACATTTCGGGGAAAAAAAATATTTCTAAAGAAATATCCTGCTCACACATGATTCTACAGGTTACATTTATAGAACTTAAAAACACACATCCTCGAGAGATTATTACATTCATTGTGTAGTTTCAACATTCAGTATGATTGAGCCTGATTTTGACAAAATGTAGAAAAAAATGGAAAGGAAAGAAGAAATAGAAAACTTACCTGTAAAAACACTTGGACCCAAGGATGGATATGTTAGGCACAAGCACAGACCAGTTCATTCTTCCCCAGGCAAAAGGAAAGCCATAAAGATGTTAGCCATAAAGGCCTAGATGTAACACACCAACATTGATGCATTATGTTGTCAGTGCTTTACTTTCACTACCATGGCTGCCAAAGACTAATAAAATAACAACTAATAAATGCAAATTTTTGACAAACACAGGTCAGATAACATTTAGCATTGATTTGCTTGAAATAATTCAAAATTTGTGTTATATAGCACATAGCGCAAACAGGAAAAATGCAATTAATATTACTTGTCAAAACAAGTTTATCAAAACTGTATTTTAACAGCTTCATGATAACTGTAGTAAACAGGAATAACTTCAGTGGTAAGTTTATTAACACCTATGCTATATACATGATCAATCAATGTGTCACCTTCGGTTGTAGCATCATGTATGTGTTGTTGGTATCCATACGAACACATCAATTTATGCACATGTGAATCACCTGGGCTTTGTCTGAGATTTTCATTGAAGTCACCAATAACTATGCATTTTGTACTTCTTTGCTGTAATTCTACAAGTAATTTCCTTAATTTCTCACAAAACAGTTTCTTGTCATATCTAGGAGGTCTATATATCACTGAAATAAGAAATGAAGGATGAGTTACTGCAAATGTTATAAATTCTAGGTTCTTGATATGTAATGTCAGCCTACTAATAGATTTGATTTTGCTGTACACTGCAACTCCCCCATGTGCTTGTTTTTTCAGTGCAGAAAATAAGGGACTGTCGTCAGAATAACATTTTGACCGAGGCTGATTGTACATTCTAAACTGATCTAAATTCACATCAAAAATGTCATCATCAAGCCAAGTTTCTGTTAAACAAATGATATCAGAATTTTGAAAGGCACCATTTGACTGGATATCTTTGAAATGTGCTTTGAGGCCTTGAGTGTTATGTAATATGATATTCATAGTTGTATTGGTAACATCATTGGCAATACTCTTTTCGTCAAGAAATGTTGGCATGGTCTCTAAGCTTTCTTTAACAGCTGGATTGCAATACATAACTTTTGATTTAAATTCTTCAATAACTAGTCCAGATAATGACGTTACACGGCTCAGAGCTACATATGCTTGTCCAGGCAAAAATATATTTTTCAGAGAAACAACAGCTCTTTCTATTGTCATGCCTTGTACTTTATGTATTGTGCATGCATATGCTAATTTCAAGGGAAATTGTCTCCTAGTATATTTTTTCCCAATTGATTCCTGTTGCATTTCTATTGACTGAGTTCCTACTTTTTCATTGTCAAATTTCACCAATACACTCGTTGGTCTTGAATTTTCATTCAATCTCATTATGTCAGTCACAGTGCCAATGCAGCCATTTGATAAACCTTTGGTCACATTTACATTTCTGATAAGCATCACTTTAGAATTTACAGCAATCCAAAGATATGCCAGCAAAGAAGCTTTAGTACATTTTCGTGGTTTGTCACATGCTCTGCTTTTACCCTCATCACCCAGTTCATAATCTTCTGCTTCGATGCATATGATATTTGTACATTTCTTGTGAAGCATTCTTTTATTCCAATCATTTACTTGCTTGTTTGAAGAATATATGTGCAATGCATCCTCACATTGTTCTCCAGTTTCGCATGATTGAAGAACTGCTACATCATCAGTTGATAATTCATCTTCCTTTCCCTTTACCCTTACTTTGTTCAGAAGAATAGCAAACTCTGCGTCATCCTTTTGTCTCATTATTTCATCCAAGTTAATTATAGAGAAGTTGTCTGTCCATAGAGAACTTTGCAATGAATCTTTATACAAAGGAGTACCTTTTACTGGGGGTAACTGATAGAAATCTCCAACGGCAATAACTGAAACCTTTCCAAATGGAGCATCATCACGTGTCTGCTTTATTTGTCTCAAACGTCCATGTATATACCACAACAGCTTTTGATCAACCATTGATATTTCATCAATTATAAGCATCTGTAGTTGACCCAGTTGATTACGTAGATGACTTATCTTTTCTTCTCCAAGGGGTTGGTAAGGAAGTGTTGCAGAAATGGGTATGGATAGAGCATTATGAATAGTACTCCCTTCAATGTTGTAAGCTGCAATTCCAGTTGGAGCTACTTTCATAATTGAAATATCATCTGGGTTATGCATCATTCTGCTAAGAATTCGCGTCCCTTCATTACATATGCATTTCACAAGATGGCTTTTCCCTGTTCCAGCACCACCTGTCACAAAAATCTGAAATGTTGCAGGCTGTTTTCCATTAACTCTGTCAAGACACCATTGTCGTATTTTGTAGAATACTTTTTGCTGCTTGCTATTTAAAGTTCTTAATAACACATTACTGTCTTCTTTTGTAATGCTACATGATCGAAATTCTATGCCATATAACTCTTTCTCTCCTGATTTAGATTCAAGATCTGGGATTCTAAATTCATTGTCAACATCTTCAATTTCTTCACGGATTTTAACCGTTTCATGTCTTTCTACTTCTGTTTCTGGACAAAGTAGACCCCATGCATCTTCTTGTGGACCAAACTTCTCAAGAAATTCTTGTGCTTGATCAATTGTGTCAGCATTTTTTTCGTACTGCCTTAGATTTTCATTGACAATGTTTTCAACACTTTCAAGTCTCTTGTTCAACATTCGTACAGAACCAGTCTTATAAAAATCCTCATAAGTCAAAAATTGATCAGGTTTTAATTGTTTATCAGTACGAAATGGTAAATATAGTTGTAGTATACTCTGATAATACTTTTCAGGGGTTACAGTCACTGAAAAACGAGGATATCTCACTACAGCATCACTGGTTCTTGTTCGTTTTTGCACATAGCCCAGTTGACCTCTCAATTTGAACACATTCTGTTTCTGTTTCTTACCCTTTATATCAGATTCACTGAGTAGTCTATACTTTGAACAAAATGTGGCTAAACACATATTTTCAAATTCACAACCATCAGGTCGGGCTTTATATTTATCAATTCTGCTGGGCATCCATGGACTCCTATCATCATCGTCTCGTCTGCTTTGTATAACACTTAATGGTAAACTCATTCTAATGGGATTTGGTCCAACAGGTATAAACTCTACTTTTCGTGAGCACTCTTTCAATCTCAAGCTACAAACACGATACACACTTTCTTGTGCTGAAACTTCACGATTTTGCATATAGACATGTCCTATTTTTTTCATACTCTTTCGAGCATCTTCATTGCCTTCTTTCATTTCACTTTCTGCATTTTTCAAGAGCAAACCCATTTCTCTTTCGGCTTTTGACAAGTATGACACAACATAAACAATGCAGGCATACTCATTTGTTATATACTGCAAATCCATATTGGCATTCCAAGCTCTGAGTAAGAATTTATTATACTGATTCACCCATATATCTTTTGGATCTCTTCTCATGACTATATCTCCTTTTGTAGCTACAGTATTATAGGCATCTTCAAATTCCTTTTGAGATATCCCAAGAACTTCAAAGAGCTGTCTAGCATTATCGTATTTCCCTTCCATACATGATGAATTCTTTACTGTAGACAGAATATCCTGTGCTTCATCAGTAACTTCTGGATTATCATCAGGCTTCACAACAAAAGTTTTCTCAGAGGGTGGTCTTGGAAAATTAAATCTACAAGTTGTTCCCTTTTTCTGGCATGATTTTGAATGTTTCTTTGAGTGAAGCTGAACATTACTCACTATTTCATGTAGTTCATCATCTTCATCTTCACATGGAATGTTGCATGAAATGTATTTATCAACAAAATCTATGACAGTTTCATCTTTATCAATCCCCAATTTCGGTGCATTTTCAACCCAGAATAAACAGTGTGTGTGTGGAGATCCTCTCTGCTGAAATTCAATCCTGTAAAAGTAGTCAATTATTTTTCCTATAGGCTCTGCCTGGGAAAGAATCACTTTGTTCAAGAATGTATGAAAGCGTTTATCAAACATCCGTGCCACTGTCACTGGATTTGACTTAAGTAAGTTACACTTATCTGTCCAATCTAGATCATTTGCTTTTCTTGTATCTCCTTGTTGACTTAGCAACGTGTTAATAACTTCAGGCCATCTCATTTCAGCTGATGAAAATGATGCAAACCATGTAGGCTTCCCAAGTTGTCTAACCATTGCTAACACATCTTTCTGTGTAGATTGCCAGTATGGAGGTGTTCCCCGTATTTGTTTCAAAAATTTGTACCCTTTATTAGAATCCAGAATCTCATGAACTTTTCTAACATCTTTTAGATCTGAAGTTTTCACTGAAATGGCATTATCTATTTTTTCTGAGCTTTGTCTGAGAGCAATAGAAACATTAGAAAGTATTTGTTGCAGTTCATAAATACACTGCGCATAAAATATATATTCTGTGTTTTTTGCAAATCTGTTGTCAACATGCATCAGACGATTATGTAAATAACGTCCCAGTGTTATTCCAATACACCTAGTATCATGAAACGTTGGCTGGCCTGTTGGAAATAGAGCAGGAAAACATTTTGCTTCATTAGCGTTATCCATCAACAATGATACAGGACTATTCTTTTCACAAGGTGCACAACAGATAATATCATTGAAATACTGATCAAGCACTTCCTGTCTCATATCAACTTTTTGTAAACATGTGTCCAAATGAATACCTTGTAATCTTTGGTCTTGATCATCCTCTATATCATCACCCCCATCATTACTTTCACTTGAATCCAACAATTCGACACACGCTACTTGACTATTCTCTGATAAATCAGAGTTCCATTCACTATCAATAGTAATATCAGAATACCACTTATTATTTTTCTTTAAATATTCCAATGCAGCGAGCACATTCTTTTTCTTGACAAACTGATATTCATGATGTCCTTTATATGATAGTTTCCTCTTTAGTTTTACTCGAATAAATTGGTCATCAGTCTCTGGTCGAGGTAATATGTTTACAGTTTCAACCGTGCATGAAGGTACACAAACTGTTGGACCATGTACTCCATACTGTCCTCCTTTTGGCAGGTTCAAAATTTTGATGAATGGAATGTTCAATGCAATTAAATGGGTTTCCAGCTTATTGAGATTTTCAAGTTCAGCAGGTATAGCATGTAATTCTAAATTATTTCTGGTAGCTTCAGCAGGCATATTACCAGCCAATAATTTCCTGTTGCAAGTATAACAAATCCACAATGAACTTCTTGATGACTTTGCTATTTGACAATCAACATCACAGTCATTACTGCATGAATGCAAAAATTCTTCTCTGATGCATAATGGATTCTTATATTTTGCTTTTGTGCATTTCAATACTTGATTTCGGAATAATAATTTTAAGCATACACAACACACATATTCAGGGCCATGCGAAACAATTTCTCTAAATTTTTTCAAAACATGACCATATTTTCTCATATTCACTTCTTCTTGTTTTTTCCGTTTTGCATTTCTTATAGCAACTTGTCGTCTGTAAACAGAATTTGCCTTATACCTAATGTTTGCAATTTTTCTCAATATTTTCTTACGCCTTTCTCTGAATGAAGCATCGTTACTATATCTAGCTTTCCTCATTTCCTTCAACCTTTCTCTGAATGAAGCATTGTTCTGATACTTAGCTTTCCTCATTTTCTTTAACTTTTCTCTAAATAAAGCATTGTTCTGATACTTAGCTTTCCTCATTTTCTTTAACTTTTCTCTGAATAACGCGTTGTTCTGATACTTAGCTTTCCCCATTTTCTTTAACTTTTCTCTGAATAAAGCATTGTTCTGATACTTAGCTTTCCTCATTTTCTTTAACTTTTCTCTGAATAAAGCATTGTTCTGATACTTAGCTTTCCTCATTTCCTTAAGCCTTTCTCTTAATGAAACACTGTTTTTATATTTGGCTTTCATCTTTGCACTCATCAATTTCTTAACATTTTCTCTGTACCTGGGATCCAAGCAATACTTGTCTTTCTGCCTCACTCTGGCTTGCTTTTTTTTCTCACTCCTGTATGTACACGTGGGATTGTCATACTTTTCTTTCTGTCTCTCCTTCACTTTCTTTTTCTTTTCTAACCTGTGATTTATATCTGTTTGATATCTTACTCTCTTTGCAGCTGCATTTTTAAGTTTTCGGAGTAGGAAAGACTGATCATCTGGTAGAATTTCTGATTGTAATTGCTTTCGGTCACTTTTTGCCTTTTCTCTCTGTGCTCTCATTTGATCTCTATTTTTTTGTCTGGTAACATTGGCATTCCTTTTTCTTCTTTGTTTTTTCCTTTTTGTAGTTCGCATAGTAGTTTTAACATCTTCAGATTCCTCAGTGTGCCTACTCATTTTAACTGCAGGTTCCATGTCATCCTCTAATACTTGATCATTCAAAAAATTGATTTGGCAATCATTGACTTGTTTCCTAACTTTCCTCCTTGTTGTGCGTTTTCTCTTTCTTGTCACAGGTGTTTCCACATCAGTAGTGTTTTGTGGTCTTGACAAGTTTTGGGATGAACTTGATGTTTGGATCCTTGGACACACAGATTCTACAACATCGTAATGATTGCCATTTCTGTGTTGCAAGTAAATACCCCTTTGTGATGTAACAATTCCAAACTGAAGTTTGCTTGCGCCAAATAATTTCCATTTTGAAAAGTTTTCATCATATATATAAATATCAGTATCTAGTAGATTTGATAAGGCCATTATTTCCAATTCTGTAGCCCATGTGCCATTGTTGAATACTCTTTCCTTTGCAATGTATTTCACAATATCTGTGTATCCTGATCTTAAAAGGCTTACATATTCTTGCCTGTTTTGTAAAATATGCATAACTATTGCTTTTCGAATATCACGGTGTGAATCTTCCTTGCCACATATGACATATGATATAGCTCTGTAAAAGCAATTTCCATCACCAGTAATTCTATAAATAGTCAATGGTTGTGACAGGATAGTAATATCACCCTTTTCTACCATATCTTTTTGCACATCATTACTGCTACATTTGTCATTAACCTTTATGCCACATTTGCAACAAAACCTCTCTCTATCAGATTTATTTACTGGTCTGTACATGAGATTAATCTTTTTTATTTCTCCTACTTGTTTCACCTGAGATACATCAATGTTGGCATTTACTGTCTGTTCACATGTGTTTTGTAATGGAACTTGTGTTTCTTGCAAATTTGATACAGTGAAACCCCGTTATAACGAGTTCGGTTATAACGAGGAACCGCTTATAACGAGGTGATCGCGTCGGTCCCGTTTTCCTTTGCGTGTAAACCTATAGCAAAACAAATCGGTTATAACGAGTTCGGTTATAACGAGATTCCGGTTATAACGAGGACATTTTCGGCGCATCATCATAAAGAAAAACATAAGAAATTTGATCGGATATATCGAGGTACCATTTTTTGACTTGCCGCTTTTCAAACGCGCGACAAACGAAACATTGAAAATCGAATTCACGCTATCCATGTCTTTTTCCCGTTTTGCAGAGAACAGTTCCTTCCATGTTTTCTTCTAAACCACGCAATAAGACACATTAATACAATCAGATGTTCCTACTAAATTATTAAACATAATCATTCGACTTTCTTTTTCGTGAGATCACACGCGTGCGTAATGTTATAGGTCAGACCACAGCGCAACAAGGGAAAAAAGATAACGCACTCAAAAACTTTTCATGTAGCGACACTCGTGGCAAATACAGAAATTGGAATGCGTGTGCAACTCAACATTATATCCTTTCCATTTTGTAGTCCCGACTTCCAGTTCTTTCGCTGGTGCTGGTTAGCAAATATGAGTGTATGATTATAGCCGAAATAATTAATGAAATCACGATCTCGCCGGGTGACAGTAGCGTAAAAATAAAACGCGAAGGGGTTTTCGGGATAAGATAAAGAACGAATCTTTAATCCCTTCTGGCGCAACGATAATACATTGTATGAGATTACAGCCGAAATGATTCATAAAATCATCGCATTCCCGCTGGGCACCAACAGCGCGTAAAATAACCTCGCAAGTTACGGTAAACGACGCACGTATGTTACTCTGAAATCAACGCGATCTCGCCGGATATGACAGTAGCGTAAAAATAGTTGAATAACGCATGTTAAGCTACTTTAATCGGTGTTCAGAAGAAGAAACAAACGCATTTAAAAATTTGAATAGATCTGGGTTTGTTCATTATTACAATTTTAACAACGCATTTCACAATGAAGATTTTTCTTTCTTTAACCCTAAAAGGGCCGGGGGGGGGGGGGGGCGGAATCCGCCCCCCCCCCCCCTCGACGTTTCGCGCTATAATTCTGTTACGCGAGAAGGCCTCGTCGCGAGGCTTCTTGACTTTGTTTGTTCAAGTCTCGCGCAACTTTTGAGACCAAATTTGCGACGTCCGCGCGTACTTTTGCGAAGCCACGCCCATTTTTGTAACGGAATGTCGCCCCAAAACGGGCACAATTTTGTGATTTTGTGTACATTTCCTATGGAAAACAGTGCTCTGTCGTGAAAGTCATAAAAACCTGATTATTTTTACAATTAATCACTTTCATTGATTAGTTTTGTGCTAATTATGGTAGAAAAGTGGTCAGTGACAATTTCCAATGAAAAAACAAAGAAAAAACAAAAGTTGAAAAACAAAGAAATACATAAGAAATTCTGAAAACAATAAAATACATAAGAATTGAAATGAATTTTGGAAGTTTTTGTGATGTACAATCGTTGAATATGCTGCAACAGATTTACAGACCAAAAATTAGACTCTCAATGCTTTTAATTAGGCTAAAATATGATCTTGAGCTTAATTTGCATAATTAATTAATTAAAATTAGAAATTGATTGTTTCAAAAAATCTTATGACACAATCTTGTAGATTATGACGCAGGTCTCACGCATGCAAAATTTCATCGCGATCGCGCCACCGATGGCCGAGATCTCGGGGGGGGGGGGGGGGGCGGAATCCCCCCCCCCCCCCCCTTGGCCTGAGCATAGCCAAGAAAGCCCGGCCCCTTTAGGGTTAAGAATGGTCTACGAGGAACAGCTGGAATTGCGTAAAAAGGATCACAACTTGACCTTCTAACTTCAATCCTGTCGCATATTTTTCAAGAACGGACGTACAAAACGCGAAGAAGAAATGAACAAGGCATCTTCAATCCCTTCGGGGGCAACGAACATACATTGTATAAGATTACAGCCGAAATGATTCATGAAATCATCGCATTCCCGCTGGGCACGAACAGCGTAAAAATACCCCTCAAGTTACGGTAAACGACGCATGTATGTTATTCTTAAATTATCGCGATCTCGCCGGTTGACAGTAGCGTAAAAATAGTTAAATAACGCATGTTAAACTACTTAATCGGTGTTCAAAAAAAAGAAACAAACGCATTTAACAATTTGAATAAATCTGGGTTTGTTCATTATCACAATTTTAACAACGCATTTCACAATGAAGATTTTCTTTCTTTGAGAATGGTCTATGAGGAACAGATCTGCGTAAAAAGGATCACAACCTTCTAACTTCAATCCTGTCGCATATTTTTCAAGAACGGATGTACAAAACGCGAAGAGATTTTCGGAAGAAAAAAAAAAACACCGCATTTTAATCCTTTCGGGCGCAACGATCATGCATTGTATAAGATTACAGCCGAAATGATTCATGAAATTATCGCATTCCCGCTTGACACCAACAGCGTAAAAATATCTCGCAAGTTACGGTAAACAACGCATTTATGTTACTCTATTTGCGCTGGCGTTTAGAAAAATTTAACAAACGCATTTTATACAATCTGATTTTAATATAATATAGAAATAAAAATAATATAGATATAGAATAATTTCCCTTTATTCTTTAGATAATAATGAGCCATAAAACGCAAAGGATGTTCTTAACTTTCGTTAATGGGTATATCATAACGTCATCCTTATGTTTTTCTTTGTTTTTGATGCGTACGGTTATAACGAGGTACCGGTTATAACGAGGTAATATCGCCGGTCCCACGGACCTCGTTATAACGGGGTTTCACTGTACCATTATTTGTTTGGACATCATTTTCTTCACTCTAACACTGCATTTCTTTAATGTCAGGTTTTTAGTAACCTTAGATGATTCATCATGACTTTCCTTCTTGTTTTCTACACTTGTATCTGAAGTCACATGAAATACAGGTAATTTGTCATCCAAAGTACTAGACAGAACAGTAGTTACACTTTCCACTGCGTCAAAATGATTGCCTCCAGTGAACAGAATATATATGCCTCTCTCAGTTGTTACTTTGTTGTAGTATCCAGGCTTCCTTGCAGACAGTATTTGCCAATTTTCTGTTCGATCATCATACACATATATATCACGATCTAGCATATGTGCCATTGAACTGATATCAGCATGACCAGCCCATGTTCCTAAATCCATCAATTTCTCTTGAAGAACAAAGTCCCTGACACTCTGATATTTCACTGTGTCTATTACATTTTTAAATAAATCACCCGTTTCCAGTAAATGTGCCACATTGGATTTCCTCAACATGAAATGGTTTCTTTCGCTGCCACTAACTACATGAGCAATACTTCTGTAAAAGCAATTGCCATCACCCATAACTCTCTTGATATTTACAGGTTTCCCAATACACAAACTTTCAGTCCTATCCTCCATTGATGCATTGGCAGTACCACTGTAACTGAAATTCAATTTATTGCACAAATGCTGCTTGTCTACGTACGTAATTGGCACAAATTTGAAATTTCGATCTCTTCTTTCTGTCATCTTCTCAACTGAAACACATTCAACTTCATTCTCATTTCCATAGTCATCACTGTTTACATTTACTCTGTTTTTCTTTGTTTCATTTTGAGTCTTACAGCTATCACTGTTAATTCCATTAACATCATTACAGTGTTTTGAAATGTTGCTATTTTGATCATTTGTATTCCTACATGCAGTATTTACTGAGTTTGATCTCTTGGAGCCACTAGTTGTCAATGCATTTTTCTTAGAATTGGATTCTACTGCCAGACCGGTTAGTTCAAACTGGGTAGTACGTAAATCACATGCCATTGATTTTGCCAAATTCAAACAGTGTACCTGTACGCCTTGCCATGATGAAATGCTAAGCAATACACTGCATCCATCTTGCACCAAGTATCCAACATGACTTCTGGAATGAGAATCAAACACATAATAACCCTTCTCATGTGTGATGATTGCAAATGTACTCTCAGCAAAATTCATAAGACATGCATCATATCTCCACAGTTCTTGTTCTAATGCTTGGTTCAATGACAAAGCACCAAAATTTGACAAATTAGTTTGATTTCCATCCAACACTCCATATTTTGATTCAGCATAGGTTATTTGAAAGTTTTCATCCAGAATATGAAGTTCCTTGGGTAATTCATCCATCATTACAAGCTCCTCATTCAGTGGTGAATCCTTCTTTATGTAATAATACAACTCATTCCCAAGTGTCAGAATCTGATCAAGATCACAAGATCTCATTTCGTTTCCATTCTTAGTTTGGGTGTAGAGAACTGCCACAAGAGAATTACATGCACATTGTTTGCCAGCGGTATAACCAAATCGTTGATCACCTTGATTAAAATTTCCTTGTGCGATTGTTTTAGTCATAGGATATGATTGCCTTCTACCACATTCAGAACTCAAAAGAGAAACAGGCTTACAGACATGTTGTTCAGTTTCTGAATCACTTGCAGCTGGTTCATCATCTAATACATGTACTGTCGATTCCTGTACATCATATGAATTATTGTGGTCAGCACTTTCTGCAGAATCATCATTCATTGCTATGCAGTCAGATGGATTAGTAGTTTTTTCATGCTCAGGCAGGAATATTGATTCATTACAAACTTGAGCACACAGGTTATGTGTAGCTGAAACAGGTCTGTGACAAGGAGAATGAACAGTTACGTCTGTCCTCGAATTCACAGCAAACAATTCCTTCACTGATATTTCTCTGTCACTTTCAACATCTTTTGTTTCACTGTAACATGGGTTCAGTTCATGCATATTATGGATCCTGTCACATTTCTCTTTGGATATATCATTCGAACCCGTTTTCTCTCTACTTGTGGAATCACTGTTCTGGTGGTCAAATGCTTCATTCCTACACAAATTTTCATTCTTTGCTACATGTTCTCCTTCAAGAGTGTCAGGTTTGACCTTTCCACTATTACGCACCTGTGAGTCAGCATTTTTTACCGGTAGCACACTTTGTCTGTTGATTTTCATGAAGCGACCTTTCTTTCTTGGTTGCCCTGCATTTCCACCTCCATAGAACCTGTTCACATTCCAAACTTCTTTCTCAATGTCTGTGGAAAGGACAGAGGCACATGTAATCTGATCACCATTCAGTACACAACATTCATTAGTCTTATTCAGAGTGCTTTTAGCCACATCAGCCCAACTTCTCTGTGTTTTTGCACAGATTTGCTCACTGTATTTTGCCATAACATGAGGTGACTGAACACACTTTGAATACACATTCAATATAGATTCAGTATACGCCTGTAGACTATCATTTCGTTCTGTGTCCATGTTTGCATTCACATTTTGCTTCACAGGTTTACCAGGTTCTTTTTGCTTTGTTTCTACTTTTGATTTCTTGCCCTTGCTGGTCTTGGCTCTTTTCTGTTTTTCAAGATAGTACGCTTTCATTGATTTGCCAATGTAGGTCACACCAGGTTGGAGAATCACACCATTTACTGATCTCACTGAGCTCTTGTAATTGGTCTTGGTCTTGGGATTGTCAGTCATTGTTTGGGATGCTTTCATTTTTCTCTTCTCAATCATTTTTGTCTTCCTTGATTTCATTTGTCCAACCATCATCAACTGCAGTTTCTAATGACTGAAATTGGCTCTTGGTCAGATTTGTCATGAATGTCGAATCTGATTCTTCTCTCTCAAGATCTGCGTTTTTCTGCACACACACATTTGTCATTTCTGGAATTCCAACTTTGTTCTTTCTTTTCACATACCGGTACCTCTTTTTCAGTCTCTTGGTTGGTTTCTTTCTCTCGTAACTCTTGCATGATGAATGTGAAACATCAACACCAAAATCTTCATCACCAAGGTCTTCAAGAAGCTCATATCTATTGAAATGACAGGGAATGCCAATTCTGTCAAAGATGCGATGGGCAACATTATTGCTTCCACATGCAGAACATATCCAAATCAACCTTACAACACACAGTCTAGCATCAGAAATGGTTCCTGTACACATCACATGAAACTGCTTGCCACAACCCTCACATAGTACTTTGCTTTCATCTTCATTGATCACATTGCAACATGCATCACATTCACTGACCTCTACATTTCTCATCAAGTCACAACTATGGAGGATATCTAGGATATCACCAATAACAGTCTTGAATTCACTTACTTCCATTGTCAAACTACAGGGTTCGAATCTTTAAAAGTAGGTACCTATTACCAAATAAATGTATATTAATCAACTATTCAATCAATACAGATATATTCCTTCAATTGATCACTATACTTATATGAATCACGTCTACTCCACTAGTATTACGATTGACAGCAAAACTGTCAATTTGTACTGCCTTGAAAGTTGTACTGATATATAACTGTGTACTGTATTTCACTGTACAATGTACTTCCAATAAGGCTGTGACACTGATCCTTATAATGTTTCTACCAACAGGTGGCGCTTTTTGTCTACCAAGAGAAATTATCTGTGCAATGTGTGTGCTGTTTAATTTCAGCAAACTATGCCTTTATCTTGAGATTATGCTCTTTGCAATAAAAGTTTGAATTTTACCAATTATACTTTTACTTTTATTGCACAGTAAATGTGTCTCTCTTAATAAAGGCTTTTTGCAACAAAGATTTCTATTTCAACAATTACTCTTTGTCTTCACTGACAATTATTTAAAGCCTGTAAATAAAAGAAACTGTAATGTTTCTGTCTTGAGATGACTCCCTTTGCAATAAAAGTATGTCTTTCACCAATTGTGCTTTTGCATTCGCAACCCAACAATTTCAAAAATCCCCTGAAGGTGCAATATTATCGTCCCTCCCTTCGTCTTTCACTACACAAGTATGATGCTTTTGTCTGTAGATGGCGCTCTTCAAATATTTTTTACAGAATTAACAATTAACTAAAATTTATGACTCACTTTCACATTCTTTCCAGTTTCCAGTTACCTCGAATTTCTGACTCTTCGATTCTGATTTTGACTCTTTCAAGTTCTTTCAAAAATTTTCAAGTTCTTTTAACTTTTTTCAATGTCTTTCAAGTTTTTTTTCAATGTCTTTCAACCTATCTGCCACAGCTCTGCTTAACTTACCAACTAGCTTCAAAGTGCTAGGACTATTGACTTGAGCTGCCAACACACTTTTTGATTGTGAACTTCTTTGACTCTGATTCTGACTCTCCCCGACTCTGATTCTAATTATCTTTGATTCTGATTGTGACTCACTTTGATTCTGATTCTCTTTGACTCTGATTCTCACTCTCTATGATTCTGACTCTGACTCTTTCAAGTTCTTTCAACTTTTTTCAATGTCTTTCAAGTCTTTTCAATATCTGTCACAACTCTGCTTGACTCACCAACTAGCTTCAAAGTGCTAGGAATAATTGACTTGAACTGCCAACAAATAGACTGTTTGATTCTGATTTTCTTTATGATTCTCACACTCCTTGATTCTGATTCTGATTCACTTTGACTCTGATTCTGATTCTCTTTGATTCTGATTCTGAGTCTGTTTGATTCTCATTGACACTCTTTGATTGACACTTTTTGATTGACACTCTTTGATTGACACTTTTTGATTGACACTCTTTGATTCTGATTCTGACTCTCTTGCTGTTTACCACAACTCTTCTTGACTCACCAACTAGCTACAAAGTGCTAGAGGCTTATTGTCATGAGTTGCCAATAAACAGACTTTAGGATGACAATATAAATGAGATTCTCGATGGAAAATCAAATGAAAGCAATTCTCAAAGACTCAAGATCATGAGTAATGAGGGTGAAGGTGAAATGGTATGAGATGGTATGTAAAATGAAGATGACCGAACAGATGACATGTACTGAAAACGACAAACACATGTACAAACACACTTTTCACAAACAGAAACAGAAATCTCCTTCCAGAGCAACCAGTACCTGTCAAAATAAACACAAAAGAAAATGGTAATCGCAAACAAAATTTTACAAAATGCTCAAGAAAAAAACCCCAAAGAAAATGGAAATTTGTAATGCATTTGTTTCCCTTCAAGATCATTAATCACATATCACTCTAAACTTGCTTGTTAAAGGGGATGCCAGTAACTGATCAATGGAAATCAGCAGAATTACTCGGGATGATTGTTCCAATTCATGTGGGATTCATTTAACATTACATTACTGTGTGAAAACTGTTTACTTCAAAATAATCTCATATTCAAGTAATGTCCAGTTTAATGTTTACTGTAAAAGTGGAAATTTCCGGTGTTGAAATTTTCACACATTTTGCGCAACCAGAAACTAACGCGAAAATAAAAACATGCGAATATTTTTGTTTGCCATACGATCCTGTGCATGATGTCTTGATTCCGCGGAATTAAAAACACGCAAAACTCTTCTGACCCGGCCTAGCGCGAAAAATTAGTCGCACGAAAATATCCACCTTTACAGTATACCATAACATGCCCATACGGTGACGGGGCATTAAACTGTACATTACTTTAATATGACACTGTTCTGAAGCAAATCATTTTTACTCAACAATAGATCATACTCTTAAATGAACCCCACAAGAATTGAAACAATCATCCCAAGCATTCCCACCGAATCCTATTAATCCCACACTAGCCATCCTCTTTAAAGGGGAAGGCTAGTAACTGATCAATGTGAATCAGTGGAAATGCGGGAGATGATTGTTCCATTCCTTATGGGATTCATTCAAGAGTTCATTGTATATCTAATGTTGTGTGAAAATGATTTGCTTCAGAATGGTCTCATATTCAAGTAATGTGCAGTGTAATGCTTCCAGGTTAGCGTCCCTGGTCAGTGACGGAGCATTAATCTGCACATTACTTGAATATGAGACCGTTCTGAAGCAAATCATTTTCACACAACAATAGATATACAATGAACTTTTGAATGAATCCCATAAGGATTGGAACAATCATCTCCCAGCATTTCCACTGATTCCCACTGATCAGTTACTAGCCTTCCCCTTTAACTAATAAATACAGCAATCTCTAACCTTCAAATTTGACCATGCACCAGTACAACTTACAATTTTATCTTCCTATTTATACCTGTTTCCAACCAAGTAACATTTCCACTAACCATTTAAATAAGCTCTGGAGATATTTCTAAATCTAGCAAATTGTGTCACAACCTAACAATAAATGTACCTTTACCAAAAACCAACAATAGGCAATTACTCCCTTTGGGAAGATACAATGTTGCACAATGCCACTTAACACTAAGACCAACCACACACTCAGCACACATATTCCTTTACTGATAAACAAGAGATCGTATAGTCTCAAGTCACGATACATTACCAGTACATTGTATTTCAAACCAATCATAGGACCCTAATGCATCTTGCAACTACAGTGTAACCTGATAACTGGTAAAATAAAAACAACTGATAAATGCACGAAAGTATGTACACCATTAAAATCCAAATCACTGTGTCATTTAACCCATCCACCACCACCCCTGTGCAAAACTGCACTATTAGTACATTAAAATTATAGTTACAGCTCATTATTCCAAAGGTTCATAATATCGAAAACTCATTAATCCAAAAAAATTATGAGGTCTCTTACTCAAAAGGTTCTTTAATCCGAAAAATGAAATAAGGTTCGATAAACTGAAGGCTCGTTAGTACGAAAATGAAACAATGCTCTTAATTCCAAAGATTTGTTACTGACCGCATATCATGTCAAAAAAAAAAAAAAAAAAAAAACCTTCGGAATAACGAACCATATTTCAGTTTCGAATAAACAAACCTTCAAATAACGCACCCTATTTCATTTTCAAGTAAATAGGGCTTCAGAATAGCAAGCCCTTTTCCAATTTTGATTTAATGAACCTTCAGAATATCAAACTTTCAGAATAACGCCATAAATGTTTGGATTAAATGACCCTTTTTCATTCCCAGATTAACAAACCTCTAATTACAAGGAATGTGTGTGTTTCGGATTAACGACCCTTCACAATAACAATGCCTCTGAATAACGAACCTTCGAAATAATGAAAAGCACCCACAGATAATGATATCCTGACAATAGATTACTGGTACTCATTCCCTTTCCTTTGTAAAATACACAATCTGTCTCTACAGCAATCAGAGTAAATGGCGATCTGCAATAAGCGATTAAAGATAATATAAAGCTTTGGTACCTCAAAAGTTTCCCTGAACTTCTGTGTCTTACCTACTGTTTCAGGTTAAAGTACCTTTCATATACAGTAACTAACACTGTGAGACTTACTCGCCCTGAAGTGCTCTCATGTCTTAGTAATCATGCAATAATGGTTTCGTACCAGAGCCGCCACCGTACGGCAACAAGGTAGTACACGTACTGTACAAAACCATTATTGCATAACTGCGAACAACACCATGCAGCCCCATACAAAACATGTGTACACATAGCTAACTACGATCAGCAGGCCCATACACATAGCGTAATGGGGCTTCACAATGAAGCAACCAGGATCATGACAGATTTAGTATTGCAGATAAATATCAACGTAAAATCCTAAAATTTGTTCAATTTGAAGACTTACCAATTAAGTTGAAGTACTGAGAACAGCCATCAAGCAACATATGGTTCTGCCAAAAGTCCCTTTCTGTTCAAACTAATGCCTGAATGTGACTCGGTCAAGAGGACCTTGGAAGAGCTACTGTACATACACTGAATACTTCGGCCAGCGCATACGCACACATCATATGCACACAAATCTGAAATCCATAAACAGATAAGATGTTTGTGTGTGCATGTGCTAACCAACAATTCAGTATATGTAACTCTCCCAAGGTCCTCTCGACCGAGTCACAATCAAACATCAATTCAAACACAAAGAGACTATTGGCAGAATCAGACCTTGCCCGAAGCCTATTCCAATTCTTAATTGCTACATCTTCAAATTGAATAAACTTTTGGGTTTTAATCTGATATTTACCTACAATACTAAACCTGTCATGATCCTGAATGCTACCATGCAAATTCCCATTACGCTATGCGTATGGGGCTGCTGGTCGCTATGCATATGGGGCTGCTGGACCCTATGCATATGGGGCTGCTGGTCACAGTTAACTACATGATTACTGAGACATGACAGCACTTTGGGGCAAGTAACTCTCACAGTGTCAGTTATACAAAAGGTACTGGTACTTTAGACTGAAACACAAAAATTCAGGAAACTTTTGAGGTACCAAAACTATATATTATCTATAAAGTCATCCTTCTAAAGGGAATAATTTGCCACAACAACACGTTACCACTATCCTCTGTCCAAGGTCCACCACAGATTTGAAATACACTGTTGATACACCAGGGATTCTGAAGCAAAAAAAAAAGTATCATTTTATCATATAATATAATATGCAAGCTTTCTTCCTATAGTAAATATGTACAAACACTGTTATTGTTTCATTATAATGTAGCGTAGGCATTGGTCACAGTTACCAATACAGCATAACTGAAAATGGAAAAGAGGTGGAAAATACAGTCCCAAAACTTCATGAACACTAATACTCAACAGACCTAGATGTACAAAACTTAACAAAGGCTATAGAAGCTACCGCTAAAACTACGACTAAGAGGGCATACTCTTGCAACTTCGCAGGCAAACAGGTGTAGTATGCCATGGAGCCCCACATGGCCATGGAGCCCAATGGCGCTCATTTTAGTAATAATAACGCAAGCTTCTTAACACGTGAGTCTATGCCAATAGAACAAACTCTACCTTCCATTCTAGCTGATTCATTTTCTTCAATTTTAGAAGGCATGCACACAGAGATGTAACTGTGCTTCAGACCACACAATATCAGCAGAAACAATATCTGTCAATATGTTTAAACATTTTTGAAATACAGCTGCAACGTCACTTAAAATTTACGGTAACTTTACTTCTTCGAGTTTGTGTTTCAGCCGACAAACTATGTCTAACGATACAAGTTCTACCTCTTTCTCTCTTAGACCAACTTTACTAGCATCTACTCTAGCTCAAACTTTAATTGTTGGACTGCATACTCCAAAATAAAGTTACAAACTAGTAAATGACACTTCTTCAATTACAATTCATGATTAGGAATGATACTTGAACTGTATGTCAAAACAAACTCCTACTCCTACAGTCGTTGTTATACAGGCTGTAAGTAGTTTACAACTGTTCCCTGGCTGTATGCCCCGTAAAAAAGAAAAATGAAAGGGAGACAGAAAGTACTGCTATCACTAACATTAGTGTCAACTGTTGGTCTTTATAATATTTATGAGTAGAGATTAAGACTTTTAACCAACATTACTAAGTATGACCAAGGGTTACCATGGTTACTGCGACCAGCCCCATAAGCTATGCGTAGAGTCTATATATGGGGCTGCTGGTACTTATGCTCACAGTTAGACCAAAGGTTGCATGTGGGACCGGACACGTACATGGAATCACTTTGAAGGGCAAATCCAACGATTTAGCAGGTTAATTCTCACGTCATTTTCAGAGTATGTTGTCTAGTGAGGAGTCTATAACAAGTCTTTAGGCAAAGGGTGCACACTCTATATAAAATAGGTAAGTTTTCATGCGCAAACTTAAGTTTCCGGAAACCCACCCATCACCATACTACAGTGCACTCCCGCTACAACGAACACGGTTATAACAAAATTTCGTTATAACAAAGACAAAGTAAATCTTCTGGTCCCAAAAATATCACCATCAAAGTCTATGGTACAATGTTCGTTTATAACAAACACAGTTATAGTGAAATTTCCATTATAACGAAGTCTTTTCCAAGCGCCACAGACAAAGAAAAACAAACAAAAAATGTACTCCGTTATAACGAAATGTGAATTGCTTTCAAAAATACGTAGCGGAACAAGCATTTATAGCGCCTCTGCATGTGTGAACGCTTCACACCACCACTGGCACTATGTGATCGCGCTCCATGTGTCATGCACAGTTTCTGAGGGGAACTTAGTAATTTTTAGTTTAATATTGTAATACAGGGCATTATTGACATAGGAGTCTACTCGTGAAATAGGCCTCACCACTGCTTGTCCGTACTAAAGTAATACTACGGCGGCTCACCTATTTATACTCGTGAATTCGGTCCCCCGTGTGGCGTTCAATGGTAGGTAAGCACGGCAGTGGGGCTTCCTTCCACAGAATAGAATACATTGTACTCGTGAGCACTTCGTTATAACGGGAGTGCACTAATATGACTAGGTGGGTCTATATGCCAACATGACCCCTCACGTAATATACCCCCTCTAGCGGTCTATGTATTAACTAAAATAATGGCGTCCATATTTCGCCAATGAGCCTACGTTACTACTAACCCGATCCGAAATTTCGCCAGTAGGCCCAAGCCCACTTACTAACTGTTTTGTTAGAGCTGCCCTTTATAGGCTGATCAGCCTTCACGGTATAGTCAACACTAGCGTACCTTGACCTAGAACCTATAGATCTAGCTCTAAGCCTACTCAATAACATTGAATTGGAACTTCGGTCGCTAATGTTTGTCAAACGGCCTCCAAACATGCACAAACTCACCCTGATTATTCATTAACCTAAAATACTTCCACCTGAGACTCCAAAGTCGAATATACGTTAAGCTTTTTCACTTTCAGCGTTTACAAGTGTCGGAATCTTGATCACTATTCGCTGGAGTTGCTGCTCCGCTCTGTACACAGGCACAATTACGAATTGGTTTGAATGTAAACGCAACGACGTCCGTCCCACGTTGACGTTCGCCAGAGAGCGACTTTTTCTATGGTGTCGTTGAAAAGCTATTTTTTTTTTTTCCATGTCCTCGGTTGCAGCTTCATGGCGGCGGTTGAAAGAGCGTGTGAGCGAGTGTATGCTGTCACGTATACCGTTCTTTTCCATTTCTCTCTTTAAATTATTCTTTTACTTTCAGGTAGAATGTATTCCCCCTTCCATCCTAGCAATCATTTCTATATGATTTTTCTCTTCTCTATATTTCTCAATTTCCCTTTTAACTCAACTGTATAAATCTACTTTCTACCTGTTTTTTGTTTCCTTCATGGGTTGATTTTCCCTCTAACGAGCAGGGGCGGATCCAGGGAGGACCACAAACGGCGCACGCCCCCCCCCCTTTATTTTTGTTGAAACAAAAGAAATAAAAAGAAAAAAAATGGGGGGAGGGGTGCCTGCGCCCCCCCCCCCTTTATTTTTGTAAACACGCCCCCTCTTTACGAAATTCCTGGATCCGCCTCTGAACGAGGGCCTTATCCTCTCTATCCCCTCCAATCATTTTCTTACAAGTCGTTCTAATAATTCTTTTTCCCCTTTAATTCGTTTTCAATCTGTATAATTCGTTCTTGTCAATTCATATTCACCTTTGCTGTCATCCAGGTTTGATTCATCTTTGTTTTCAATTTGTATTTCTATGTACCGTAGTATTTGCTTTCCCCTTTTCTTTTAATGAACTTTCCAATTTGTAAACCAATCGTTTATCTTTTGTGGGTTTAACTTTTTGAAAAACTCGCCTGCTAGTGTAATTTTTCTTTTATTTCCTTTCCCCCTTTTCCTAAGGCTTTCCCGTATACTCTTCGATCACCCTTGTCTTTACCACAATTTCACAATCTTCTTTCATTCACACCAATTAACATACACACACGCACACACACACGTCAAGATTCGTAATTGACCACATCGACTGCTACAGTACCTATGCTGTGTATTACCCGATTACCATATTGAAAACTTTCGGTCATCTGCGAAGCCGCGCTTCCGCGCGAACGCTACAACACGTAAAACGGGTCAAAAATCGACGCATTTTCCCACAAAATCTGCCATAACTTTTAAATTATTTAAGCAGCAAACTTGGGGCGCCCGGATTCTGAAAGTGGACACTTTAGGGATTATCTATGTGTATATATCATTATTGTAACATTTGTAGCAGTGACGCAAATTTGATCAGAAAAGTACCTTATGAGTAGAATTGTCTATGGCGAACAGTCCAAATTTGACGAATTTGAGCATATTTTGCCGTCTTGCAATTCTTCTAGACGGGATATCTCGAGAACGAAAGGTCGCACAAACTTGGGGCGCACGGTTTCAGAAAGTAGAGATTCTGCCCATTTTTGTGATATAAGAATCTTGTTCATTGGTTGAGCAGTCCTGACGCAAATTTGCAGTAAAGCTAGACTACCCAGTCACAATTGCCGTCATAGGGAACGTGTACAATCCATACAGAACTATCACGTAACGAGACTACCAACGAAAATTTGAGCCGTTGACCTTCACTGTCTGCCGTTGTCAGCAGTGTGAATTCCTGTGATTTTAAGCTTTTGTTTCTCGCCAAATATCATTTTCAACGCGATATCCAGATACAGTTGTATGTGAGACATTATCTACATACGTAGCAGCCTTATTAACAACGTAACTGTTAAGTTTGGGAGCAAAAAAACAACCAAATATATTCCACATTCCGTCTCATTTTTCGATGATGGCTCTAGTCGGACTGGTGCATTTCCTTCGGAGGTGGTAATAATGTAAGTAGTTGCAACGGTCGCTTGCCACCTGCTGTCTGCAATCGGGCGCTTGTATACACGTGTTGTACAGAGGTAATCAACTGAAAAAATGTTGTAAAGGAATGATAAGGCCATAGACTATATCATATCAACTGTAGATTTAACCCGATTTCTGTCGCCTACACACACAACACACTACGCGTGAAATTATGTGAACATGATGTCCCTCCACGCACGGTGCTGCAGGCCACCCCCATTAACGTGTCGACTAGCCACGCGCTCCACACGCACTCACTTTCGCCAGCGTCTGCTACCTCGGATTTTCTGCGTGAATTAGGGCGAAAGTTTTCAATATGTAGCCTTTTGTCAAGGCAGCTGGGCTCTCTTTACCATACAGCGAGAGGGCCTTGACAAAAGGCTACCTGATTACCGACTGTGCCATGTACCACAACACTACGTAAAGCTGCAACCCTACAGAAATAAATGTACTGAGCAGGAGCCGCGGAAGCGGGGGGGGGGGGGGGGCTGCAGCCCCCCCCCCCCCCACACACACTTTTGGCTCTTTAAAGAAAAAAAAATCATAAAAAAAATCGAAGAAAAATCGTAAAAACAAAATTCACCCATGAATTTCAATTTCCAAAGATTCCGCCCTTAGATTCTTCTACGCGGTGGGGGGGAGGGGGGGGGGGGGAGGGAGGGGGGGGGGGGGGCTTGACCTTGACACCCCTCCCCCCCCCCCCCCCCCCCGGTCTCACAGCCCCCCCAAACATAAAAACGTTCCGTGGCCCCTGCTGAGTATTCCGTATTCGATATGCGGTATTCGCTAGTCGGGCACCGAGTACTTCACCCGCACCGTCAACTCACCATGTCATATCCCATGCACTGAGGATTTCTTCCTCCTACACATCCCAGCAAATCTTATTAACAATTTCTAAACTGCAACAGAATGTCAGTCTACATGCTTATTTCTGCCAAAGGACAAGTCCAGACCAAAAGTGTCATTATTTCATAAACGAGAGACGGTATACGCTGCAAGAAAAACGAACCAGCTCGATTCCCACTTTGCTATACTATTGCCAGTATTGGCAGCTACTAGTATTCGGTACTTTCAAATAGTGCCCTCATATGTAAACCTGTGTGAGGAAATCCTATCGTTCGATTCAAGCTATTCGCGTGCCCAATGTAAAATACCCGAGTAGTATAATTATAGTGAACGCAGCCTCGAAGTTAGTACTACACTACTCAGTACTACCGTGTGTGCCCGGCAGCGATTTTTATTTAAGACAGCACAGATTGGGGCATGGCGCGTATTAAACCTATGGGAAAAATGATGGGTAAGGGTATATGGTTAGGGTTAGGGTTGCGGTTAGGGTTAGCGTTAGGTTTAGGGATAGGGTACCCAATAGCTTTTTAGGGTCCCCAATCTATGCCGTCTAAAAAGAACACGGTGCCCGGCATAAGGCAGTCAACAAACCAGGGGAAGGTGGCAACACTGCAGTATAGGCCTCACGCTCCTTTTCCACGCTCCCATAGAAACCTTTGTAAAATGCAGCATATTCCATAAATCATAAAAAAACAAAACGAATCAAAGATTTTTTTTTTTTTTTTTTTTTAATTGAAGCAGATGAAGGGAAATTTTCTATGCTTTCAAGCATACAACATATTTTGGGATGTAATCCGGCTAAAAATAAGTTAAGAGCCTCCATACAAGACTAGTCATCCAATCCACTATCAAAAACAAAGAAAATAGCAAATTACCTCACATACCATTAAAAATTCATTAAAAATACAAAAACCCTTATTCAGTCAAAACCTTCATAGTCTGCAGAAGCTCCTGTCCTCAAGCAATGTCAAACACCACCAAAAGTGGCAATTTTCCACTTGACTGATTTCTAATGATACTTTTGGTAATAAAATGTCAAGGAATATTTCTACCAAGTTTCAAGTCAATCCGACTGAATATGACGTCATACGGGCCCGTCAAAATTGAAATTCCGCGCGCGCGTCAATGGTGATATACAGTGCAACGATGCCAAAAAAAACCCGCCAATTTTAAATCCGATTTTACTCGTCAGGATGGACGGTAACCCCCCATTTTCTTTACATATTCTGAAAGCTGATGAGTTGGACATGTTATTTCATGGGTTGGCGATGCTGGCAAAATGATTAAAAGATATCAAATTTCTTGATAAAGTAAAAAAAGTAAATTTTCAAAATGACGACATCAAATTTCAAGTTCACTCGAGCGTATCTCACTTATCCTTTGCCAATTAACAACCAGATTTCAGTATGTTGTAGCTTATTAAATGATCTTTCATTAATATAATTACAACATTTTGATTGGATGACGGCATCACCTCGTAAAAATGGATTGAAAGTAATATTGTCAAATTTGACCAGTTTACGTGTTATCTCTATGGGAGAGCAGTTTTTCTGGCAGTGAAAATTGACATGACTATCTTTTTCGAACACTAGCTCATTTATGCTTCGGTGAACTTCTCCCAGATTTTAGGATGATGTAGCTGAGACTTTGGGCTAAGTGTGCCCTCCATTTTTTCATACGATGTCGGCATCACGTCGAAAAACTTGGTTGAAAATGGCACGAGGCTTCGATGCAACGTCATTTTGCTTAATACACAGGGCCTATGGAGAATGAAATACAGTAGGTCATTGCGTAGCGCATCCGACTCGTAAACCTAAGGTCCCTGGTTCGAGGCTCACCTCTGCCAATATTTTTTTTTTTCACTTTTTTAAACACTTTTTTTCTTCTTTTACTTTAGTTTTTCTATAATCTTAATCTCCCTTTCCTTACTTTATCTTTTTCTGATTTTTTTATGCTTCTCCTTCAAATTTCTATAAAATAACATATTTTTTTCTTTATTTTTCTTTCTTTCTACTACTTTCTGTGCAATAGATGAACAACAACAATGGCTATCAATCCCATATTTTGCACATGTTTAGTACATGTCACGTACATTATTTCATAAAATAACAACTACTTTATCAGACACCATCTTGGGTATGTAAAATCAGGGTCAAAGGTCATAAATGTTTCAACCTGTACCTTGGTGAATACCTGTCCTATCTTTCCCATATTTTGCACACGCAAAGACCATGTTACAAGAATCATTTCATAAAATAATCACTTTTTGCTTAGACGCCATCTTGGGTGTGCAAAGTGAGGTCAAAGGTCAAATATACTTCATTCTGTATTTCCGTTAGTGTATACGGAATTCGGTACCAAAGATGGCAGGTCTCACTCCCTTTTCTAAATGAGAATCCAAACATCACACGGCCAATGTCCCGTCAACACAGATGAAACCTGTATGGTCATGAATATTTAGATCAGGACTCAAATCATTGATTTTCGAAGAGATCGGATCACCTAATTTGTCAGTGTTGACAAATTCCAGTTCTAGTTAGGTGATCCGAGTATCCTCTCGGATCACCTTCTGTATCTGTACGGATTCTTTGTTGGTTCTTCTTCTTCTTTATTTCTGGACAAAATTTGTGTAGAGGTTAGCTCAGAAAGTCCTCGTCCTATCAATTTCAAAATTATACCATATATGTATCATGTCCCAAAGACGACAGATCTAATGTATAATACTGATCAGTCGACCGTGACGTCACTATGACGTCATTATATGAAAACACATTCTCAATCATATCTCATTAATGGAATAGAATTTTTCAATGAAATTTACGTCACATATATTTCAAGTTATGCGCATTCTACTCATATTCTCAAAATTCATATTTTCTCTTAAAACGCGCGCGTACGCGCGCGTCGAAATATTTATATGCTCAAATCGAGCTCAAATTTTTTTTGCACACGTTTCAGACCATTTGGAGCATTTTTTGAAAAATTGAAAAAATTGGACGGACGCGTACGCGCGCGCGCATATACGCACGTATAGCTTATGTGCAATAGAAATTTCCACTTTTTTTACACAGATCGGATGTCTGAAATGTCAAGGAATATTTCTGCCAAGTTTCAAGTCAATCCGACTCAATATGACGTCATACGGGCCCGTCGAAGTTGAAAATCCGCGCGCGCGTTAATGGCGATATACAGTGCAACAATGCCAAAAAACCGCCAATTTTAAATCCGAGTTTACTCGCCAGGATAGACGGTGACCCCCCATTTTCTTGACATATTTTGAAAACTGATGAGTTGAACATGTCATTTCATGGGTTGGCAATGCTGAAAAAAAGATGAAAAGGTATCAAATTTCTTAATAAATCAAAAAGAGTAAAATTTCAAAATGACGTCATCAAATTTCAAGTTTACTCGAGCGTATCTCACTTATCCTTGGCCAATTTTCACCCAGATTTCAGTATGCTGTAGCTAATTTAATGCTCTATCAGTTATATAATAACACAATTTTGATTGAATGACAGCATAACCCCGTAAAAATGGATTGAAAGTAACCTTGTCGAATTTGACCAGTTTACGTGTTATCTCTATGGGAGTGCAGTTTTTCTGGAATGAAAATTGACATGACTGTCCTTTTCGAGCAGTAGCTCACTTATGCTTCGGTGAATTTCTCCCAGATTTTAATATGTTGTAGCTGAGACTTTGGGCTATCATAAGTGTGCCTTTCGTTTTTTCATACGATGTCGGGATCACGTCAATAAACTTGGTTGAAATTAAAGCTTATATTCGTTGTATTGAAATATTTCTTTCTTTCTGCAACTTTCTTTGCAATAACTCAAGAAAAACATACCCTATCAACACCATATTTTGCACATGCTTAGTTCATGTCACGTTCATTATTTCATAAAATAACAACTACTTGATCAGATGCCATCTTGAGTATGTAAATTAGGGTCAAAGGTCATAAATGTTTAATCCTGTATCTTGGTGAATACATGTTCTATCTTTCCCATATTTTGCACACGTAAAGACCATGTTACAAGGATCATATCACAAAATAACCACTTTTTGCTCAGATGCCATCTTGTCTGTGCAAATTGGGGTCAAAGGTCAAATATACTTCATTCTGTATCTTCGTTAGTGTATACGGAATTGTGTACCATAGATGTCAGGTCTGACTACCTTTTCTAAATGAGAATCCAAACATCACACGGCCAATGTCCACTAAACACAGATGAAACCGGTATGGTCATGCCTATTGGGATCAGGAGACTCAAATCGTTGATTTACGAACAGATCGGATCACCTAATTTGTCAGTGTTGACAAATTCCAAGTCTAGTTAGGTGATCCGAGTATCCTTCGGATCACCTTCTGTATCTGTACGGATTCTTTGTTGGTTCTTCTTCTTTATTTCTGGACAAAATTTGTGTAGAGGTTAGCTCAGAAAGTCCTCGTCCTATCAATTTCAAAATTATACCATATATGTATCATGTCCCAAAGACGACAGATCTAATGTATAATACTGATCAGTCGACCGTGACGTCACTATGACGTCATTATATGAAAACACATTCTCAATCGTATCTCATTAATGGAATAGAATTTTTCAATGAAATTTATGTCACATATATTTCAAGTTATGCGCATTCTACTCATATTCTCAAAATTCATATTTTCTCTTAAAACGTGCGCGTACGCGCGCGTTGAAATATTTGTATGCTCAAATCGAGCTCAAATTTTTTTTGCACACGTTTCAGACCAATTGGAGCATTTTTTGAAAAATTAAAAAAATTGGACGGACGCGTACGCGCGCGCACACATACGCCCGCACAGCTCATATGCAATAGAAATTTCCCGTTTTTTCACACTTATCGGATGCCTGAAATGTCAAGGAATATTTCTACCAAGTTTCACGTCAATCTGACTCAATATGACGTCACACGGGCCCGTCAAAGTTGAAATTCCGCGCGCGCGTCAATGGCGATATACAGCGCAACAATGCAAAAAACCGCCAATTTTAAATCCGATTTTACTCGTCAGGATGGACGGTGACCCCCCATTTTTTTTACATATTCTGAAAGCTGATGAATTGTACATGTCATTTCATGGGTTGGCGATGCTGGAAAAATGATGAAAAGATATCAAATTTCTTAATAAAGTAAAAAAAGTAAATTTTCAAAATGACGTCATCGAATTTTAAGTTTACTCAAGCATATCTCACTTATTCTTTCGTTGATTTTCATCCAAATTTCAATATGTTGTAGCTCATTAAATGGTCTTTCAGTCATATAATAACAACATTTTAATTGGATGACGGCATCACCTCGTAAAAATGGATTGAAAGTAACATTGTCAAATTTGACCAGTTTACGTGTTATCTCTATGGGAGTGCAGTTTTCCTGGAAATGAAAACTGACATGACTATCTTTATCGAGCACTAGCTCACTTATGCTTCGGTGAATTTCTCCCATATTTTAATATGTTGTAGCTGAGATTTTGGGCTATCGTAAATGTGTCCTTCGTTTTTTCATACGACGTCGGCATCACGTCAAAAAATTTGGTTGAAATTAAAGCTTATCTTCGATGTATTGAGATATTTCTTTCTTTCTGGAACTTTCTTTGCAATAACTCAAGAAAGACAGCCCCTATCACCCCCATATTTTGCACATGTTTAGTTCATGTTCCTACATTATTTCATAAAATAACAACTACTTGATCGGACACCATCTTGGGTATGTACATTAGGGTCAAAGGTCATATATGTTTCATCCTGTATCTTAGTAAATACATGTCCTATCTTTCCCATATTTTGCACACGTAAAGACCATGTTACAAGAATCATTTCACAAGATAACCACTTTTTGCTCAGATGCCATCTTGTCTGTGCAAAGTGGGGTCAAAGGTCATATGTACTTTTTTCTGTATCTTCGTTATGACGTGTTATCTATAGGACGGAATTTTTCTAGATGTAAAAGTTGATATGATTGTCTTTATCAAGCACTAGCTCACTTACCCTTCGGTGACTTTCTCCCAGATTTTAATATGTTGTAGCTGAGACTTTGCGCTGTCGTTACGTGCCTTTTGTTTTTTCATATGTTGTCGGGATCATGCTAAAAAACTTGGTTGAAATTAAAGCTTATCTTCGATGTATTGAGATATTTCTTTCTTTTTGCAACTTCCTTTGCAATAACTCAAGAAAAACAGCCTCTATCACCCCCATATTTTGCACATGTTTAGTTAATGTCACGTACATTTTTTCATAAAATAACAACTACTTGATCGGACACCATCTTGGGCATGTAAATTAGGGTCAAAGGTCATAAATGTTTCATCCTGTATCTTGGTGAATACTTGTCCTATTTTTCCCATATTTTACACACGCAAAGACCATGTTACAAGAATCATTTCACAAAATAACCACTTTTTGCTCAGATGCCATCTTTGGTGTGCAAAATGGGGTCAAAGGTCAAATATACTTCATTCTGTATCTTCGTTACTGCATACGGAATTCGGTATCAAAGATGGCAGGTCTGACTCCCTTTTCTAAATGAGACCCCAAACATCACATGGCCAATGTCCCCTCAGCACAGATGAAACCTGTATGGTCATGCCTACTGGGATCAGGACTGAAATCATTTATTTCCCTATAGATCGGATCACCTAATTTGTCAGTGTTGACAAATTCCGAGTCTAGTTGGTTCTTCTTCTTCTTCTTCTTTATTTCTGGACAAAATTTGTGTAGAGGTTAGCTCAGAAAGTCCTCGTCCTATCAATTTCAAAATTATACCATGTATGTATCATGTCCCAAAGACGACAGATCTAATGTATAATACTGATCAGTCGACCGTGACGTCACTATGACGTCATTATATGAAAACACATTCTCAATCATATCTCATTAATGGAATAGAATTTTTCAATGAAATTTATGTCACATATATTTCAAGTTATGCGCATTCTACTCATATTCTCAAAATTCATATTTTCTCTTAAAACGTGCGCGTACGCGCGCGTTGAAATATTTGTATGCTCAAATCGAGCTCAATTTTTTTTTGCACACGTTTCAGACCAATTGGAGCATTTTTTGAAAAATTGAAAAAATTGGACGGACGCGTACGCGCGCGCACACATACGCCCGCACAGCTCATATGCAATAGAAATTTCCCGTTTTTTCACACTTATCGGATGCCTGAAATGTCAAGGAATATTTCTACCAAGTTTCACGTCAATCTGACTCAATATGACGTCACACGGGCCCGTCAAATTTGAAATTCCGCGCGCGCGTCAATGGCGATATACAGCGCAACAATGCAAAAAACCGCCAATTTTAAATCCAATTTTACTCGTCAGAATAGACGGTGACCCCCAATTTTTTTTACATATTCTGAAAGCTGATGAATTGTACATGTCATTTCATGGGTTGGCGATGCTAGAAAAATGATGAAAAGATATCAAATTTCTTAATAAAGTAAAAAAAGTAAATTTTCAAAATGACGTCATCGAATTTTAAGTTTACTCAAGCATACCTCACTTATTCTTTTGTTGATTTTCATCCAAATTTCAATATGTTGTAGCTCCTTAAATGGTCTTTCAGTCATATAATAACAACATTTTAATTGGATGACGGCATTACCTCGTAAAAAGGGATTAAAAGTAACATTGTCAAATTTGACCAGTTTACGTGTTATCTCTATGGGAGTGCAGTTTTCCTGGAAATGAAAACTGACATGACTATCTTTATCGAGCACTAGCTCACTTATGCTTCGGTGAATTTCTCCCATATTTTAATATGTTGTAGCTGAGACTTTGGGCTATCGTAAGTGTGTCCTTCGTTTTTTCATACGACGTCGGCATTACGTCAAAAAATTTGGTTGAAATTAAAGCTTATCTTCGATGTATTGAGATATTTCTTTCTTTCTGCAACTTTCTTTGCAATAACTCAAGAAAAACAAGCTCTATCAGCCCAATATTTTGCACATGTTTAGTTTATGTCACCTACATTATTTCATAAAATAACAACTACTTGATCGGGCACCTTCTTGGGTATGTAAATTAGGGTCAAAGGTCAAAAATGTTTCATCCTGTATCTTGGTGAATACATGTCTTATCTTTCCCATATTTTGCATACGTAAAGATCATGTTACAAGAATCATTTCACAAAATAACCACTTTTTGCTCAGACGCCATCTTGTCTGTGCAAAGTAGGGTCAAAGGTCATATGTACTTCTTTCTTTATTTTCATTATGACGTGTTATCTCTATGGGAGGGAATTTGTCTAGATGTGAAAATTGACATGATTGTCTTTATCGACGACTAGCTCACTTACCCTTCGGTGAATTTCTTCCAGATTTTAGTATGTTGTAGCCAATTTAATACTCTTTAAGTTTTATTCATCAAAGTTTTAATCGGATGATGTCTTCACCTCGTGAAAATGGATATAATGTAACCTTGTCAAATTTAACCAGTTTACGTGTTATCTCTATGGGAGGGAATTTTTCTGGAAATGAAAATTGACATGACGGTCTCTATCGAGCACTAGCTCACTTACTCTTTGGTGAATTTCTCCCAGATTTTAGTATGTTGTAGCGGAGACTTTGAGCTGTCATCAAAGTTCTCTCTATTTTTTCATACGACGCCGAGATCACGTCAAAAAACTTGGTTGAAATCAAACTTATCTTCGATGTATTGAGATATTTCTTTCTTTCTACAACTTTCTCTGCAATAACTCAAGAAAAACACCCCCTATCATCCCCATATTTTGCACATGTTTAGTTCATGTCACGGACATTATTTCTTAAAATAACAACTACTTGATCAGACGTCATCTTGGGTATTTAAATTACGGTCAAAGGTCATAAATGTATCATCTTGTATCTTGGTGAATACATGTCTTATCTTTTCCATATTTTGCACACGTAAAGACCATGTTACAAGGATCATTTCACAAAATAACTACTTTTTGCTCAGATGCCATCTTGGCTGTGCAAAGTGGGGTCAAAGGTCATATGTACTTCTTTCTTTATCTTCGTTATGACGTGTTATCTCTATGGGAGGGAATTTTTGTAGATGTGAAAATTGACATGATTGTCTTTATCGAGCACTAGCTCACTTATGCTTTGTTGAATTTCTCCCAGATTTTAATAGGTTGTAGCTGAGACTTTGGGCTATTGAAAGTTACCCTATATTTTTTCATACGATTTCGGGATCACGTCAAAAAACGTGGTTGAAATTAAAGCTTATCTTCGATGTATTGAGATACTTCTTTCTTTCTGCAACTTTCTTTACAATAACTCAAGAAAAACAGGCCTTATCACCCCCATATTTTGCACATGTTTAGTTCATGTCACGGACATTATTTCATAAACTAACAACTACTTGATCAGACGTCATCTTTGGTATGTAAATTAGGGTCAAAGGTCAAAAATGTATCATCCTGTATCTTGGTGAATACATGTCCTGTCTTTCCCATATTTTGCACACGTAAAGACCATGTTACAAGGATCATTTCACAAAATAACCACTTTTTGTTCAGATGCCATCTTGTCTGTGCAAATTGGGGTCAAAGGTCAAATATACTTCATTCTGTATCTTCGTTAGTGTATACGGAATTGTGTACCATAGATGTCAGGTCTGACTACCTTTTCTAAATGAGAATCCAAACATCACACGGCAAATGTCCACTAAACACAGATGAAACCGGTATGGTCATGCCTATTGGGATCAGGAGACTCAAATCGTTGATTTACGAACAGATCGGATCACCTAATTTGTCAGTGTTGACAAATTCCAAGTCTAGTTCTTCTTCTTTTTAGGTGATCCGAGTATCCTCTCGGATCACCTTCTGTATCTGTACTGATTCTTTATTAGGTGATCCGAGTATCCTCTCGGATCACCTTCTGTATCTGTACGGATTCTTTCGGTGTTCTTCTTTTTAGGTGATCCGAGTATCCTTCGGATCACCTTCTGTATCTGTACGGATTCTTTGTTTTCCTTCTTCTTTATTTCTGGACAAAATTTGTGTAGAGATTAGCTCAAAAAGTCCTCTTCCTATCAATGTCAAAATTATGCCATATATGTATCATGTCCCAAAGACGACGGGTCAAGTAAAATCGTAGTGATCAGTCGACCGTGACGTCACTATGACGTCATTATATGAAAACACATTTTCAATCATATCTCATTAATGGAATGGAATTTTTCAATGAAATTTACGTCACGTAAATTTCAATTCAAGGGAATTCTACTCATGTTTTCAAAATTCATCGCATCGTTAAAACGTGCGCGTACGCGCGCGTTGAAATATTTGTATGCTCCAATCGCGATCAAATTTTTTTTGCATACGTTTCAGACCATTTGGAGCATTTTTTGAAAAATTGAAAAAATCGGACGGACGCGTACGCGCGCGCACATATACGCACGCACAGCTCATATACAATAGAAATTTCCCGTTTTTTCACTTTGATCGGATGTCTGAAACGTCAAGGAATATTTCTACCAAGTTTCAAGTCGATCCGACTCAATATGACGTCATACAGGCCCGTCAAAGTTGAAATTCCGCGCGCGCGTCAATGGCGATATACAGTGCAACTATGCAAAAAAACCGCCAATTTTAAATCCGATTTTACTCGTCAGGATGGACGGTGACCCCCCATTTTCTTTACATATTCTGAAAGCTGATGAGTTGTACATGTCAATTCATGGGTTGGCGATGCTGAAAAAATGACTAAAAGATATCAGATTTCTTAATAAATAAAAAAAGTAAATTTTCAAAATGACGTCACCAAATTTCAAGTTCACTTGAGCGTATCTTACTTATCCTTTGGTAATTTTCTCCCAGATTTCAGTATGTTGTAGCTTATTTAATGTTCTTTTAAAAGTGTAATTACAAAATTTTGACTGGATTACGTTATCACCTCGTAAAAACGGATTGAAAGTAATGTTGTCAAATTTCACCAGTTTACGTGTTATCTCTATGGGAGTGCAGTTTTTCTTGGAATGAAAATTGACATGACTACCTTTATCGAGCACTAGCTCACTTACACTACGGTGAATTTCTCCCAGATTTTAATATGTTGTAGCTGAGACTTTGGGCTATCGCATTGTGTACTCCATTTTTTCATACAATGTCGGGATCACATTAAAAAACTTGGTTGAAATTAAAGCTTATCTTCGATGTATTGAGATGTTTCTTTCTTTCTGCAACTTTCTTTCCAATAAGTCAAGAAAAACAGCCCCTATCACCCCCAAATTTTGCACATGTTTAGTTCATGTCATGTACATTATTTCATAAAATAACAACTTCTTGATCAGACACCATCTTCGGTATGTAAATTAGGGTCAAAGGTCATAAATGTTTCATCCTGTATCTTGGTGAATACATGTTCTATCTCTCCCATATTTTGCACACGTAAAGACCATGTTACAAGAATCATTTCACTAAATAACTACTTTTTGCTCAGATGCCATCTTGTCTGTGCAAAGTGGGGTCAAATGTCATATGTACTTCTTTCTCTATCTTTGTTATGACGAGTTATCTCTATGGGAGTGCAGTTTTTTCTGCAAATGAAAATTGACATGACTATCTTTTTCGAGCACTAGCTCACTTATGCTTCGGTGAATTTCTCCCTGATTTTAATATGTTGTAGCTGAGACTTTGAACTATCATTACTTACACATTGTTTTTTCATACTATGTCGGGATCACGTTAAAAAACTTGGTTGAAATTAAAGCTTATCTTCGATGTATTGAGATTTTCTTTCTTTCTGCAACTTTCTTTGCAATAACTCAAGAAAAACAGCCCCTATCACCCCCATATTTTGCACATGTTTAGTTCATGTCACGTACATTATTTCATAAAATAACAACTACTTGATCGGACACCATCTTGGGTATGTAAATTAGGGTCAAAAGTCATAAATGTTTCATCCTGTATCTTGGTGAATACATGTCCTATCTTTCCCATATTTTGCACACGCAAAGACCATGTTACAAGGATCATTTCACAAAATCACCACTTTTTGCTCAGATACCATCTTGGCTGTGGAAAGTGGGGTCAAATGTCAAATATACTTCATTCTGTATCTTCGTTAGTGTATACGGAATTCGGTACCAAAGATGGCAGGTCTGACTCCCTTTTCTAAATGAGAATCCAAACATCACACGGCAAATATCCCCTAAACGCAGATGAAACATTTATGGCCATGCCTATTGGGATCTGGATTTGAATCGTTGATTTCCAAATAGATCGGATCACCTAATTTGTCAGTGTTGACAAATTCCAAGTCTAGTTAGGTGATCCGAGAATCCTCTCGGATCACCTATTGTATCTGTACGGATTCTTTCTTTCTTTCTTTCTTTCTTTATTTCTGGACAAAAGTTGTGCAGAGGTTAGCTCAGAAAGTGCATTGCCTATCAATGTCAAACTTATACCATATATGTATCGTGTCTCAAAGACGACAGCGCAAGTAAAATCATAGTGATCAGTCGACCGTGACGTCACTATGACGTCATTATATGAAAACACATTTTCATGCATATCTCATTAATGGAATAGAATTTTTCAATGAAATTTACGTCACATATAGTTCAAATTAAGCTAATTCTACTCATGTTTTCAAAATTCATCTATACTCTTAAAACGTGCGCGTACGCGCGCGTTGAATTATTTGTATGCTCCAATCGAGCTCAAAAATTTTTTGCACACGTTTCAGACCATTTAGAGCATTTTTTGAAAAATTGAAAAAATCGGACGGACGCGTACGCGCGCGCGCATATACGCACGTATAGCTCATATGCAATAGAAATATCCCCTTTTTTTACTTTGATCGGATGTCTGAAATGTTAATGAATATTTCTACCAAGTTTCAAGTCAATCAGACTCAATATGACGTCATACGGGCCCGTCAAAGTTGAAATTCCGCGCGCGCGTCAATGGCGATATACAGTGCGACTATGCCGAAAAACCGCCAATTTTAAATCCGATTTTACTCGTCAGGATGGACGGTGACCCCCCATTTTCTTTACATATTTTGAAAGCTGATGAGTTGTACATGTCATTGCATAGGTTGGCGATGCTGAAAAAATGATTAAAAGGTATCAAATTTCTTAATAAAATCAAATATGTAAATTTTCAAAATGACGTCATCAAATTTCAAGTTTACTCGAGCGTATCTTTCTTATCCTTTGCCGATTTTCACCCAAATTTCAGTATGTTGTAGCTTATTTAAAGGTCTTTCATAATTATAATGACACAATTTTAATTGGATGACGGCATCACCTCGTAAAAATGGATTGAAAGTAACCTTGTCAAATTTGACCAGTTTACGTGTTATCTCTATGGGAGTGCAGTTTTTCTGGAAATGAAAATTGACATGACTGTCCTTTTCGAGCACTAGCTCCCTTATGCTTCGGTGAATTTCTCCCAGATTTTAGTATGTTGTAGCTGAGACTTTGGGCTATCGTAAATGTACCATTTATTTTTTCATACGTTGTCGGGATCACGTCCAAAAACTTGGTTGAAATTAAAGCTTATCTTCGATGTATTGGAATATTTCTTTCTTTCTGCAACTTTCTTTGCAATAGCTCAAGAAAAACATACCCTATCACCACCATAATTTGCACATGTTTAGTTCATGTCACGTACATTATTTCGTAAAATAACAACTACTTGATCAGACGCCATCTTGTGTATGTAAATTAGGGTCAAAGGTCATAAATATTTCATCCTGTATCTTGGTGAATACATGTTCTATCTTTCCCATATTTTGCACACGTAAAGACCATGTTACAAGAATCATTTCATAAAATAATTACTTTTTGTTCAGATGCCATCTTGCGTGTGCAAAGTGGGGTGAAAGGTCATATGTACTTTTTTCTGTATCTTCGTTATGACGTGTTATCTCTATGGGAGGGAATTTTTCTAGATGTTAATATTGACACGATTGTCTTTATCGAGCACTAGCTCACATACCCTTCGGTGAATTTTTCTCAGAATTTAATACGTTGTAACTCAGACTTTGCGCTATCGTTACGTGCCCTTTGTGTTTTCATTTAATGTCGGAATCATGTTAAAATACTTGGTTGAAATTAAGCTTATTTTCGATGTACTAAGATATTTCTATGTTTCTGCAACTTTCTATGCAATAACTCAAGAAAAACAGCCCCTATCATCCCCATATTGTACACATGTTTAATTCATGTCACGTACATTATTTCATAAAATAACAACTACTTGATCGGACAACATCTTGGGTGTGTAAATTAGGGTCAAAGGTCACAAATGTTTTATCCTGTATATCTTGGTGAATACATGTCTTATCTTTCCCATATTTTGCACACGCAAAGATAATGTTACAAGAATCATTTCACAAAATAACCACTTTTTGCTCAGATGCCATCTAGGTTGTGCAAAGTGGGGTCAAAGGTCATATGTACTTGTTGCTGTATCTTCGTTATAGTGCATACAGATTTGGTACCAAAGATGGCAGATATGACTCCCTTTTCTAAATGAGAATCCAAACATCACACGGCCAATGTCTCTGAACACAGATGAAACCTGCATGGTCATGCCTATTGCGATCAGGACTTGAATCATTGATTAAAAAAAAAATCGGATCACCTTAATTTGTCAGTGATGACAAATTACAATCTCTAGTTAGGTGATCCGAGTATCCTTCGGATCACCTATTGTATCTGTACTGATTCTTTATTTCTGGACAAAAGTTGTGCAGAGATTAACTCAGAAAGTCTTCTGCCTATCAATTTCAAAATTATACCATATATGTATCATGTCACAAAGACGACAGATTTTGTAAAATCATTGTGATCAATGGACCGTGACGTCACTATGACGTCATTATGTGAAAACACATTTTCATTAATATCTCATTAATGGAAAGGAATTTTTCAATGAAATTTACGTCACATATAGTTCAAATCAAGCGTATTCTACACATTCTCTCACATTTCAGTTTACACTCAAACCGTGCGCGTACGCGCACGTTAAAATGTTGACATGCTCCAATCGAGCTCAAATTTTTTTTGCACACGTTTCAGATCATTTTGAGCATTTTTTGAAAAATTGAAAAAATTGAACGGACGCGTACGCGCGCGCACATATACGCACGCACAGCTCATATGCAATAGAAATTTCCTGTTTTTTCACTCTTATCGGCTGCCTGAAATGTCAAGGAATATTTCTACGAAGTTTCAAGTCAATCCGACTCAATATGACGTCATACGGGCCCGTCAAAGTTGAAATTCCGCGCGCGCGTCAATGGCGATGTACAGTGCAACTATGCCAAAAAACCGCCAATTTTAAATCCGATTTTACTCGTCAGGATGGACGGTGACCCCCCATTTTCTGTACATATTTTGAAAGCTGATGAGTTGTACATGTCATTTCATGGGGTGGCAATGCTGGCAAAATGATTAAAAGATATCAAATTTCTTAATAAAGTAAAAAAAGGAAATTTTCAAAATGACGTCATCAAATTTCAAATTTAGTCAAGCGTATCTTATCAATCCTTCATTGATTTTCACCAAGATTTCAGTATGTTGTAGTTTATTTAATGTTCTTTCAAACATAAAATTACAAAACTTTGATTGGATATCAGCATCACCTCGTAAAAATGGATTGAAAGTAATCTTGTCAAATTTGACCAGTTTACGTGTTATCTCTATGGGAGTGCAGTTTTTCTGGAAATGAAAATTGACACGACTATCTTTCTCGAGCACTAGCTCACTTACCCTTCGGTGAATTTCTCCCAGATTTTAATATGTTCTAGCTGAGACTTTACGCTACCGGTAACGTGCCCTTCATTTTTTCATATGATGTCGGGATCACGTCAAAAATTTTGGTTGAAATTCAAGCTTATTTTCGATGTATTGAGATATTTCTTTCTTTCTGCAACTTTCTTTGCAATAACTCAAGAAAAACAGGCCCTATTAACCCCATCTTTGGCACATATTTAGTTCATGTCACGTACATTATTTCATAAAATAACAACTACTTGAGCAGACACCATCTTCGGTATGTAAATTAGGGTCAAAGGTCATAAATGTTTCATCCTGTATCTTGGTGAATACCTGTTCTATCTTTCCCATATTTTGCACACGCAAAGACCATATTACAAGGATTATTTCACAAAATAATCACTTTTTGCTCAGATGCTATCTTGTCTGTGCAAAGTGGGGGCAAAGGTCATATGTACATCTTTCTGTATCTTCGCTATGACGTGTTATCTCTATGGGAGAGAATTTTTCTAGATGTGAAAATTGACGTGATTGTCTTTATCGAGCATTAGCTCACTTATGCTTCAGTGAATTTCTCCCAAATTTTAATATGTTGTAGCTGAGACTTTGTGCTATCATATGCATTCCTTTTAATTTTCATACGGTGTCGGGATCACGTAAAAAACGTGGTTGAAATTAAAGCTTATCTTCGATGTATTGAGATATTTCTTTCTTTCTACAACTTTCTTTGCAATAACTGAAGAAAAACATACCCTATCACCCTAATATTTTGCACATCTTTAGTTCATGTCACGTACATTATTTCATAAAATAACAACTACTTGATCGGACACCATCTTGGGTATGTAAAGTAGGGTCAAAGGTCATAAATGTTTTATCCTGTATCTTGGTGAATACATGTCCTATCTTTCCCATATTTTGCACACGCAAAGACCATGTTACAAGAATCATTTTATAAAATAATCACTTTTTGCTCAGACGCCATCTTGGGTGTGCAAAGTGAGGTCAAAGGTCAAATATACTTCATTCTGTATTTCCGTTAGTGTATACGGAATTCGGTACCAAAGATGGCAGGCCTGACTCCCTTTTCTAACTGAGAATCCAAAAATCACACGGCCAATGTCTCTAAACACAGATGAAACCTGTATAGTCATGCCTATTGTGATCAGGACTCGAATCATTGATAAAAAAAAAATCGGATCACCTTAATTTGTCAGTAATGACAAATTACAATCTCTAGTTAGGTGATCCGAGTATCCTCTCGGATCACCTTCTGTATCTGTACTGATTCTTTATTCTTCTTCTTTATTTCTGGACAAAATTTGTGTATCGGTTAGCTCAGAAAGTCCTCTTCCTATCAATGTCAAAATCATACCATATATGTATCGTGTCCCAAAGACGACCCATCAAGTAAAATCATTGTGATAAGTCGACCGTGACGTCACTATGACGTCATTATATGAAAACACATTCTCATTCATATCTCATTAATGGAATGGAATTTTTCAATGAAATTTAGGTCACATATAGTTCAAATCAAGTTAATTCTACTCATGTTTTCAAAATTCATCTATACTCTGAAAACGTGCGCGTACGCGCGCGTTGAAATATTTGTATGCTCCAATGGAGCTCAAAATTTTTTTGCACACGTTTCAGATCATTTGAAGCATTTTTTGAAAAATTGAAAAAATTGGACGGACGCGTACGCGCGCGCGCATATACGCACGCACAGCTCATATGCAATAGAAATTTCCCGTTTTTTTACATTTATCGGATGCCTGAAATGTCAAGTAATATTTCTACCAAGGTTCAAGTCAATCCCACTCAAAATGACGTCATACGGGTCCGTCAAAGTTGAAATTCCGCGCGCGCGTCAATGGCGATATACAGTGCAACAATGCCAAAAAACTGCCAATTTTAAATCCGATTTTACTCGTCAGGATGGACGGTGACCCCCCATTTTCTTTACATATTCTGAAAGCTGATGAGTTGTACATGTCATTTTATGGGTTGGCAATGCTGGAAAAATGATTAAAATATATCAAATTTCTTAATAAAGTTAAAAAAGTAAATTTTCAAAATGACGTCATCAAATTTCAAGTTCATTCAAGCATATCTCACTTATTCTTTAGTTGATTTTCGTCCAAATTTCAATATGTTGTAGCTTATTAAATGCTCTTTCAGATATATAATAACAACAATTTGATTGGATGACGGCATCACCTCGTAAAAAGGGATTAAAAGTAACATTGTTAAATTTGACCAGTTTACGTGTTATCTCTATGGGAGTGCAGTTTTTCTGGAAATGAAAACTGACATGACTATCTTTATCGAGCACTAGCTCACTTATGCTTCGGTGAATTTTTCCCATATTTTAGTATGTTGTAGCTGAGACTTTGGGCTATCGTAACTGTGCCCTTCGTTTTTTCATACGACGTCGGCATCATGCCCAAAAACTTGGTTGAAATTAAAGCTTATCTTCCATGTATTTTCATATTCCTTTCTTTCTGCAACTTTCTTTGCAATAACTCAAGAAAAACAAGCTCTATCAGCCCAATATTCTGCACATGTTTAGTTTATGTCACGTACATTATTTCATAAAATAACAACTACTTGATCGGGCACCTTCTTGGGTATGTAAATTAGGGTCAAAGGTCAAAAATGTTTCATCCTGTATCTTGGTGAATACATGTCCTATCTTTCCCATATTTTGCATACGTAAAGACCATGTTACAAGAATCATTTCACAAAATAACCACTTTTTGCTCAGACGCCATCTTGTCTGTGCAAAGTAGGGTCAAAGGTCATATGTACTTCTTTCTTTATCTTCATTATGACGTGTTATCTCTATGGGAGGGAATTTTTCTAGATGTGAAAATTGACATGATTGTCTTTATCGACGACTAGCTCAATTACCCTTCGGTGAATTTCTTCCAGATTTTAGTATGTTGTAGCCAATGTAACACTCTTTAAGTTTTGTTAATCAAAGTTTTAATCGGATGATGTCTTCACCACGTGAAAATGGATATAATGTAACCTTGTCAAATTTAACCAGTTTACGTGTTATCTCTATGGGAGGGAATTTTTCTGGAAATGAAAATTGACATGACGGTCTTTATCGAGCACTAGCTCACTTACTCTTCTGTAAATTTCTCCCAGATTTTAATATGTTGTAGCTGAGACTTTGGGCTATCATCAGTGATTCTCCAATTTTTCATACGACGCCGAGATCACGTCAAAAAACTTGGTTGACATCAAACTTATCTTCGATGTATTGAGATATTTCTTTCTCTCTGCAACTTTCTTTGCAATAACTCAAGAAAAACAGCCCCTATCATCCCCATATTTTGCACATGTTTAGTTTATGTCACGTACATTATTTCATAAAATAACAACTACTTGATCAGACACCATCTTGGGTATGTAAATTAGGGTCAAAGGTCATAAATGTTTTAACCTGTATCTTGGTGAATACATGTCCTATCTTTCCCATATTTTGCACACGCAAAGGCCATGTTACAAGAATCATTTCACAAAATAACCACTTTTTGCTCAGATGCCATCTTGGCTGTGCAAAGTTGGGTCAATGGTCAAATATACTTCATTCTGTATCTTCGTTATAGTGTATACCGAATTTGGTAACAAAGATAGCAGACCTGACTCTCTTTTTCTAAATGAGAATCCAAATATCACACGTCCAATGTCTCTAAACACAGATGAAACCTATATGGTCATGCCTATTGCGATCAGGACTCGAATCATTGATTTAAAAAAATCGGATCACCGAATTTGTCAGTCTTGACAAATTCCAAGTCTAGTGTTAAACTTCCCGTTGTCACAAAAAAAAGGTCTTTCTCCTCAAAAGTTGTGTATCGCTAATCTCGGAAAGTCCTCTTCCTATCAATGTCAAAATTATACCATACATGTATCATGTCCCAAAGACGATCCTTCAAATAAAATTTTAGTGATTAGTCGACCGTGACGTCACTATGACGTCATTATATGAAAACACATTCTCAATCATATCTCTTTAATGGAATGAAAATTTTCAGTGAAATTTACGTCACATATATTTCAAGTCAAGCGCATTCTACTCATATAATCAAAACCATATTTTCTCTTCAAACGTGCGCGTACGCGCGCGTTGAAATATTTGTATGCTCAAATCGAGCTGAAATTTTTTTTGCACACGTTTCAGACCAATTGGAGCAATTTTTGAAAAATTTAAAAAAATTGGACGGGCGCGTACGCGCGCGCACATATACGCACGAACAGCTCATACGCAATAGAAATTTCCCGTTTTTTCACACTTATCAGATGCCTGAAATGTCAAGGAATATTTCTACCAAGTTTCAAGTCAATCCGACTCAATATGACGTCATACGGACCCGTCAATGTTGAAATTCCGCGCGCGCGTCAATGGCAATATACAGTACAACAATGCCCAAAAACCGCCAATTTTGAATCCGATTTTACTCGTCAGGATGGACGGTGACCCCCCATTTTCTTTACATATTTTGAAAGCTGATGAGTTGTACATGTCAATTCATGGGTTGGCGATGGTGGGAAAATGATTAAAAGACAGCAAATTTCTTAATACAATTAAAAAAGTAAATTTTCAAAATGACGTCATCAAATTTCAAGTTCACTCGAGCGTATCTCACTTATCCTTTGCCAATTTTCACCCAGATTTCATTATGTTGTAGCTTATTAAATACTCTTTCATAAATGTAATAACATTTTGATTGGATGACGGTATCACCTCGTAAAAATGGATTGAAAGTAATCTTGTCAAATTTGACCAGTTTACGTGTTATCTCTATGGGAGTGCAGTTTTTCTGGAAATGAAAATTGACATGACTGTCTTTTTCGAGCACTAGCTCACTTATGCTTCGGTGAATTTCTCCCAGATTTTGATATGTTGTAGTTTGGACTTTGCGCTATCGTAAATGTGCCCTTCGTTTTTTTCATACGGTGTCGAGATCATGTCCAAAAACTTGGTTGAAATTAAAGCTTATCTTCGATGTATTGAGATATTCCTTTCTTTTTGCAACTTTCTTTACAATAACTCAAGAAAAACAAGCTCTATCAGCCCAATATTTTTCACATGTTTAGTTCATGTCACGTACATTGTTTCATAAAATAACAACTACTTGATCAGACGTCATCTTGGGTATGTAAATTAGGGTCAAAGGTCATTAATGTATCATCTTGTATCTTGGTGAATACATGTCCAATCTTTTCCATATTTTGCACACGTAACGACCATGTTACAAGGATCATTTCACAAAATAACCACTTTTTGCTCAGATGCCATCTTGGCTGTGCAAAATGGGGTCAAAGGTCATATGTACTTCTTTCTTTATCTTCGTTATGACGTGTTATCTCTATGGGAGGGAATTTTTGTTGATGTGAAAATTGACATGATTGTCTTTATCGAGCACTAGCTCACTTATGCTTCGGTGAATTTCTCCCAGATTTTAATATGTTGTAGCTGAGACTTTGGGCTATCGAAAGTAAGTCCTTTATTTTTCATACGATGTCGGGATCACGGCCAAAAACTTGGTTGAAATTAAAGCTGATCTTCGATGTATTGAGATATTTCTTTCTTTCTGCAACTTTCTTTACAATAACTCAAGAAAAACAGGCCTTACCACCCCCATATTTTGCACATGTTTAGTTCATGTCACGTACATTATTTCATACAATTACAACTACTTGATCAGACGTCATCTTGGGTATGTAAATTAGGGTCAAAGGTCATAAATGTATCATCCTGTACCTTGGTGAATACATGTCCTATCTTTCCCATATTTTGCACACGTAAACACCATGTTAAAAGGATCATTTCACAAAATAACCACTTTTTGCCCAGATGCCATCTTTTCTGTGCAAAGTGGGGTCAAAGGTCAAATATACTTCATTCTGTATCTTCGTTAGTGTATACGGAATTGTGTACCATAAATGGCAGGTCTGACTCCCTTTTCTAAATGAGAATCAAAAAACATCACACGGCCAATGTCCACTAAATACAGATGAAACCGGTATGGTCATGCCTATTGGGATCAGGAGACTCAAATCGTTGATTTACGAACAGATCGGATCACCTAATTTGTCAGTCTTGACAAATTCCGAGTCTAGTGTTAAACTTCCCGTTGTCACAAAAAAGATCTTTCTCCTCAAAAGTTGTGTATCGCTAATCTCGGAAAGTCCTCTTCCTATCAATGTCAAAATTATACAATACATGTATCATGTCCCAAAGACGATCCTTCAAATAAAATCATAGTGATTAGTCGACCGTGACGTCACTATGACGTCATTATATGAAAACACATTCTCAATCATATCTCTTTAATGGAATGAAAATTTTCAATGAAATTTACGTCACATATATTTCAAGTCAAGCGCATTCTACTCATATAATCAAAATTCATATTTTCTCTTCAAACGAGCGCGTACGCGCGCGTTGAAATATTTGTATGCTCAAATCGAGCTCAAATTTTTTTTGCACACGTTTCAGACCAATTGAAGCATTTTTTGAAAAATTTAAAAAATTGGACGGGCGCGTACGCGCGCGCACATATACGCACGCACAGCTCATATGCAATAGAAATTTCCCGTTTTTTCACATTTATCAGATGCCTGAAATGTCAAGGAATATTTCTACCAAGTTTCAAGTCAATCCGACTCAATATGACGTCACACAAGCCCGTCAAAGTTGAAATTCCGCGCGCGCGTCAATGGCGATATACAGTGCAACAATGCAAAAAAAAACGCCAATTTCAAATCCGATTTTACTCGTCAGGATGGACGATGACCCCCCATTTTCTTTACATATTCTGAAAGCTGATGAGTTGTACATGTCATTTCATGGGTTGGCGATACTGGAAAAATGATGAAAAGATATCAAATTTATTAATAAAGTAAAAAAAGTAAATTTTCAAAATGACGTCATCAAATTTTAAGTTTACTCAAGCGTATCTCACTTATTCTTTTGTTGATTTTCGTCGAAATTTCAATATATAGTAGCTTATTAAATGGTCTTTCAGTCATATAATAACAACATTTTGATTGGATGGCGGCATCACCTCGTAAAAATGGATTAAAAGTAACATTGTCAAATTTGACCAGTTTACGTGTTATCTCTATGGGAGTGCAGTTTTTCTGAAAATGTAAACTGACATGACTATCTTTATCGAGCACTAGCTCACTTATGCTTCGGTGAATTTCTCCCGTATTTTAGTATGTTGTAGCTGAGACTTTGGGCTATCGGTAATGTGCCCTTCGTTTTTTCATACGGAGTCGGCATCACGTCCAAAAACTTGGTTGAAATTAAAGCTTATCTTCGATGTATTGAAATATTTCTTCCTTTCTGCAACTTTCTGTGCAATAACGCAAGAAAAACATACCCTATTACCACCATATTTTGCATATGTTTAGTTCATGTCACGAACATTATTTTACAAATAACAACTACTTGATCAGACGCCATCTTGGGTATGTAAATTAGGGTCAAAGGTCATAGATGTTTCATCCTGTATCTTGATAAATACATGTCCTATCTTTCCCATATTTTGCACACGTAAAGACCATGTTACAGGGATCATTTCATAAAATTACCACATTTTGCTCAGATGCCATCTTGTTTGTGCAAAGTGGGGTCAAAGGTCATATGTACTTCTTTTTCTATCTTCGTTATGACGTGTTATCTCTATGGGAGGGAATCTTTTAGATGTGAAAATTGACATGACTCTCTTTATCGAGCACTATCTTACTTATGCTTCGGTGAATTTCTCTCAGATTTTAACATGTTGTAGCTGAGACTTTACACTATCAGGACTCGAATCATTGATTAAAAAAAAATCGGATCACCTAATTTGTCAGTCTTGACAAATTCCGAGTCTAGTTAGGTGATCCGAGTATCCTCTCGGATCACCTATTGTATCTGTACGGATTCTTTCTTCTTCTTCTTCTTCTTTATTTCTTTCTCCTCAAATCTTGTGTATCGGTTAACTTAAAAAGTCCCCTACCTATCACTTTCAAACTTATACCATATATGTATCATGTCCTAAGGACGACAGATCTAGTGTATCAATGTGATCACTTAACCGTGACGTCATTATGACGTCATTATCTGAAATCACGTTTACATCAATATCTCATTAATGGAATGGAATTTTTGAATGAAATTAAGATATCATATAGTTCAAGTCAAGGTCTATTGATATATTTCATAAAATTTAGTCACGTTCATAATAAACGAGCGCGTACGCGCGCGTTGAAATTTAAACATGCTCCAATCAACCTCAAAATTGTTTTGCACACGTTTCAGGTCATTTACTGCATTTCAAAAAAAAATCGACGGACGCGTACGCGCGCGCGCATATACGCACGCAAAGCTCATATGCAATAGAAATTTCACGTTTTATCGCACGGATCGAATGTCTGAAATGTCAAGGAATATTTCTACCAAGTTTCAAGTCAATCCGATTCAATATGACGTCATACGGGCCCGTCAAAGTTGAAATTCCGCGCGCGCGTCAATGGCGATATGCAGTGCAACTATGCCAAAAAATTGCTAATTTTAGATCCGATTTTACTCGTCAGGATGGACGGTGACCCCCCATTTTCTTTACATATTTTGAAAGCTGATGAGTTGTACATGTCATTTCATGGGGTGGTAATGCTGACAAAATGATTAAAAGATATCAAATTTCTTAATAAAGTAAAAAAAGTAAATTTTCAAAATGACGTCATCAAATTTCAAGTTCACTCAAGCTTATCTCACTAGTCCTTTGTCAATTTTCACCCAGATTTCAGTATGTTGTAGCTTATTTTATGTTCTTTCAAACATAAAATTACAATATTTTGATTAGATAACGGTATCACCTCGTAAAAATGGATTGAATGTGATCTTGTCAAATTTGACCAGTTTACGTGTTATCTCTATGGGAGTGCAGTTTTTCTGGAAATGAAAATTGACATGACTATCTTTATCGAGCACTAGCTAACTTACCCTTCGGTGAATTTCTCCCAGATTTTAATATGTTGTAGCTGAGACTTTACGCTACCGTAAGTGTGCCCTTCGTTTTTTCATACGATGTCGGGATCACGTCAAAACTTTTGGTTGAAATTCAGGCTTATCTTCGATGTATTGAGATATTTCTTTCTTTCTGCAACTTTCTTTGCAATAACTCAAGAAAAACGGCCTCTATCACTTCCATATTTTGCACATGTTTAGTTCATGTCACGTCAATTATTTCATAAAATAACAACTACTTGATCGGACACCATCTTGGGTATGTAAATTAGGGTCAAAGGTCATAAGTGTTTCATCGAGTATCTTAGTGAATACATGTCCTATCTTTCCCATATTTTGCACACGCAAAGACCATGTTACAAGGATCATTTCACAAAATAATTACTTTTTACTCAGATGCCATCTTGTCTGTGCAAATTGAGGTCAAAGGTCATATGTACTTCTTTTTGTATCTTCGTTATGACGTGTTATCTCTATGGGAGGGAATTTTTTTTAATGTGAATATTGACATGATCGTCTTTATCGAGCACTAGCTCACTTACCCTTTGGTGAATTTCTCCCAGATTTTGATATGTTCTAGCTGAGACTTTGCGCTATCATTAAATTTATTTCGTTATTTCATACGATGTCGGGATCACGATAAAAAACTTGGTTGAATTTAAAGCTTATCTTCTATGTATTGAGATATTTCTTTCTTTCTGCATCTTTCTTTGCAATAACTCAAGAAAAACACGCCCAATCACCCCCATATTTTCCACATGTTTAGTTCATGTCACGTACATTATTTCATAAAATAACAACTACTAGATCGGACAACATCTTGGGTATGTAAATTAGGGTCAAAGGTCATAAATGTTTCATCTTGTATCTTGGTGAATACCTGTCCTATCTTTCCCATATTTTTCACACGTATACACGATGTCGCGAGAATCATTTCACAAAATAACCACTATTTCATCAGATGCAATCTTGGGAGTGCAAAGGTGGGTCAAAGGTCATATGTACTTGTTGCTGTTTCTTCGTTATAGTGTATACAGAATTTGGTACCAAACATGGCAGATATGACTCCCTTTGCTAAATGAGAATGCAAACATCACACGGCCAATGTCTCTAAACACAGATGAAACTTGTATGGTCATGCCTATTGCGATCAGGACTCGAATCATTGATAAAAAAAAATCGGATCACCTTAATTTGTCAGTGATGACAAATTACAATCTCTAGTTAGGTGATCCGAGTATCCTCTCGGATCACCTTCTGTATCTGTACGGATTCTTTGGGTGTTCTTCTTTTTCTTCTTTATTTCTCCTCAAAAGTTGTGTATCGATTAGCTCAGAAAGTGCTCTTCCTATCAATTTCAAATTTATACCATATATTAATCATGTCCCAAAGACGACAAATTTTATAAAATCATAGTGATCAGTCGACCGTGACGTCACTATGACGTCATTATATGAAAACACATTTTCATTCATATCTCATTAATGGAATATAATTTTGCAATGAAATTTACGTCACATACATTTCAAGTTATACGCATTTTACTCATATTCTCAGAATTCATATTTATCTTAAAACGCGCGCGTACGCGCGCGTTGAAATATTTGTATGCTCAGATCGAGCTCAAAATTTTTTTGCACACGTTTCAGACCATTTGAAGCATTTTTTGAAAAATTGAAAAAATTGGACGGACGCGTACGCGCGCGCACATATACGCACGCACAGCTCATGTGCAATAGAAATTTCCCTTTTTTTTACACTTATCGGATGCCTGAAATGTCAAGGAATATTTCTACCAAGTTTCAAGTCAATCTGACTCAATATGACGTCATACGGGCCCGTCAAAGTCGAAATTCCGCGCGCGCGTCAATGGCGATATACAGTGCAACTATGCCAAAAAAACCGCCAATTTTCAATCCGATTTTACTCGTCAGGATGGACGGTGACCCCCCATTTTCTTGACATATTTTGAAAGCTGATGAGTTGAACATGTCATTTCATGGGTTGGCAATGCTGAAAAACTGATTAAAAGATATCAAATTTCTTAATAAAGTAAAAAAAGTAAATTTTCAAAATGACGTCATCAAATTTCAAGTTCACTCAAGCGTATCTCACTCATTCTTTTGTTGATTTTCATCCAAATTTCAATATGTTGTAGCTTATTTAATGGTCTTTCAGTCACATAATAACAACATTTTGATTGGATGACGGCATCACCTCGTAAAAAGGGATTGAAAGTAACATTGTCAAATTTGACCAGTTTACGTGTTATCTCTATGGGAGTGCAGCTTTTCTGGAAATGAAAACTGACATGACTATCTTTATCGAGCACTAGCTCACTTATGCTTCGGTGAATTTCTCCCATATTTTAGTATGTTGTAGCTGAGACTTTGGGCTATCGTTAGTGTGCCCTCCGTTTTTTCAGACGGAGTCGGCATCACGTCCAAAAACTTGGTTGAAATTAAAGCTTATCTTCGATGTATTGAAATATTTCTTTCTTTCTGCAACTTTCTTTGCAACAACTCAAGAAAAACATACCCTATCACCACCATATTTTGAACATGTTTAGTTCATGTTACGTAAATTATTTCATAAAATAACAACGACTTGATCAGACACCATCTTGGGTATGTAAATTAGGGTCAAAGGTCATAAATATTTCATCCTGTATCTTGGTAAATACATGTCCTATCTTTCCCATATTTTGCACACGTAAAGACCATGTTACAAGGGTCATTTCACAAAATAACCACTTTTTGTTCAGATGCCATCTTCTCTGTGCAAAGTGGGGTCAAAGGTCATATGTACTTCTTTCTTTATCTTCGTTGTGACGTGCTATGTCTATGGGAGGGGATTTCTCTAGATGTGAAAATTGACATGATTGTCTTTATCGAGCACTAACTCACTTACCCTTCGGTGAATTCCTTCCAGATTTTAATATGTTGTAGCTGAAACTTTGCGCTATCGTACGCGTGCCCTTTGTCTTCAAATGGTGTCGGGATCACGTCCAAAAACGTGGTTTAAGTTAAAGCTTATCTTCGATGTATTTTCATATTTCTTTCTTTTTCCAACTTTCTTTGCAATAACTCAAGAAAAACAGCCCCTATTACCCCCATATTTTGCACATATTTAGTTCATGTTACGTAAATTATTTCATAAAATAACAACGACTTGATCAGACACCATCTTGTGTATGTAAATTAGGGTCAAAGGTCATAAATGTTTCATCCTGTATCTTGGTGAATACATGTCTTATCTTTCCCATATTTTGCACACGCAAAGACCATGTTACAAGAATCATTTCACAAAATAACTACTTTTTGCTCAGATGCCATCTTGGGGGTGCAAAGTGGGGTCAAAGGTCAAATATACTTCATTCTGTATCTTCGATAGTGTATACGGAATTCGGTACCCAAGACGGCAGGTCTGACTCCCTTTTCTAAATGAGAATCCAAATATCACACGGCCAATGTCTCTAAATACAGATGAAACCTGTATGGTCATGCCTATTGCGATCAGGACTCGAATCATTGATTAAAAAAAAAATCGGATCACCTAATTTGTCAGTCTTTACAAATTCCGAGTCTAGTTAGGTGATCCGAGTATCCTCTCGGATCACCTTCTGTATCTGTACTGATTCTTTATTAGGTGATCCGAGTATGCTCTCGGATCACCTTCTGTATCTGTACGGATTCTTTGTTCTTCTTCTTTCTTCCTTTCTGGACAAAAGTTGTGTTTCGATTAGCTCAGAAAGTACTCTTTCTATCAATGTCAAAATTATACCATATATGTATCGTGTCCTAAAGACGACAAATCAAGTAAAATCATTGTGATCAGTTGACCGTGACGTCACTATGACGTCATTATATGAAAACACATTTTCATTCATATCTCATTAATGGAATGGAATTTTTCAATGAAATTTACGTCACATACATTTCAAGTTATGCGCATTTTACTCATATTCTCAAAATTCATATTTTCTCTTAAAACGTGCGCGTACGCGCGCGTTGAAATATTTGTATGCTCAAATCGAGCTCCAATTTTTTTTGCACACGTTTCAGACCATTTGGAGCATTTTTTAAAAAATTGAAAAAATTAGACGGACGCGTACGCGCGCGCACATATTCGCACACACAGCTCATATGCAATGGAAATTTCCCGTTTTTTTACACTTATCGGATGCCTAAAATGTCAAGGAATATTTCTACCAAGTTTCAAGTCAATCCGACTCAATATGACGTCATACGGGCCCGTCAAAGTTGAAATTCCGCGCGCGCGTCAATGGCGATATACAGTGCAACGATGCCAAAAACACGCCAATTTTAAATCCGATTTTACTCGTCAGGATGGACGGTAACCCCCCATTTTCTTTACATATTCTGAAAGCTGATGAGTTGGACATGTTATTTCATGGGTTGGCGATGCTGGCAAAATGATTAAAAGATATCAAATTTCTTAATAAAGTAAAAAAAGTAAATTTTCAAAATGACGTCTTCAAATTTCAAGTTCACTCGAGCGTATCTCCCTTATCCTTTGCCAATTTACACCCAGATTTCAGTATGTTGTAGCTTATTAAATGATCTTTCATTAATATAATAACAAAATTTTGATTGGATGACGGCATCACCTCATAAAAATGGATTGAAAGTAATATTGTCAAATTTGACCAGTTTACGTGTTATCTCTATGGGAGAGCAGTTTTTCTGGCAGTGAAAATTGACATGACTCTCTTTTTCGAGCACTAGCTCACTTAAGCTTCGGTGAATTTCTCCCAGATTTTAGTATGTTGTAGCTGAGACTTTGGGCTATCACTAAAGTGCCCTCCATTTTTTCATACGATGTCGGCATCACGTCGAAAAACTTGGTTGAAAATGGCACGAGGCTTCGATGCAGCGTCATTTTGCTTAATACACAGGGCCTGTGGAGAATGAAATAGGTCATTGCGTAGCGCATCCGACTCGTAATCCTAAGGTCCCTGGTTCGACGCTCACCCCTGCCAATATTTTTTTTAAATTTTTTTAAACACTTTTTTCTTTTTTTTTCTTTAGTTAATCTTAATCTCCCTTTCCTTACTTTATCTTTTTCTGATTTTTTTATGCTTCTCCTTCAAATTTCTATAAAATAACATAATTTTTTCTTTATTTTTCTTTCTTTCTACTACTTTCTGTGCAATAGATGAACAACAACAATGGCTATCAATCCCATATTTTGCACATGTTTAGTACATGTCACGTACATTATTTCATGAAATAACAACTACTTGATCGGACACCATCTTGGGTATGTAAATTAGGGTCAAAGGTCATAAATGTTTCATCCTGTATCTTGGTGAATACATGTCCTATCTTTCCCATATTTTGCACACGCAAAGACTATGTTACAAGAATCATTTCATAAAATAATCACTTTTTGCTTAGACGCCATCTTGGGTGTGCAAAGTGAGGTCAAAGGTCAAATATACTTCATTCTGTATTTCCTTTAGTGTATACGGAATTCGGTACCAAAGATGGCAGATCTCACTCCCTTTTCTAAATGAGAATCCAAACATCACACGGCCAATGTCCCGTCAACACAGATGAAACCTGTATGGTCATTAATATTTGGATCAGGACTCAAATCATTGATTTTCGAAGAGATCGGATCACCTAATTTGTCAGTGTTGACAAATTCCGGTTCTAGTGTTAAACTTCCCGTTGTCACAGAAAAAGATCTTTCTCCTCAAAAGTTGTGTATCGCTAATCTCGGAAAGTCCTCTTCCTATCAATGTCAAAATTATACCATACATGTATCATGTCCCAAAGACGATCCTTCAAATAAAATCATAGTGATTAGTCGACCGTGACGTCACTATGACGTCATTATACGAAAACACATTCTCAATCATATCTCTTTAATGGAATGAAAATTTTCAATGAAATTTACGTCACATATATTTCAAGTCAAGCGCATTCTACTCATATAATCAAAATTCATATTTTCTCTTAAAACGTGCGCGTACGTGCGCGTTGAAATATTTGTATGCCCAAATCGAGCTCAATTTTTTTTTGCACACGTTTCAGACCAATTGGAGCATTTTTTGAAAAATTTAAAAAATTGGACGGGCGCGTACGCGCGCGCTCATTTACGAACGCACAGCTCATACGCAATAGAAATTTCCCGTTTTTTCACGCTTATCGGATGCTTAAAATGTCAAGGAATATTTCTACCAAGTTTCAAGTCAATCCGACTCAATATGACGTCACACGGGCCCGTCAAAGTTGAAATTCCGCGCGCGCGTCAATGGCGATATACAGTGCAACAATGCAAAAAAAACTGCCAATTTTGAATCCGATTTTACTCGTCAGGATGGACGGTGACCGCCCATTTTCTTTACATACTCTGAAAGCTGATGAGTTGTACATGTCATTTCATGGGTTGGCGATGCTGGAAAAATGATTAAAAGATATCAAATTTCCTAATAAAGTAAAAACAGTAAATTTTCAAAATGACGTCATCAAATTTCAGGTTCACTCAAGCGTATCTCGATTATTATCTTGTCGAATTTCGTCCAAATTTCAATATGTTGTAGCTTATTTAATTGTCTTTCAGTCATATCATAACATCATTTTGATTGGATGATGGCATCACCTCGTAAAAAGGGATTAAAAGTAACATTGTCAAATTTGACCAGTTTACGTGTTATCTCTATGGGAGTGCAGTTTTTCTGGAAATGAAAACTGACATGACTATCTTTATCGAGCACTAGCTCACTTATGCTTCGGTGAATTTCTCCCATATTTTAGTATGTTGTAGCTGAGACTTTGGGCTATCGTTAGTGTGCCCTTTGTTTTTTCATACGGAGTCGGCGTCACGTCCAAAAACTTGGTTGAAATTAAAGCTTATCTTCGATGTATTGTAATATTTCTTCCTTTCTGCAACTTTCTTTGCAATAACTCAAGAAAAACAGACCCTATCATTACCATATTTTGCACATGTTTAGTTCATGTCACGTACATTATTTCACAAAATAACAACTACTTGATCAGACACAATCTTGGGTATGTAAATTAGGGTCAAAGGTCATAAGTGTTTCATCCTGTATCTTGGTAAATACATGTCCTATCTTTCCCATATTTTGCACACGTAAAGACCATGTTACAAGGATCATTTCATGAAAAGAGCATTTTTGGCTCAGAGGCCATCTTGTCTGTGCAAAGTGGGGTCAAAGGTCATATGTACTTCTTCCTGTATCTTCGTTATGACGTGTTATCTCTATGGGAGGGAATTTTTCTAGATGTGAAAATTGACATAATTGTCTTTATCTACGACTAGCTCACTTACCCTTCTTTGAATTTCTTCCAGATTTTAGTATGTTGCAGCCAATTTAATACTCTTTAAGTTTTATTCTATCAAAGATTTAATCGGATGATGTCTTCACCTCGTGAAAATGGATATAATGTAACCTTGTCAAATTTAACCAGTTTACGTGTTATCTCTATGGGAGGGAATTTTTCTGGAAATGAAAATTGACATGACGGTCTTTATCGAGCACTAGCTCACTTACTCTTCGGTGAATTTCTCCCAGATTTTAGTATGTTGTAGCTGAGACTTTGAGCTGTCGTCGAGGTGCCCTCTATTTTTTCATACGACGCCGAGATTACGTCAAAAAACTTGGTTGAAATCAAACTTATCTTCGATGTATTGAGATATTTCTTTCTTTCTGCAACTTTCTCTGCAATAACTCAAGAAAAACACCCCCTATCATCCCCATATTTTGCACATGTTTAGTTCATGTCACGTACATTATTTCATAAAATAACAACTACTTGATCAGACGTCATCTTAGGTATGTAAATTAGGGTCAAAGATCATAAATGTATCATCTTGTATCTTGGTGAATACATGTCTTATCTTTGCCATATTTTGCACACGTAAAGACCATGTTACAAGGATCATTTCACAAAATAACCACTTTTTGCTCAGATGCCATCTTGGCTGTGCAAAGTGGGGTCAAAGGTCATATGTACTTCATTTTGTATCTTCGTTATAGTGTATACGGAATTTGGTACCAAAGATGGCAGACCTGACTCCCTTTTCTAAATGAGAATCCAAACATCACACGGCCAATGTTCCTAAACACAGATGAAACCTGTATGGTCATGCCTATATTGGGATCAGAACTCAAATCATTGATTTTCGAAAAGATCGGATCACCTAATTTGTCAGTGTTGACAAATTCCAAGTCTAGTTAGGTGATCCGAGTATCCTCTCGGATCACCTTCTGTATCTGTACTGATTCTTTGTTTTCCTTCTTCTTTATTTCTGGACAAAATTTGTGTATCGATTAGCTCAGAAAGTCCTCTTCCTATCAATGTCAAAATTATACCATATGTGTATCATGTCCCAAAGACGACGGGTCAAGTAAAATCGTAGTGATCAGTCGACCGTGACGTCACTATGACGTCATTATATGAAAACACATTTTCAATCATATCTCATTAATGGAATGGAATTTTTCAATGAAATTCACGTCACATATAGTTCAAGTCAAGCGCATTCTACTCATATAATCAAAATTCATATTTTCTCTTAAAACGTGCGCGTACGCGCGCGTTGAAATATTTGTATGCTCAAATCGAGCTCAAAATTTTTTTGCACACGTTTCAGACCATTTGGAGCATTTTTTGAAAAAATTGAAAAAATCGGACGGACGCGTACGCGCGCGCACATATACGCACGCACAGCTCATATGCAATGAAAATATCCCGTTTTTTCACTTTGATCGGATGTCTGAAATGTCAAGGAATATTTCTACCAAGTTTCAAGTCAATCTCACTCAAAATGACGTCATACGGGTCCGTCAAAGTTGAAATTCCGCGCGCGCGTCAATGGCGATATACAGTGCAACAATGCCAAAAAACTGCCAATTTTAAATCCGATTTTACTCGTCAGGATGGACGGTGACCCCCCATTTTCTTTACATATTCTGAAAGCTGATGAGTTTTACATGTCATTTCATGGGTTGGCAATGCTGGAAAAATGATTAAAATATATCAAATTTCTTAATAAAGTTAAAAAAGTAAATTTTCAAAATGACGTCATCAAATTTCAAGTTCATTCAAGCATATCTCACTTATTCTTTAGTTGATTTTCGTCCAAATTTCAATATGTTGTAGCTGATTAAATGGTCTTTCAGATATACAATAACAACAATTTGATTGGATGACGGCATCACCTCGTAAAAAGGGATTAAATGTAACATTGTTAAATTTGACCAGTTTACGTGTTATCTCTATGGGAGTGCAGTTTTTCTGGAAATGAAAACTGACATGACTATCTTTATCGAGCACTAGCTCACTTATGCTTCAGTGAATTTCTCCCATATTTTAGTATGTTGTAGCTGAGACTTTGGGCTATCGTCAGTGTGCCTTTCGTTTTTTCATACGGAGTCGGCATCATGCCCAAAAACTTGGTTGAAATTAAAGCTTATCTTCCATGTATTTTCATATACCTTTCTTTCTGCAATCTTCTTTGCAATAACTCAAGAAAAACAAGCTCTATCAGCCCAATATTTTGCACATGTTTAGTTTATGTCACGTACATTATTTCATAAAATAACAACTACTTGATCGGGCACCTTCTTGGGTATGTAAATTAGGGTCAAAGGTCAAAAATGTTTCATCCTGTATCTTGGTGAATACATGTCTTATCTTTCCCATATTTTGCATACGTAAAGACCATGTTACAAGGATTATTTCACAAAATAAACATTTTTGGCTCAGACGCCATCTTGTCTGTGCAAAGTAGGGTCAAAGGTCATATGTACTTCTTTCTTTATCTTCATTATGACGTGTTATCTCTATGGGAGGGAATTTTTCTAGATGTGAAAATTGACATGATTGTCTTTATCTACGACTAGCTCACTTACCCTTCGGTGAATTTCTTCCAGATTTTAGTATGTTGTAGCCAATTTAATACTCTTTAAGTTCTATTTATCAAAGACTTAATCGGATGATGTCTTCACCTCGTGAAAATGGATATAATGTAACCTTGTCAAATTTAACCAGTTTACGTGTTATCTCTATGGGAGGGAATTTTTCTGGAAATGAAAATTGACATGGCGGTCTTTATCGAGCACTAGTTCACTTACTCTTCGGTGAATTTCTCCCAGATTTTAATATGTTGTAGCTGAGACTTTGGGCTATCATCAGTGATTCTCCAATTTTTCATACGACGCCAAGATCACGTCAAAAAACTTGGTTGAAATCAAACTTATCTTCGATGTATTGAGATATTTCTTTCTTTCTGCAACATTCTTTGCCATAACTCGAGAAAAACAGCCCCTTTCATCCCCATATTTTGCACATGTTTAGTTCATGTCACGTACATTATTTCATAAAATAACAACTACTTGATCAGACACTATCTTGGGTATGTAAATTAGGGTCAAAGGTCATAAATGTTTCAACCTGTATTTTGGTGAATACATGTCCTATCTTTCCCATATTTTGCATACGTAAAGACCATGTTACAAGAATCATTTCACAAAATAACCACTTTTTGCTCAGACGCCATCTTGTCTGTGCAAAGTAGGGTCAAAGGTCATATGTACTTCTTTCTATATCTTCATTATGACGTGTTATCTCTATGGGAGGGAATTTTTCTAGATGTGAAAATTGACATGATTGTCTTTATCGACGACTAGCTCAATTACCCTTCAGTGAATTTCTTCCAGATTTTAGTATGTTGTAGCCAATGTAATACTCTTTAAGTTTTGTTAATCAAAGTTTTAATCGGATGATGTCTTCACCACGTGAAAATGGATATAATGTAACCTTGTCAAATTTAAGCAGTTTACGTGTTATCTCTATGGGAGGGAATTTTTCTGGAAATGAAAATTGACATGACGGTCTTTATCGAGCACTACCTCACTTACTCTTCTGTAAATTTCTCCCAGATTTTAATATGTTGTAGCTGAGACTTTGGGCTATCATCAGTCATTCTCCATTTTTTCATACGACGCCGAGATCACGTCAAAAAACTTGGTTGACATCAAACTTATCTTCGATGTATTTAGATATTTCTTTCTCTCTGCAACTTTCTTTGCAATAACTCAAGAAAAACAGCCCCTATCATCCCCATATTTTGCACATGTTTAGTTTATGTCACGTACATTATTTCATAAAATAACAACTACTTGATCAGACACCATCTTGGGTATGTAAATTAGGGTCAAAGGTCATAAATGTTTTAACCTGTATCTTGGTGAATACATGTCCTATCTTTCCCATATTTTGCACACGCAAAGGCCATGTTACAAGAATCATTTCACAAAATAACCACTTTTTGCTCAGATGCCATCTTGGCTGTGCAAAGTTGGGTCAATGGTCAAATATACTTCATTCTGTATCTTCGTTATAGTGTATACCGAATTTGGTAACAAAGATAGCAGACCTGACTCTCTTTTCTAAATGAGAATCCAAATATCACACGTCCAATGTCTCTAAACACAGTTGAAACCTATATGGTCATGCCTATTGCGATCAGGACTCGAATCATTGATTAAAAAAAATCGGATCACCTAATTTGTCAGTCTTGACAAATTCTAAGTCTAGTGTTAAACTTCCCGTTGTCACAATAAAAAAGATCTTTTTCCTCAAAAGTTGTGTATCGATTAGCTCAGAAAGTACTCTTCCTATCAATTTCAAAATTATACCATATATGTATCATGACCCAAAGACGACAAATTTTATAAAATCATAGTGATCAGTCGACGGTGACGTCACTATGACGTCATTATATGAAAACACATTCTCATTCATATCTCATTATTGGAATGGAATTTTTCAATGAAATTTACGTCACAAATAGTTCAAGTTAAGGTAATTCTACTCATGCTTTCAAATTTCATCTATAATCTTAAAACGTGCGCGTACGCGCGCGTTGAAATATTTGTATGCTCCAATCGAGCTCAAAATTTTTTTGCACACGTTTCAGACCATTTGGAACATTTTTTGAAAAATTGAAAAAATCGGACAGACGCGTACGCGCGCGCTCATAAACGCACGCACAGCTCATATGCAAAAGAAATTTCCCGTTTTCTCACTATGATCGGATGTCTAAAATGTCACGGAATAGTTCTACCAAGTTTCAAGTTAATCCGACACAATATGACATCATACGGGCCCGTCAACGTTGAAATTCCGCGCGCGCGTCAATGGGGATATACAGTGCAACTATGACAAAAAACCGCCAATTTTAAATCCGATTTTACTCGTCAGGATGGACGGTGACCCCCCATTTTCTTTACATATTTTGAAAGCTGATGAGTTGTACATATCATTTCATGGGTTGGCCATACTAAAAAAATGATTAAAAGATAACAAATTTCTTAATAGAATAAAAAGAGTAAATTTTTAAAATAACGTCATCAAATTTCAAGTTCACTCGAGCATATCTCACTTATCCTTAGCCAATTTTCACCCAGATTTAAATATGTTGTAGCTTATTACATGATCTTTCATTAATATAACAACAACATTTTAATTGGATGACGGCATCACCTCGTAAAAAGGGATTAAAAGTAACAATGTCAAATTTGACCAGTTTACGTGTTATCTCTATGGGAGTGCAGTTTTCCTGGAAATGAAAACTGACATGACTATCTTTATCGAGCACTAGCTCACTTACGCTTCGGTGAATTTCTCCCATAATTTAATATGTTGTAGCTGAGACTTTGGGCTATCGTAAAGTCTCCTTCGTTTTTTCATACGATGTCGGCATCACGTCAAAAAATTTGGTTGAAATTAAAGCTTATCTTCGATGTATTGAGATATTTCTTTCTTTCTGCAACTTTCTTTGCAATAACTCAAGAAAGACAGCCCCTATCACCCCCATATTTTGCACATGTTTAGTTCATGTTACGTACATTATTTCATAAAATAACAACTACTTGATCGGACACCATCTTGGGTATGTAAATTAGGGTCAAAGGTCATATATGTTTCATCCTGTATCTTAGTAAATACATGTCCTATCTTTCCCATATTTTGCACACGTAAAGACCATGTTACAAGAATCATTTCACAAGATAACCACTTTTTGCTCAGATGCCATCTTGTCTGTGCAAAGTGGGGTCAAAGGTCATATGTACTTTTTTCTGTACCTTCGTTACGACGTTTTATCTCTATGGGAGGGATTTTTTCTACATGTGAAAGTTGACATGATTGTCTTGTTCGAGCACTAGCTCACTTACCCTTCGGTGAATTTCTCCCAGATTTTAATATGTTGTAGCTGAGACTTTGCGCTATCGTTATAGTTCTTTTTTTTCATACAATGTCGGGGTCATGCTAAAAAACTTGGTTGAATTTAAAGCTTATCTTCGATGTATTGAGATATTTCTTTCTTTTTGCAACTTTCTTTGCAATAACTCGAGAAAAACAGCCTCTATCACCCCCATATTTTACACATGTTTAGTTCATGTCACGTACATTATTTCATAAAATAACAACTACTTGATCGGACACCATCTTGGGTATGTAAATTAGGGTCAAAGGTCATATATGTTTCATCCTGTATCTTGGTGAATACATGTCCTATCTTTCCCATGTTTTGCACACGCAAAGACCATGTTACAAGAATCATTTCACAAAATAACCACTTTTTGCTCAGATGCCATCTTGGCCGCTGTGCAAAGTTGGGTCAAAATATAATGGTCAAATATACTTTATTCTGTATCTTCGTTATAGTGTATACCGAATTTGGTACCAAAGATGGCAGACCTGACTCTCTTTTCTAAATGAGAACCCAAATATCACACGGCCAATGTCTCTAAACACAGATGAAACCTGTATGGTCATGCCTATTGGGATCAGGACTCAAATCATTGATTTCCCAATAGATCGGATCACCTAATTTGTCAGTGTTGACAAATTCCGAGTCTAGTTCTTCTTTATTTCTCCTCAAAAGTTGTGTATCGATTAGCTCAGAAAGTGCTCTTCCTATCAATTTCAGAATTATACCATATATGTATCATGTCCCAAAGACGACAAATTTTATAAAATCATAGTGATCAGTCGACCGTGACGTCACTATGACGTCATTATATGAAAACACATTCTCATTCATATCTCATTAATGGAATGGAATTTTTCAATGAAATTTACGTCACATATAGTTCAAATAAACCTAATTCTACTCATGTTTTCAAAATTCATTTATACCCGTAAAACGTGCGCGTACGCGCGCGTTGAAATATTTGTATGCTCAAATCGAGCTGAAATTTTTTTTGCACACGTTTCAGACCATTTGGAGCATTTTTTGAAAAATTGAAAAAATTGGACGGACGCGTACGCGCGCGCACATATACGCACGCACAGCTCATATGCAATGAAAATTTCCCGTTTTTTCACTTTGATCGGATGTCTGAAATGTCAAGGAATATTTCTACCAAGTTTCAAGTCAATCCCACTCAAAATGACGTCATACGGGTCCGTCAAAGTTGAAATTCCGCGCGCGCGTCAATGGCGATATACAGTGCAACAATGCCAAAAAACTGCCAATTTTAAATCCGATTTTACTCGTCAGGATGGACGGTGACACCCCATTTTCTTTACATATTCTGAAAGCTGATGAGTTTTACATGTCATTTCATGGGTTGGCGATGCTGAAAAAATGATTAAAAGGTATCAAATTTCTTAATAAAGTAAAAAAAGTAAATTTTCAAAATGACGTCATCAAATTTCAAGTTCATTCAAGCATATCTCACTTATTCTTTAGTTGATTTTCGTCCAAATTTCAGTATGTTGTAGCTTATTAAATGGTCTTTCAGATATATAATAACAACAATTTAATTGGATGACGGCATCACCTCGTAAAAAAGGATTAAAAGTAACATTGTTAAATTTTACCAGTTTACGTGTTATCTTTATGGGAGTGCAGTTTTTCTGGAAATGAAAACTGACATGACTATCTTTATCGAGCACTAGCTCACTTATGCTTCGGTGAATTTCTCCCATATTTTAGTATGTTGTAGTTGAGACTTTGGGCTGTCGGAAGTGTGCCCTGCGTTTTTTCATACGGAGTCGGCATCATGCCCAAAAACTTGGTTGAAATTAAAGCTTATCTTCCATGTATTTTCATATTCCTTTCTTTCTGCAACTTTCTTTGCAATAACTCAAGAAAAACAAGCTCTATCAGCCCAATATTTTGCACATGTTTAGTTTATGTCACGTACATTATTTCATAAAATAACAACTACTTGATCGGGCACCTTCTTGGGTATGTAAATTAGGGTCAAATGTCAAAAATGTTTCATCCTGTATCTTGGTGAATACATGTCTTATCTTTCCCATATTTTGCATACGTAAAGACCATGTTACAAGAATCATTTCACAAAATAACCACTTTTTGCTAAGACGCCATCTTGTCTGTGCAAAGTAGGGTCAAAGGTCATATGTACTTCTTTCTTTATCTTCATTATGACGTGTTATCTCTATGGGAGGGAATTTTTCTAGATGTGAAAATTGACATGATTGTCTTTATCGACGACTAGCTCAATTACCCTTCGGTGAATTTCTTCCAGATTTTAGTATGTTGTAGCCAATGTAATACTCTTTAAGTTTTCTTCAATCAAAGTTTTAATCAGATGATGTCTTCACCTCGTGAAAATAGATATAATGTAACCTTGTCAAATATAACCAGTTTACGTGTTATCTCTATGGGAGGGAATTTTTCTGGAAATGAAAATTGACATGACGGTCTTTATCGAACACTAGCTCACTTACTCTTCTGTGAATTTCTCCCAGATTTTAATATGTTGTAGCTCAGACTTTGGGCTATCGTGAATATTCCCTGCATTTTTTCATACGACGCCGAGATCACGTCAAAAAACTTGGTTGAAATCAAACTTATCTTCGATGTATTGAGATATTTCTTTCTTTCTACAACTTTCTTTGCAATAACTCAAGAAAAACAGCCCCTATCACGCCCATATTTTGCATATGTTTAGTTCATGGCACGTACATTATTTCATAAAATAACAACTACTTGATCAGACACCATCTTGGGTATGTAAATTAGGGTCAAAGGTCATAAATGTTTCAACCTGTATCTTGGTGAATACATGTCCTATCTTTCCCATATTTTGCACACGTAAAGAGCATGTTACAAGGATCATTTCACAAAATAACAATTTTTTGCTCAGATGCCATCTTGTCTGTGCAAATTGGGGTCAAAGGTCAAATATACTTCATTCTGTATCTTCGTTAGTGTATACGGAATTGTGTACCATAGATGGCAGGTCTGACTCCCTTTTCTAAATGAGAATCCAAACATCACACGGCCAATGTCCACTAAACACAGATGAAACCGGTATGGTCATGCCTATTGGGATCAGGAGACTCAAATCGTTGATTTACGAACAGATCGGATCACCTAATTTGTCAGTGTTGACAAATTCCAAGTCTAGTTCTTCTTTATTTCTGGACAAAATTTGTGTATCGGTTAGCTCAGAAAGTCCTCTTCCTATCAATGTCAAAATCATACCATATATGTATCGTGTCCCAAAGACGACCCATCAAGTAAAATCATAGTGATCAGTCGACCGTGACGTCACTATGACGTCATTATATGAAAACACATTCTCAATCATATGTCATTAATGGAATGGAATTTTTCAATGAAATTTACGTCACATATAGTTCAAGTCAAGCGCATTCTACTTATATAATCAAAATTCATATTTTCTCTTAAAACGTGCGCGTACGCGCGCGTTGAAATATTTGTATGCTCAAATCGAGCTCAAAAATTTTTTGCACACGTTTCAGACCATTTGGAGCATTTTTTGAAAAATTGAAAAAATCGGACGGACGCGTACGCGCGCGTGCATATACGCACGCACAGCTCATATGCAATAACAATTTCCCGTTTTTTCACTTTGATCGGATGTCTGAAATGTCAAGGAATATTTCTACCAAGTTTCAAGTCAATCCGACTCAAAATGACGTCATACGGGCCCGTCAAAGTTGAAATTCCGCGCGCGCGTCAATGGCGATATACAGTGCAACAATGCCAAAAAACTGCCAATTTTAAATCCGATTTTACTCGTCAGGATGGACGGTGACCCCCCATTTTCTTTACATATTCTGAAAGCTGATGAGTTGTACATATCATTTCATGGGTTGGCAATGCTAGAAAAATGATGAAAAGATACCAAATTTCTTAATAAAGTAAAAAAAGTAAATTTTGAAAATGACGTCATCAAATTTCAAGTTCACTCGAGCGTATCTCACTTATCCTTGGCCAATTTACACCCAGATTTCATTATGCTGTAGCTTATTTAATGATCTTTCATTAATATAATTACAACACTTTGATTGGATGACGGCATCACCTCGTAAAAATGGATTGAAAATAACCTTGTCAAATTTGACCAGTTTACGTGTTATCTCAATGGGAGTGCAGTTTTTCTGGAAATGAAAATTGATATTACTATCTTTATCGAGCACTAGCTCACTTATACTTCTGTGAATTTCTCCCAAATTTTAATATGTTGTAGCTGAGACTTTGGGCTATCGTAAGCGTGCCCTACGTTTTTTCATACGATGTCGGGATCACGTCAAAAAACTTTCTTTGCAATACTAGTAACTAAAAAAACACAGCCCCTATCGCCCCCATATTTTGCACATGTTTAGTTCATGTCACGTACATTATTTCATAAAATACAACTACTTGATCGGACACCGTCTTGGGTATGTAAATTAGTGTTTCATCCTGTATCTTTGTGATTACTTGACCGAAAGATCGGTCTGTATCTGTCCGTCGGTGCATTCCCTCCGGATACAGACCGAAGTCAATGATCCCGGCTCCTGTGTGGAGCATCGCGCACGGATCAACGTCGTTGTAAACCAAATTTCTGACAGCTTTTTTACATTCAAACAAGTTTGAACGTGACGACGTGCCAACAGGCTGGTTGATGTGTGTTTTACGTTGAAAATTCGACCGAAATGTTGGATTATTCATTAATGTGGTTTGTGAAGTCTATTCTTGAATAGTTGATTTAACTGTTCAAACTTAAATTTGCCGACCTAGGGCCGTGAATTAGACGCAATCGAGAAGGGTGAGGTACCTCACCCAATTTTCCATAGAGACAGTGATTAAGAATATCCACACAGCAATGGGTACTGGTACCTTCCGTCTGTCTACGGAGGACAGATTGTCTTTATCGAGCAGGGCCCTGTTTTATCAAGATAAAGTTAGCGTTGATTGTGAAATCAACGCTAACTTTATCCAACTTGAAGTCTGCTCTAACTTTAAATCAACTGCAAGTTTCCGTTTTACGAAGAGACTTAATAGTCGATTATAGTTATAGCTCATCACCATGACTTAATTATTGATTTAGTCAAAACTAAAAACACGGGACGAGGCTGGTTTCCGCTACTGTCTGCTTAAAAACAAAACAATACATTAAGCAAAACAAACAACAAAAACATGATTGTTTGCCATGGCCACGGATTCGTAGTCTGCTAGTGCGACGCAGTATTATTAGCGCTATACAGCCGCTGAATTAGAAGTATTAAGTTTGCAACAAAACCGCAAAATACGCCGTTTTGCGTTGTATTGAAAAAAGTAGGTCGATAGATCTAGCACATCCCGAGCTCAACGAAAATCTGCGTACGCGTGTACCGTAAAGATTCCGCACATACGTCGGATTACTTCAAGTCCTTATACTATAGGCTGAAGTCCTGTGTGTTTACGTGTAGGATTATGGAAACTTGTGAGAGTGTGGTGATTACAGTATCTTGTTTTTACCTCTACGGCGCAGATCGGCTTTGTAAAGAATAGATCGGAAGTCTACATCATCAACATGTCGAAATTCTAGATTGCAGTACGCCACTACGTGTTACGGTAAGTACAAACGACTCGCTGAACGTTATATATAACCAGTTGTGCCTAAAACGTTATGCTGGATCTCAAGTTACTGTCGTACTCGGTGCTATACAGAATTAAACTCTTTATTTTCTGTATATGCCTACTAAACTCTTAATTAGTATCTATTGCCGAACTAGCTCTACGTAGGCCTACGCACGTCAGAAATCACTGGTTTCCTCGCATATGGGTTCTTTACTTTGGCAAGATATGCATTACACTGCACAGACGCGGTTCCAGTTCCAGTACGTTATTTCATTTTGCTGTGTTCAAACTATACACCAGAATAGCTTTTCGAGTGTCATGCGTATGAATGTTCTATGGACTTTAAGTTTATAATGCGAAAGAGGGTAACTATATTAACGACGTTGATAACGCCAAACAATAGGAAATATCAGAGTGCAAGAAAAATAAGACGTCCCGGAAGTACGCCAGACATCATAATTGCTTTTTTTGTTCCTTTCTAGCTCCACAGCATCACCTAGGAAAATCGATTTGACCAAGAACAAAAACGCGTCCCTCTTTTCTTCCTGGGCAATTACTCCGGACCCCTTCCCCTGGCCCTAATCCTAACCATAACCCAAACTCCTCACTCTAAACCTAACCCTAATCTTTACTCTAACCTAACCATTAACCAGTATTTACCGGGGGAGGGGGGGGGGGGGGGGTAATTGCCCGGATTAGGTTGCAACACACAACAAAAACCATTTCCCTAGCCCTATACCTTCCCGATCTCCGTGTGTTGTCAGGTGAAACGACATGTTCAAATACAAGAATAAAACAACAGTAGGTATTGATTGAAACTCGACACCCATTCATGCCAGCCAGGCCAGGCTGAAATGTAACTTCAAAGCACATTCCGACATCTGGCTGGCAAAACCACATGGCAAAGGAATTTGCGCGCGCGTGTGGATTGCTGAATTGGAGGGCCTGGGAGCGGGAAAAACAAGGGTGATTTGATAGTCTGTGAGTTATCAAAAGCAGACCTTTCGAACAATTGCAAACGTCATGATACTATTTTGTCTTCCTTTTGGACTGAAAGAAAAAAAAAAATCACAAAGACGAGTGGAGTACACGTTGTATCACAATTATTTACATAGCCATGCAAAACGATCACTACACTCATGTCATGACAAGAAATGAATCAATATTCCAAGACAAATACAAAGCAGCCTCGGGTACGGACGATGACAAGAAACGCCACGCATTCACGATGCACGTTGGGGAGCAACAGAGAGGTGGGAAGAGACTCTTCCCGCCTCCCTGGGAGCAACATGGAGTTGGCAGGGAGGGGTGATCCTGGAGTTTGTGACAACTTCCCGATACTCCGTGACAACAGGGAGGTGGAAGAGAGACACTCCACCTCCCTGGTGACAACACGATTGTGACGATCTCAAAGCATGGACCCTACCACGCCCCCAAATCTGCGTGCTACTTCTTAAAATTTGAAGGAACTTTTGTCTCTAATCTGTTGAATTGTTTTTGCTAAATATCACGAGCTTTTCATGCCTGAAGTTCAAATGGCTGGTTGCCAAAAATTTCATAATTTATAAATCTCTCAGTAATGTATTTTAGGCTGTTGATGCTGCCGTAAAAACATTAGAAATTTCATATGAACTAGTCAGGATCAAGACGAAAAATCTCCGCACAAAACAAATATAAGTATTTTTTATTGTCATTGGTAGTCAAATTTGTGTTTTATAGATATGAATAAAGCAATAGGTATAGTATTAACTATTGTATTACACGTAGTAACACTTTCATGGTAAGTTTGACGTTTTAAACGGCTACATTAAGTTAACAAAGATCGCAGGAGAGTTTTTTAAGGAGTGCAACCATTTCTAAACGTGAAGGCATGTTAAATGAAAGGGAAAAAAAAGAATCAACATTTGTAATCCTGGGTCTTCGACTTGAGCTATCTTTAATTAAACATTCCTTCTCTGTTCATCTCCAAGACCCCAGACTGTTCATGACCTCCGAGAATGCGCGAGTACGCGCGGTTTCTTCTGTTGATTGGTCTCTCTCTCTCTCTCTCTCTCTCTCTCTCTCTCCACCCCTCCCCATTCCCCACTCTGGCACCTTGGCACCGTGGGATTTTTCATGTTTCTGGGTAAACTTTCGTGTGAAGCGTGCCTATCAAGTCACCACTTGACTCACCTGCTGGCAGTGTAATAATGCGAGCAGAAAGTGGGAGACATTTTCTCCTGCTGCTGCTACTTTTACTGCCGAAATACTCGGCTTTGTCACCACACACTACCACCAGTTATTCAGCGAGACACACGTTGTGTGTCACTATTGGAATATAAATGGAATAATAAATTTGTGAACGTTTTAATGATTTTTTTAATTCATACTGGATCTAAAGTTAATAGTGAGATTGACAGTGGAAGGACTGATGATTTTTATGGATATCTGCAAGAACCACTGTCTCCATTCTTTATTTTTTAAGCCAGTGACAGAGGAAGAAATTATCAGAACTGGTAAACTGTTGAAGAAAGGGAAGAGCAGTGGATATGATGACATCAGCCCAACTGTTGTCAAACATGTATTACCGTATATACATGTAGTTCAACCTTTACATCATATTTTTGTCCCCGCCGAACGAGTTCGAGCAGGGGACTATGAAACGGGCTCCGTGCGTGTGTGTGTCCGTGTGTCCGTCCGTCCGTCCGTGTGTCCGTCCGTGTGTCCGTGTGTGCGTCCGTGTGTGATCAAAATCTTCAATTTCAACTTCTCTGTCATTTATGAGCCAATTTTGATTCTGTTTGCTTTATATGATAGCACTACATGGGAGCTTTGAAACTTCTGCACAGAATTTCAGTTGTGACCTTTGACCTTGACCTTTGACCTATATTGTACATTATGCTACAAAATGCTACTCCTTCGCCATTTCTAACCCGATTTCGTTTCCGTTTGCTTTATGTGATGGCACTAGGTGAGGGCTTCAAAACCTCTACACAGAAATTTGACCTTTGACTTCTTTGACCTTTGACCTTGATTTTTGACCTAATTGTACATTTTGCTACAAAATGCTACACTTCTGGATCTCAAGTTACTGTCGTACTCGGTGCTATATAGAATTAAACTCTTTATTTACTGTATATGCCTACTAAACTCTTAATTAGTATCTATTGCCGAACTAGCTCTACGTAGGTCTACGCATGTCAGAAAGCATTGGTTTCCTCGCATATGGGTTCTTTACTTTGGCAAGATATGCATTACACACAGACGCGGTTCCAGTTCCAGTACTGTACTCGGTTACTTGCTTGCTGACGATAGCTTGATTGGCGGGCGGACGGCGTGCCGAGGCGCCGGGCGCGCAGGCTGGGATCGCGACTGCTGTCGAGGGTGTTTGCGTGCAGCAGTCGCGTAAGCAATGCGTGCCGATCGTGAATTTCATGCAAGGAAAAGACCATAATTACATGAAAGAAACGCAACAAAATGTTAGAGAAAGGTTAGCATTTAACAGACACACAGTTGTGACAAGACCCCTGCTAGACTAGGAACGTGTGACAGTCATATTTCTTCTGTAAATTGCCTTACAATTGAGTCTACCTAGACTGTTTCTACTTAAAGTTGATATTTATCACCTGTTAAGTTAATCATAGATTTGGAGCGGTTGAGAAAACTTATGTGTTGATTTTTTAGGAATTTGGAGTTGATGTCAACTCTGGGTGTCTTGATAAGACGGACTTCAAGTGGATTTGGAAGTTAATCATAGATTAAGTGGACTTAGAGTTGATTTGAGAGGTTAATCATAGATTATTTTGACTTAACGTTAAATTTATCTTTTGATAAAACAGGGCCCTGACTCTCTTTCCTAAATGAGAATCCAAATATCACAGGGCCAATGTCTCTAAACACAGATGAAACCTATATGGTCATGCCTATTGCGATCAGGACTCGAATCATTGATTAAAAAAAATCGGATCACCTAATTTGTCAGTGTTGACAAATTCCAAGTCTAGTTAGGTGATCCGAGAATCCTCTCGGATCACCTTCTGTATCTGTACTGATTAGGTGATCCGACAATCATCTCGGATCACCTTCTGTATCTGTACTGATTCTTTGTTCTTCTTCTTTATTTCTCCGCAAAAGTTGTGTAGAGATTAGCTCAGAAAGTGCATTGCCTATGAATGTCAAACTTATACCATATATGTATCATGTCCCAAAGACGACAATCGAACTAAAATCAAAGTGATCAGTCGACCGTGACGTCACTATGACGTCATTATATGAAAACACATTTTCATTCATATCTCATTAATGGAATGGAATTTTTCAATGAAATTTACGTCACATATATTTCACGTCAATCTGATTCTACACATATTTTCAAATTTCATATCTACTCTTAAAACGTGCGCGTACGCGCGCGTCGAAATATTTGTATGCTCCAATTGAGCTCAAAATTTTTTTGCACACGTTTCAGACCATTTGGAGCATTTTTTGAAAAATTGAAAAAATTGGACGGACGCGTACGCGCGCGCGCATATACGCACGCACAGCTCATATGCAATAGAAATTTCCCGTTTTTTCACATGGATCAGATGTCTGAAATGTCAAGGAATATTTCTACCAAGTTTCAAGTCAATCCGACTCAATATGACGTCATACGGGCCCGTCAAAGTTGAAATTCCGCGCGCGCGTCAATGGCGATATACAGTGCAACAATGCCAAAAAACTGCCAATTTTAAATCCGATTTTACTCGTCAGGATGGACGGTGACCCCCCATTTTCTTTACATATTCTGAAAGCCGATGAGTTGTACATGTCATTTCATGGGTTGGCGATGCTGAAAAAATGATTAAAAGGAATCAAATTTCATAATAAAGTAAAAAAAAGTAAATTTTCAAAATGACGTCATCAAACTTCAAGTTCACTCGAGCGTATCTCACTTATCCTTTACCAATTTACACCCAGATTTCAGTATGTTGTAGCTTATAACATGATCTTTCATTAATATAGTAACAACATTTTGATTGGATGACGGCATCACCTCGTAAAAATGGATTGAAAGTAATATTGTCAAATTTGACCAGTTTACGTGTTATCTCTATGGGAGGGGAGTTTTTCTGGCAGTGAAAATTGACATGACTCTCTTTTTCGAGCACTAGCTCTCTTATGCTTCGGTGAATTTCTCCCAGATTTTAGTATGTTGTAGCTGAGACTTTGCGCTATCGTAAATGTGCCCTCCATTTTTTCATACGACGTCGGCATCACGTCGAAAAACTTGGTTAAAAATGGCACGAGGCTTCGATGCAGCGTCATTTTGCTTAATACACAGGGCCTATGGAGAATGAAATAGGTCATTGCGTAGCGCATCCGACTCGTAATCCTAAGGTCCCTGGTTCGAGGCTCACCCCTGCCAATATTTTTTTTAACACTTTTTTCTTCTTTTTCTTTAGTTAATCTTAATCTCCCTTTCCTTACTCTATCTTTTTCTGATTTTTTTTATGCTTCTCCTATATTTCTATAAAATAACATTTTTTTCTTTATTTTTCTTTCTTTCTACTACTTTCTGTGCAATAGATGAACAACAACAATGGCTACCAATCCCATATTTTGAGCATGTTTAGTACATGTCACGTACATTATTTCATAAAATAACAACTACTTGATCGGACACAATCTTGGGTATGTAAATTAGGGTCAAAGGTCATAAATAATTTATCCTGTATCTTGGTGAATACGTGTCCTATCTTTCCCATATTTTGCACACGTAAAGACCATGTTACAAGGATCATTTCACAAAATAATCTGTTTTGGCTCAGAGGCCATCTTGTCTGTGCAAAGTGGGGTCAAAGGTCATATGTACTTCTTCCTGTATCTTCGTTATGACGTGTAATCTCTATGGGAGGGAATTTTTCTAGATGTGAAAATTGACATGATTGTCTTCATCGACGACTAGCTCACTTACCCTTCTTCTTCCAGATTTTAGTATGTTGTCGCCAATTTGATACTCTTTAAGTTTTGTTCCATCAAAGTTTTAATCGGATGATGTCTTCACCTCGTGAAAATGGATATAATGTAATCTTGTCATCATCTTGTTATCAGTTTACGTGTTATCTCTATGGAAGGGAATTTTTCTGGAAATGAAAATTGACATGACGGTCTTTATTGAGCACTAGTTCACTTACCCTTCGGTGAATTTCTCCCAGATTTTAATATGTTGTAGCTGAGACTTTGGAGACTCTCCAGTTTTTCATACGACGCCGAGATCACGTCAAAAAACTTGGTTGAAATCAAACTTATCTTCGATGTATTGAGATATTTCTTTCTCTCTGCAACTTTCTTTGCAATAACTCAAGAAAAACAGCCCCTATCATCCCCATATTTTGCACATGTTTAGCTCATGTCACTTACATTATTTCATAAAATAACTACTTGATCAGACACCATCTTGGGTATGTAAATTAGGGTCAAAGTTCATAAATGTTTAATCCTGTATCTTGATGAATACATGTCCTATCTTTCCCATATTCTGCACAAGCAAAGACCATGTTACAAGAATCATTTCACAAAATAACCACTTTTTGCTCAGATGCCATCTTCGGTGTCCAAAGTGGGGTCAAAGGTCAAATATACTTCATTCTGTATCTTCGTTAGTGTATACGGAATTCGGTACCAAAGATGGCAGGTCTGACTCAGTCCCTTTTCTAAATGAGAATCGAAACATAACACGACCAATGTCCCTAATCTCAGATGAAAGCTGTATGGTCATGCCTTTTGGGATCAGGACTTAAATCTTTGATTTCCAAAAAGATCGGATCACCTAATTTGTCAGTCTTGACGAATTCCGAGTCTAGTTAGGTGATCCGAGTGTCCTCTCGGATCACCTTCTGTATCTGTACGGATTCTTTGTTAGGTGATCCGAGTATCCTCTCGGATCACCTTCTGTATCTGTACGGATTCTTTGTGTGTTCTTCTTCTTATTTCTGGACAAAAGTTGTGTATGTACTTACTCAAAAAGTTCTCAGAGTATCAATTTCAAACTCATACCATATATGTATCATGTCCCAAAGACGACAAATCTAATGTATCATTGTGATCAGTCGACCGTGACGTCACTATGACGTCATTATATGAAAACACATTCTCATTCATATCCCATTAATGGAATGGAATTTTTCAATGAAATTTACGTCACATATATTTCAAGTTATGCGCATTCTGCTCATATTCTCAAAATTCATATTTTCTTTTAAAACGTGCGCGTACGCGCGCGTTGAAATATTTGTATGCTCAAATCGAGCTCAATTTTTTTTGCACACGTTTCAGACCATTTGGAGCATTTTTTGAAAAATTGAAAAAATTGGACGGACGCGTACGCGCGCGCGCATATACGCACGTACAGCTCATATGCAATAGAAATTTCCACTTTTTTTACACAGATCGGATGCCTGAAATGTCAAAGAATATTTCTACCAAGTTTCAAGTCAATCCGACTCTAAATGACGTCATACTGGCCCGTCAAATTTGAAATTCCGCGCGCGCGTCAATGGCGATATACAGTGCAACAATGCCAAAAAACCGCCAATTTTAAATCCGAATTTACTCGCCAGTATGGACGGTGACCCCCCATTTTCTTGACATATTTTGAAAACTTATGTGTTGAACATGTCATTTCATGGGTTGGCAATGCTGAAAAAATGATGAAAAGATATCAAATTTCTTAATAAATTAAAAAAAGTAAATTTTCAAAATGACGTCATCAAATTTCAAGTTTACTCGAGCGTATCTCACTCATCCTTAGTCAATTTTCACCCAGATTTCAGTATGCTGTAGCTGATTTAATGCTCTATCAGTTATGTAATAAAACAGTTTTGATTAAATGACAGCATGACCTCGTAAAAATGGATTGAAAGTAACCTTGTCGAATTTGACCACTTTACGTGTTATCTCTATGGGAGTGCAGTTTTTCTGGAAATAAAAATTGACATGACTATCTCTATCGAGCACTAGCTCACTTATGCTTCGGTGAATTTCTCCCAGATTTTAATATGATGTAGCTGAGACTTTGGGCTATCGTGATGTACCCTTCGTTTTTTCATACCATGTCGGGATCACGTCAAAAAACGTGGTTGAAATGAAAGCTTATCTTCGATGTATTGAAATATTTCTTTCTGCAACTTTCTTTGCAATAACTCAAGAAAAACATACCCTATCAACACCATATCTTGCACATACTTAGTTCATGCCACGTACATTATTTCATAAAATAACAACTACTTGATCAGACGCCATCTTGGGTATGTAAATTAGGGTCAAAGGTCATAAATGTTTCATCCTGTATCTTGGTGAATACCTGTCCTATCTTTCCTATATTTGCACACGTAAAGACCATGTCACAAGGATCATTTCACAAAATAACCACTTTTTGCTCAGATGCCATCTTGTCTGTGCAAAGTGGGGTCAAAGGTCATATGTACTTCTTTCTTTATCTTCGTTATGACGTGTTATCTCTATGGGAGGGAATTTTCCTAGATGTGAAAAATTGACATGATTGTCTGTATCGAGCACTAGCTCACTCACCCTTCGGTGAATTTCTCCCAGATTTTAATATGTTGTAGCTGAAACTTTGCGCTATCGAAATAAGTCCTCCGTTTTTTCATACGACCTCAAAAGCACGTCGAAAAACTCGGCTAAAGTAATCAAAGCTTAGCTTCATTAGGTGATCCGAGTATCCTCTCGGATCACCTTCTGTATCTGTACGGATTCTTTGTGTGTTCTTCTTCTTATTTCTGGACAAAAGTTGTGTATCTACTTACTCAAAAAGTTCTCAGAGTATCAATTTCAAACTCATACCATATATGTATCATGTCCCAAAGACGACAAATCTAATGTATCATTGTGATCAGTCGACCGTGACGTCACTATGACGTCATTATATGAAAACACATTCTCATTCATATCCCTTTAATGGAATGGAATTTTTCAATGAAATTTACGTCACATATATTTCAAGTTATGCGCATTCCGCTCATATTCTCAAAATTCATATTTTCTTTTAAAACGTGCGCGTACGCGCGCGTTGAAATATTTGTATGCTCAAATCGAGCTCAATTTTTTTTTGCACACGTTTCAGACCATTTGGAGCATTTTTTGAAAAATTGAAAAAATTGGACGGACGCGTACGCGCGCGCGCATATACGCACGTACAGCTCATATGCAATAGAAATTTCCACTTTTTTTACACAGATCGGATGCCTGAAATGTCAAAGAATATTTCTACCAAGTTTCAAGTCAATCCGACTCTAAATGACGTCATACTGGCCCGTCAAATTTGAAATTCCGCGCGCGCGTCAATGGCGATATACAGTGCAACAATGCCAAAAAACCGCAAATTTTAAATCCGAATTTACTCGCCAGGACGGACGGTGACCCCCCATTTTCTTGACATATTTTGAAAACTGATGTGTTGAACATGTCATTTCATGGGTTGGCAATGCTGAAAAAATGATGAAAAGATATCAAATTTCTTAATAAATCAAAAAAAGTAAATTTTCAAAATGACGTCATCAAATTTCAAGTTTACTCGAGCGTATCTCACTCATCCTTAGTCAATTTTCACCCAGATTTCAGTATGCTGTAGCTGATTTAATGCTCTATCAGTTTTTTTAATCAAAAACTTCGCTGGATGAAGTCTTCACCTCGTAAAAATAGAATAAAGGTAACTTTGTCAAATTTGACCCATTTGCGAGTTATCTCTATGGGAGTACAGTTTTTCTTGAAATGAAAATTAACATGACTGTCTTTATCGAGCACTATCTAACTTATCCTACGGTGAATTTCTCCCAGATTTTAATATGTGTTAGCTGAGACTTTGCGCTATCGGGTATGTGTCCTCCGTTTTTTTTTTTTTTTTTTTTCATACGACGTCGAAATCACGTCGAAAAACTTCGCTTAAATTAAAGCTTAGCTTCGATGTATTTTCAAATTTTCTTTCTTTTTGCAAATTTGTTTGCAATAACACATGAAAGACATTCCCTAGTACCCCCATATTTTGCATATGTTTAGTTCATGTGACGTACATTATTTTATAAGGTGACAACTACTTGATGGAACACCATCTTGGGTAGGTAAACTAGGGTCAAAGGTCATAAATGTATCATCCTGTATCTTGGTGAATACATGTCCTATCTTTCCCATATTTTGTACACGCAAAGACCATGTTACAAGAATCATTTCACAAAATAACCACTTTTTGCTCAGATGCCATCTTCGGTGTCCAAAGTGGGGTCAAAGGTCAAATATACTTAATTCTGTATCTTCGTTAGTGTATACGGAATTCGTAACCAAAGATGGCAGGTCTGACTCCCTTTTCTAAATGAGAATCCAAACATAACACGACCAATGTCCCTAATCTCAGATGAAAACTGTATGGTCATGCCTTTTGGGATCAGGACTTAAATCTTTGATTTCCAAAAAGATCGGATCACCTAATTTGTCAGTCTTGACAAATTCCAAGTCTAGTTAGGTGATCCGAGTATCCTTCGGATCACCTTCTGTATCTGTACGGATTCTTTTTCCTTCTTTATTTCTGGACAAAATTTGTGTAGAGATTAGCTCAGAAAGTGCATTGCCTATGAATGTCAAACTTATACCATATATGTATCATGTCCCAAAGACGACGGGTCAAGTAAAATCGTAGTGATCAGTCGACCGTGACGTCACAATGACGTCATTATATGAAAACACATTTTCAATCATATCTCATTAATGGAATGGAATTTTTCAATGAAATTTACGTCACGTAAATTTCAATTCAAGGGAATTCTACTCATGTTTTCAAAATTCATCGCATTGTTAAAACGTGCGCGTACGCGCGCGTTGAAATATTTGTATGCTCCAATCGCGCTCAAATTTTTTTTTGCATACGTTTCAGACCATTTGGAGCATTTTTTGAAAAATTGAAAAAATCGGACGGACGCGTACGCGCGCGCACATATACGCACGCACAGCTCATATACAATAGAAATTTCCCGTTTTTTCACTTTGATCAGATGTCTGAAATGTCAAGGAATATTTCTGCCAAGTTTCAAGTCAATCCGACTCAATATGACGTCATACAGGCCCGTCAAAGTTGAAATTCCGCGCGCACGTCAATGGCGATATACAGTGCAACTATGCAAAAAACCGCCAATTTTAAATCCGATTTTACTCGTCAGGATGGACGGTGACCCCCCATTTTCTTTACATATTCTGAAAGCTGGTGAGTTGTACATGTCATTTCATGGGTTGGCGATGCTGAAAAAATGATTAAAAGATATCAGATTTCTTAATAAAATAAAAAAAGTAAATTTTCAAAACGACGTCACCAAATTTCAGGTTCACTCGAGCGTATCTCACCTATCCTTTGCTAATTTTCTCCCAGATTTCAGTATGTTGTAGCTTATTTAATGTTCTTTTAAAGTTGTATTCACAAAATTTTGGCTGGATGACGTTATCACCTCGTAAAAACGGATTGAAAGTAATGTCAAATTTCACCAGTTTACGTGTTATCTCTGTGGGAGTGCAGTTTTTCTTGGAATGAAAATTGACATGACTACCTTTATCGAGCACTAGCTCACTTACACTACGGTGAATTTCTCCCAGGTTTTAATATGTTGTAGCTGAGACTTTGGGCTATCGCAATAAGTCCTCCATTTTTTCATACGATGTCGGAATTACATTAAAAAACTTGGTTGAAAATAAAGCTTATCTTCGATGTATTGAGATGTTTCTTTCTTTCTGCAACTTTCTTTCCAATAAGTCAAGAAAAACAGCCCCTATCACCCCCAAATTTTGCACATGTTTAGTTCATGTCATGTACATTATTTCATAAAATAACAACTTCTTGATCAGATACCATCTTCGGTATGTAAATTAGGGTCAAAGGTCATAAATGTTTCATCCTGTATCTTGGTGAATACATGTTCTATCTCTCCCATATTTTCCACACGTAAAGACCATGTTACAAGAATCATTTCACAAAGTAACTACTTTTTGCTCGGTGAATTTCTCCCAGATTTTAATATGTTGTAGCTGAGACTTTGGGCTATCGAAAGTGTTTCCTTTATTTTTCATAAGATGTCGGGATTACGTCCAAAAACTTGGTTGAAATTAAAGCTGATCTTCGATGTATTGAGATATTTCTTTCTTTCTGCAACTTTCTTTACAATAACTCAAGAAAAACCCGCCTTATCACCCCCATATTTTGCACATGTTTAGTTCATGTCACGTACATTATTTCATACAATTACAACTACTTGATCAGACGTCATCTTGGGTATGTAAATTTGGGTCAAAGGTCATAAATGTATCATCCTGTATCTTGGTGAATACATGTCCTATCTTTCCCATATTTTGCACACGTAAAGACCATGTTACAAGGATGATTTCACAAAATAACTACTTTTTGCTCAGATGCCATCTTGTCTGTGCAAAGTGGGGTCAAAGGTCAAATATACTTCATTCTGTATCTTCGTTAGTGTATACGGAATTGTGTACCATAGATGGCAGGTCTGACTCCCTTTTCTAAGTGAGAATCCAAACATCACACGGCCAATGTCCACTAAACACAGATGAAACCGGTATGGTCATGCCTATTGGGATCAGGAGACTCAAATCGTTGATTTACGAACAGATCGGATCACCTAATTTGTCAGTCTTGACAAATTCCGAGTCTAGTGTTAAACTTCCCGTTGTCACAAAAAAAAAAAAGATCTTTCTCCTCAAAAGTTGTGTATCGCTAATCTCGGAAAGTGCTCTTCCTATCAATGTCAAAATTATACCATACATGTATCATGTCCCAAAGACGATCCTTCAAATAAAATCATAGTGATTAGTCGACCGTGACGTCACTATGACGTCATTATATGAAAACACATTCTCAATCATATCTCTTTAATGGAATAAAAATGTTCAATGAAATTTACGTCACATATATTTCAAGTCAAGCGCATTCTACTCATATAATAAAAATTCATATTTTCTCTCCAAACGTGCGCGTACGCGCGCGTTGAAATATTTGTATGCTCAAATCGAGCTCAAATTTTTTTTGCACACGTTTCAGACCATTTGGAGCATTTTTTGAAAAATTGAAAAAATCGGACGGACGCGTACGCGCGCGCACATATACGCACGCACAACTCATATGCAATGAAAATTTCCCGTTTTTTCACTTTGATCGCATGTCTGAAATGTCAAGGAATATTTCTACCAAGTTTCAAGTCAATCCCACTCAAAATGACGTCATACGGGTCCGTCAAAATTGAAATTCCGCGCGCGCGTCAATGGCGATATACAGTGCAACAATGCCAATAAACTGCCAATTTTAAATCCGATGTTACTCGTCATGATGGACGGTGACAACCCATTTTCTTTACATATTCTGAAAGCTGATGAGTTGTACATGTCATTTCATGGGTTGGCAATGCTGGAAAAATGATCAAAATTTATAAAATTTCTTAATAAAGTTAAAAAAGTAAATTTTCAAAATGACGTCATCAAATTTCAAGTTCATTCAAGCATATCTCACTTATTTTTTGGTTGATTTTCGTCCAAATTTCAATATGTTGTAGCTTATTAAATGGTCTTTCAGATATGCAATTTGATTGGATGACGGCATCACCTCGTAAAAAGGGATTAAAAGTAACATTGTTAAATTTGACCAGTTTACGTGTTATCTTTATGGGAGTGCAGTTTTTCTGGAAATGAAAACTGACATGACTATCTTTATCGAGCACTAGCTCACTTATGAATTTCTCCCATATTTTAGTATGTTGTAGCTGAGACTTTGGGCTATCGTGAATGTGCCCTTTGTTTTTTCATACGGAGTCGGCATCATGCCCAAAAACTTGGTTGAAATTAAAGCTTATCTTCCATGTATTTTCATATTCCTTTCTTTCTGCAACTTTCTTTGCAATAACTCAAGAAAAACAAGCTCTATCAGCCAAATATTTTGCACATGTTTAGTTTATGTCACGTACATTATTTTATAAAATAACAACTACTTGATCGGGCAACTTCTTGGGTATGTAAATTAGGGTCAAAGGTCAAAAATGTTTCATCCTGTATCTTGGTGAATACTTGTCTTATCTTTCCCATATTTTGCATGCGTAAAGACCATGTTACAAGAATCATTTCACAAAATAACCACTTTTTGCTCAGACGCCATCTTGTCTGTGCAAAGTAGGGTCAAAGGTCATATGTACTTCTTTCTTTATCTTCATTATGACGTGTTATCTCTATGGGAGGGAATTTTTCTAGATGTGAAAATTGACATGATTGTCTTTATCGAGCACTAGCTCACTCACCCTTCGATGAATTTCTCCCAGATTTTAATATGTCGTAGCTGAGACTTTGCGCTATCGTAATACGTCCTCCGTTTTTTCATACGACGTCAAAAGCATGTCGAAAAACTCGGCTTAAATAATCAAAGCTTAGCTTCATTAGGTGATCCGAGTATCCTCTCGGATCACCTTCTGTATCTGTACGGATTCTTTGTTGGTTCTTCTTCTTTATTTCTGGACAAAATTTGTGTAGAGGTTAGCTCAGAAAGTCCTCGTCCTATCAATTTCAAAATTATACCATATATGTATCATGTCCCAAAGACGACAGATCTAATGTATAATACTGATCAGTCGACCGTGACGTCACTATGACGTCATTATATGAAAACACATTCTCAATCATATCTCATTAATGGAATAGAATTTTTCAATGAAATTTACGTCACATATATTTCAAGTTATGCGCATTCTACTCATATTCTCAAAATACATATTTTCTCTTAAAACGCGCGCGTACGCGCGCGTCGAAATATTTGTATGCTCAAATCGAGCTCAAATTTTTTTTGCACACGTTTCAGACCGTTTGGAGCACTTTTTGAAAAATTGAAAAAATTGGACGGACGCGTACGCGCGCGCGCATATACGCACGTATAGCTTATATGCAATAGAAATTTCCACTTTTTTTACACAGATCGGATGTCTGAAATGTCAAGGAATATTTCTGCCAAGTTTCAAGTCAATCCGACTCAATATGACGTCATACGGGCCCGTCGAAGTTGAAAATCCGCGCGCGCGTTAATGGCGATATACCATGCAACAATGCCAAAAAACCGCCAATTTTAAATCCGAGTTTACTCGCCAGGATAGACGGTGACCCCCCATTTTCTTGACATATTTTGAAAACTGATGAGTTGAACATGTCATTTCATGGGTTGGCAATGCTGAAAAAAAGATGAAAAGGTATCAAATTTCTTAATAAATCAAAAAGAGTAAAATTTCAAAATGACGTCATCAAATTTCAAGTTTACTCGAGCGTATCTCACTTATCCTTGGCCAATTTTCACCCAGATTTCAGTATGCTGTAGCTAACTTAATGCTCTATCAGTTCTGTAATAACACAATTTTGATTGAATGACAGCATAACCTCGTAAAAATGGATTGAAAGTAACCTTGTCGAATTTGACCAGTTTACGTGTTATCTCTATGGGAGTGCAGTTTTTCTGGAATGAAAATTGACATGACTGTCCTTTTCGAGCAGTAGCTCACTTATGCTTCGGTGAATTTCTCCCAGATTTTAATATGTTGTAGCTGAGACTTTGGGCTATCGTTAATGTGCCTTTCGTTTTTTCATACGCTGTCGGGATCACGTCAATAAACTTGGTTGAAATTAAAGCTTATATTCGTTGTATTGAAATATTTCTTTCTTTCTGCAACTTTCTTTGCAATAACTCAAAAAAAAAAACATACCCTATCAACACCATATTTTGCACATGCTTAGTTCATGTCACGTTCATTATTTCATAAAATAACAACTACTTGATCAGATGCCATCTTGAGTATGTAAATTAGGGTCAAAGGTCATAAATGTTTCATCCTGTATCTTGGTGAATACATGTTCTATCTTTCCCATATTTTGCACACGTAAAGACCATGTTACAAGGATCATATCACAAAATAACCACTTTTTGCTCAGATGACATCTTGTCTGTGCAAAGTGGGGTCAAAGGTCATATGTACTTCTTTCTTTATCGTCATTATGACGTGTTATCTCTATGGGAGGGAATTTTTCTAGATGTGAAAATTGACATGATTGTCTTTATCGAGCACTAGCTCACTCACCCTTCGATGAATTTCTCCCAGATTTTAATATGTCGTAGCTGAGACTTTGCGCTATCGTAATACGTCCTCCGTTTTTTCATACGACGTCAAAAGCACGTCGAAAAACTCGGCTTAAGTAATCAAAGCTTAGCTTCATTAGGTGATCCGAGTATCCTCTCGGATCACCTTCTGTATCTGTACGGATTCTTTGTTGGTTCTTCTTCTTCTTTATTTCTGGACAAAATTTGTGTAGAGGTTAGCTCAGAAAGTCCTCGTCCTATCAATTTCAAAATTATACCATATATGTATCATGTCCCAAAGACGACAGATCTAATGTAAAATACTGATCAGTCGACCGTGACGTCACTATGACGTCATTATATGAAAACACATTCTCAATCATATCTCATTAATGGAATAGAATTTTTCAATGAAATTTACGTCACATATATTTCAAGTTATGCGCATTCTACTCATATTCTCAAAATTCATATTTTCTCTTAAAACGCGCGCGTACGCGCGCGTCGAAATATTTGTATGCTCAAATCGAGCTCAAATTTTTTTTTGCACACGTTTCAGACCATTTGGAGCACTTTTTGAAAAATTGAAAAAATTGGACGGACGCGTACGCGCGCGCGCATATACGCACGTATAGCTTATATGCAATAGAAATTTCCACTTTTTTTTACACAGATCGGATGTCTGAAATGTCAAGGAATATTTCTGCCAAGTTTCAAGTCAATCCGACTCAATATGACGTCATACGGGCCCGTCGAAGTTGAAAATCCGCGCGCGCGTTAATGGCGATATACAGTGCAACAATGCCAAAAACCGCCAATTTTAAATCCGAGTTTACTCGCCAGGATAGACGGTGACCCCCCATTTTCTTGACATATTTTGAAAACTGATGAGTTGAACATGTCATTTCATGGGTTGGGAATGCTGAAAAAAAGATGAAAAGGTATCAAATTTCTTAATAAATCAAAAAGAGTAAAATTTCAAAATGACGTCATCAAATTTCAAGTTTACTCGAGCGTATCTCACTTATCCTTGGCCAATTTTCACCCAGATTTCAGTATGCTGTAGCTAATTTAATGCTCTATCAGTTATGTAATAACACAATTTTGATTGAATGGCAGCATAACCTCGTAAAAATGGATTGAAAGTAACCTTGTCGAATTTGACCAGTTTACGTGTTATCTCTATGGGAGTGCAGTTTTTCTGGAATGAAAATTGACATGACTGTCCTTTTCGAGCAGTAGCTCACTTATGCTTCGGTGAATTTCTCCCAGATTTTAATATGTTGTAGCTGAGACTTTGGGCTATCGTCAATGTGCCTTTCGTTTTTTCATACGCTGTCGGGATCACGTCAATAAACTTGGTTGAAATTAAAGCTTATATTCGTTGTATTGAAATATTTCTTTCTTTCTGCAACTTTCTTTGCAATAACTCAAGGAAAACATACCCTATCAACACCATATTTTGCACATGCTTAGTTCATGTCACGTTCATTATTTCATAAAATAACAACTACTTGATCAGATGCCATCTTGAGTATGTAAATGAGGGTCAAAGGTCATAAATGTTTCATCCTGTATCTTGGTGAATACATGTTCTATCTTTCCCATATTTTGCACACGTAAAGACCATGTTACAAGGATCATATCACAAAATAACCACTTTTTGCTCAGATGACATCTTGTCTGTGCAAAGTGGGGTCAAAGGTCATATGTACTTCTTTCTTTATCGTCATTATGACGTGTTATCTCTATGGGAGGGAATTTTTCTAGATGTGAAAATTGACATGATTGTCTTTATCGAGCACTAGCTCACTCACCCTTCGATGAATTTCTCCCAGATTTTAATATGTGACAGTGCACCTCAAAACGAACATAAAGTCGCACACACTGATCTTGCGTGAGGACTGAAAATAAGTGAAATGGGTCAACCTAGTCGAACTTGACTTTTTCATATTTTCTGAAAAAGCAGGTCTTCTTTTACATTATGCTAAAATTTGGTATCATAAAACGGGCAGGAAAGTGTGTTTTTTAGCAGTTTATCTTGAACATTTTTGATAGAATAGTGTGATTAGGTGTGTCTTCAGAATCCCTTTTTCATTTCTGAAAAACCTTGTCCACACTCTTCACTTTCAACTCTAATAACTTTTGAAAGAATAGTGCTACTGCTTTGAAAGTTGGCATTAATTATGGACAGAATGTGTTAATGAGGCATGTATAATTTCAGTTTAATCTGATAATCCCTTCATTGTTGTTACTCCAGTGGTTTACTTCCTGTTTTTTGTCCCATTCATCGCACAGCCAGCACGGTTTGGTAAAGATTAAGCGCTTGAATAGACACTGTACTTCAGAGCTTCTTTTCTCAGTTCACACTTTTCCTGAGGTTGTGCTTTCTTTCCAATATTTAGATAGGTTAGGAGAGTCCATTTGATTTGAGTTATACATCATTGTCAAGCTTAAAGTCTGCTCTTTCAGAATATGGTCTGAACTAAAAATTCATGTCTGGCGACTTTTTGTTTGTTTTGAGGTGCACTGTCACATATGTCGTAGCTGAGACTTTGCGCTATCGTAATACGTCCTCCGTTTTTTCATACGACGTCAAAAGCACGTCGAAAAACTCGGCTTAAGTAATCAAAGCTTAGCTTCATTAGGTGATCCGAGTATCCTCTCGGATCACCTTCTGTATCTGTACGGATTCTTTGTTGGTTCTTCTTCTTCTTTATTTCTGGACAAAATTTGTGTAGAGGTTAGCTCAGAAAGTCCTCGTCCTATCAATTTCAAAATTATACCATATATGTATCATGTCCCAAAGACGACAGATCTAATGTATAATACTGATCAGTCGACCGTGACGTCACTATGACGTCATTATATGAAAACACATTCTCAATCATATCTCATTAATGGAATAGAATTTTTCAATGAAATTTACGTCACATATATTTCAAGTTATGCGCATTCTACTCATATTCTCAAAATTCATATTTTCTCTTAAAACGCGCGAGTACGCGCGCGTCGAAATATTTGTATGCTCAAATCGAGCTCAAATTTTTTTTTGCACACGTTTCAGACCATTTGGAGCACTTTTTGAAAAATTAAAAAAATTGGACGGACGCGTACGCGCGCGCGCATATACGCACGTATAGCTTATATGCAATAGAAATTTCCACTTTTTTTACACAGATCGGATGTCTGAAATGTCAAGGAATATTTCTGCCAAGTTTCAAGTCAATCCGACTCAATATGACGTCATACGGGCCCGTCGAAGTTGAAAATGCGCGCGCGCGTTAATGGCGATATACAGTGCAACAATGCCAAAAAACCGCCAATTTTAAATCCGAGTTTACTCGCCAGGATAGACGGTGACCCCCCATTTTCTTGACATATTTTGAAAACTGATGAGTTGAACATGTCATTTCATGGATTGGCAATGCTGAAAAAAAGATGAAAAGGTATCAAATTTCTTAATAAATCAAAAAGAGTAAAATTTCAAAATGACGTCATCAAATTTCAAGTTTACTCGAGCGTATCTCACTTATCCTTGGCCAATTTTCACCCAGATTTCAGTATGCTGTAGCTAATTTAATGCTCTATCAGTTATGTAATAACACAATTTTGATTGAATGGCAGCATATCCTCGTAAAAATGGATTGAAAGTAACCTTGTCGAATTTGACCAGTTTACGTGTTATCTCTATGGGAGTGCAGTTTTTCTTTAATGAAAATTGACATGACTGTCCTTTTCGAGCAGTAGCTCACTTATGCTTCGGTGAATTTCTCCCAGATTTTAATATGTTGTAGCTGAGACTTTGGGCTATCGTCATTGTGCCTTTCGTTTTTTCATACGCTGTCGGGATCACGTCAATAAACTTGGTTGAAATTAAAGCTTATATTCGTTGTATTGAAATATTTCTTTCTTTCTGCAACTTTCTTTGCAATAACTCAAGAAAAACATACCCTATCAACACCATATTTTGCACATGCTTAGTTCATGTCACGTTCATTATTTCATAAAATAACAACTACTTGATCAGATGCCATCTTGAGTATGTAAATTAGGGTCAAAGGTCATAAATGTTTCATCCTGTATCTTGGTGAATACATGTTCTATCTTTCCCATATTTTGCACACGTAAAGACCATGTTACAAGGATCATATCACAAAATAACCACTTTTTGCTCAGATGACATCTTGTCTGTGCAAAGTGGGGTCAAAGGTCATATGTACTTCTTTCTTTATCGTCATTATGACGTGTTATCTCTATGGGAGGGAATTTTTCTAGATGTGAAAATTGACATGATTGTCTTTATCGAGCACTAGCTCACTCACCCTTCGATGAATTTCTCCCAGATTTTAATATGTGACAGTGCACCTCAAAACGAACATAAAGTCGCACACACTGATCTTGCGTGAGGACTGAAAATAAGTGAAATGGGTCAACCTAGTCGAACTTGACTTTTTCATATTTTCTGAAAGAGCAGGTCTTCTTTTACATTATGCTAAAATTTGGTATCATAAAACGGGCAGGAAAGTGTGTTTTTTAGCAGTTTATCTTGAACATTTTTGATAGAATAGTGTGATTAGGTGTGTCTTCAGAATCCCTTTTTCATTTCTGAAAAACCTTGTCCACACTCTTCACTTTCAACTCTAATAACTTTTGAAAGAATAGTGCTACTGCTTTGAAAGTTGGCATTAATTATGGACAGAATGTGTTAATGAGGCATGCTTAATTTCAGTTTAATCTGATAATCCCTTCATTGTTGTTACTCCAGTGGTTTACTTCCTGTTTTTTGTCCCATTCATCGCACAGCCAGCACGGTTTGGTAAAGATTAAGCGCTTGAATAGACACTGTACTTCAGAGCTTCTTTTCTCAGTTCACACTTTTCCTGAGGTTGTGCTTTCTTTCCAATATTTAGATAGGTTAGGAGAGTCCATTTGATTTGAGTTATACATCATTGTCAAGCTTAAAGTCTGCTCTTTCAGAATATGGTCTTAACTAAAAATTTATGTCTGGCGACTTTTTGTTTGTTTTGAGGTGCACTGTCACATATGTCGTAGCTGAGACTTTGCGCTATCGTAATACGTCCTCCGTTTTTTCATACGACGTCAAAAGCACGTCGAAAAACTCGGCTTAAGTAATCAAAGCTTAGCTTCATTAGGTGATCCGAGTATCCTCTCGGATCACCTTCTGTATCTGTACGGATTCTTTGTTGGTTCTTCTTCTTCTTTATTTCTGGACAAAATTTGTGTAGAGGTTAGCTCAGAAAGTCCTCGTCCTATCAATTTCAAAATTATACCATATATGTATCATGTCCCAAAGACGACAGATCTAATGTATAATACTGATCAGTCGACCGTGACGTCACTATGACGTCATTATATGAAAACACATTCTCAATCATATCTCATTAATGGAATAGAATTTTTCAATGAAATTTACGTCACATATATTTCAAGTTATGCGCATTCTACTCATATTCTCAAAATACATATTTTCTCTTAAAACGCGCGCGTACGCGCGCGTCGAAATATTTGTATGCTCAAATCGAGCTCAAATTTTTTTTGCACACGTTTCAGACCGTTTGGAGCACTTTTTGAAAAATTGAAAAAATTGGACGGACGCGTACGCGCGCGCGCATATACGCACGTATAGCTTATATGCAATATAAATTTCCATTTTTTTTACACAGATCGGATGTCTGAAATGTCAAGGAATATTTCTGCCAAGTTTCAAGTCAATCCGACTCAATATGATGTCATACGGGCCCGTCGAAGTTGAAAATCCGCGCGCGCGTTAATGGCGATATACAGTGCAACAATGCCAAAAAACCGCCAATTTTAAATCCGAGTTTACTCGCCAGGATAGACGGTGACCCCCCATTTTCTTGACATATTTTGAAAACTGATGAGTTGAACATGTCATTTCATGGGTTGGCAATGCTGAAAAAAAGATGAAAAGGTATCAAATTTCTTAATAAATCAAAAAGAGTAAAATTTCAAAATGACGTCATCAAATTTCAAGTTTACTCGAGCGTATCTCACTTATCCTTGGCCAATTTTCACCCAGATTTCAGTATGCTGTAGCTAACTTAATGCTCTATCAGTTCTGTAATAACACAATTTTGATTGAATGACAGCATAACCTCGTAAAAATGGATTGAAAGTAACCTTGTCGAATTTGACCAGTTTACGTGTTATCTCTATGGGAGTGCAGTTTTTCTGGAATGAAAATTGACATGACTGTCCTTTTCGAGCAGTAGCTCACTTATGCTTCGGTGAATTTCTCCCAGATTTTAATATGTTGTAGCTGAGACTTTGGGCTATCGTTAATGTGGCTTTCGTTTTTTCATACGCTGTCGGGATCACGTCAATAAACTTGGTTGAAATTAAAGCTTATATTCGTTGTATTGAAATATTTCTTTCTTTCTGCAACTTTCTTTGCAATAACTCAAAAAAAAACATACCCTATCAACACCATATTTTGCACATGCTTAGTTCATGTCACGTTCATTATTTCATAAAATAACAACTACTTGATCAGATGCCATCTTGAGTATGTAAATTAGGGTCAAAGGTCATAAATGTTTCATCCTGTATCTTGGTGAATACATGTTCTATCTTTCCCATATTTTGCACACGTAAAGACCATGTTACAAGGATCATATCACAAAATAACCACTTTTTGCTCAGATGACATCTTGTCTGTGCAAAGTGGGGTCAAAGGTCATATGTACTTCTTTCTTTATCGTCATTATGACGTGTTATCTCTATGGGAGGGAATTTTTCTAGATGTGAAAATTGACATGATTGTCTTTATCGAGCACTAGCTCACTCACCCTTCGATGAATTTCTCCCAGATTTTAATATGTCGTAGCTGAGACTTTGCGCTATCGTAGTACGTCCTCCGTTTTTTCATACGACGTCAAAAGCACGTCGAAAAACTCGGCTTAAGTAATCAAAGCTTAGCTTCATTAGGTGATCCGAGTATCCTCTCGGATCACCTTCTGTATCTGTACGGATTCTTTGTTGGTTCTTCTTCTTCTTTATTTCTGGACAAAATTTGTGTAGAGGTTAGCTCAGAAAGTCCTCGTCCTATCAATTTCAAAATTATACCATATATGTATCATGTCCCAAAGACGACAGATCTAATGTAAAATACTGATCAGTCGACCGTGACGTCACTATGACGTCATTATATGAAAACACATTCTCAATCATATCTCATTAATGGAATAGAATTTTTCAATGAAATTTACGTCACATATATTTCAAGTTATGCGCATTCTACTCATATTCTCAAAATTCATATTTTCTCTTAAAACGCGCGCGTACGCGCGCGTCGAAATATTTGTATGCTCAAATCGAGCTCAATTTTTTTTTTGCACACGTTTCAGACCATTTGGAGCACTTTTTGAAAAATTGAAAAAATTGGACGGACGCGTACGCGCGCGCGCATATACGCACGTATAGCTTATATGCAATAGAAATTTCCACTTTTTTTACACAGATCGGATGTCTGAAATGTCAAGGAATATTTCTGCCAAGTTTCAAGTCAATCCGACTCAATATGACGTCATACGGGCCCGTCGAAGTTGAAAATCCGCGCGCGCGTTAATGGCGATATACAGTGCAACAATGCCAAAAACCGCCAATTTTAAATCCGAGTTTACTCGCCAGGATAGACGGTGACCCCCCATTTTCTTGACATATTTTGAAAACTGATGAGTTGAACATGTCATTTCATGGGTTGGGAATGCTGAAAAAAAGATGAAAAGGTATCAAATTTCTTAATAAATCAAAAAGAGTAAAATTTCAAAATGACGTCATCAAATTTCAAGTTTACTCGAGCGTATCTCACTTATCCTTGGCCAATTTTCACCCAGATTTCAGTATGCTGTAGCTAATTTAATGCTCTATCAGTTATGTAATAACACAATTTTGATTGAATGGCAGCATAACCTCGTAAAAATGGATTGAAAGTAACCTTGTCGAATTTGACCAGTTTACGTGTTATCTCTATGGGAGTGCAGTTTTTCTGGAATGAAAATTGACATGACTGTCCTTTTCGAGCAGTAGCTCACTTATGCTTCGGTGAATTTCTCCCAGATTTTAATATGTTGTAGCTGAGACTTTGGGCTATCGTCAATGTGCCTTTCGTTTTTTCATACGCTGTCGGGATCACGTCAATAAACTTGGTTGAAATTAAAGCTTATATTCGTTGTATTGAAATATTTCTTTCTTTCTGCAACTTTCTTTGCAATAACTCAAGGAAAACATACCCTATCAACACCATATTTTGCACATGCTTAGTTCATGTCACGTTCATTATTTCATAAAATAACAACTACTTGATCAGATGCCATCTTGAGTATGTAAATGAGGGTCAAAGGTCATAAATGTTTCATCCTGTATCTTGGTGAATACATGTTCTATCTTTCCCATATTTTGCACACGTAAAGACCATGTTACAAGGATCATATCACAAAATAACCACTTTTTGCTCAGATGACATCTTGTCTGTGCAAAGTGGGGTCAAAGGTCATATGTACTTCTTTCTTTATCGTCATTATGACGTGTTATCTCTATGGGAGGGAATTTTTCTAGATGTGAAAATTGACATGATTGTCTTTATCGAGCACTAGCTCACTCACCCTTCGATGAATTTCTCCCAGATTTTAATATGTGACAGTGCACCTCAAAACGAACATAAAGTCGCACACACTGATCTTGCGTGAGGACTGAAAATAAGTGAAATGGGTCAACCTAGTCGAACTTGACTTTTTCATATTTTCTGAAAGAGCAGGTCTTCTTTTACATTATGCTAAAATTTGGTATCATAAAACGGGCAGGAAAGTGTGTTTTTTAGCAGTTTATCTTGAACATTTTTGATAGAATAGTGTGATTAGGTGTGTCTTCAGAATCCCTTTTTCATTTCTGAAAAACCTTGTCCACACTCTTCACTTTCAACTCTAATAACTTTTGAAAGAATAGTGCTACTGCTTTGAAAGTTGGCATTAATTATGGACAGAATGTGTTAATGAGGCATGCTTAATTTCAGTTTAATCTGATAATCCCTTCATTGTTGTTACTCCAGTGGTTTACTTCCTGTTTTTTGTCCCATTCATCGCACAGCCAGCACGGTTTGGTAAAGATTAAGCGCTTGAATAGACACTGTACTTCAGAGCTTCTTTTCTCAGTTCACACTTTTCCTGAGGTTGTGCTTTCTTTCCAATATTTAGATAGGTTAGGAGAGTCCATTTGATTTGAGTTATACATCATTGTCAAGCTTAAAGTCTGCTCTTTCAGAATATGGTCTGAACTAAAAATTCATGTCTGGCGACTTTTTGTTTGTTTTGAGGTGCACTGTCACATATGTCGTAGCTGAGACTTTGCGCTATCGTAATACGTCCTCCGTTTTTTCATACGACGTCAAAAGCACGTCGAAAAACTCGGCTTAAGTAATCAAAGCTTAGCTTCATTAGGTGATCCGAGTATCCTCTCGGATCACCTTCTGTATCTGTACGGATTCTTTGTTGGTTCTTCTTCTTCTTTATTTCTGGACAAAATTTGTGTAGAGGTTAGCTCAGAAAGTCCTCGTCCTATCAATTTCAAAATTATACCATATATGTATCATGTCCCAAAGACGACAGATCTAATGTATAATACTGATCAGTCGACCGTGACGTCACTATGACGTCATTATATGAAAACACATTCTCAATCATATCTCATTAATGGAATAGAATTTTTCAATGAAATTTACGTCACATATATTTCAAGTTATGCGCATTCTACTCATATTCTCAAAATTCATATTTTCTCTTAAAACGCGCGAGTACGCGCGCGTCGAAATATTTGTATGCTCAAATCGAGCTCAAATTTTTTTTTGCACACGTTTCAGACCATTTGGAGCACTTTTTGAAAAATTAAAAAAATTGGACGGACGCGTACGCGCGCGCGCATATACGCACGTATAGCTTATATGCAATAGAAATTTCCACTTTTTTTACACAGATCGGATGTCTGAAATGTCAAGGAATATTTCTGCCAAGTTTCAAGTCAATCCGACTCAATATGACGTCATACGGGCCCGTCGAAGTTGAAAATCCGCGCGCGCGTTAATGGCGATATACAGTGCAACAATGCCAAAAAACCGCCAATTTTAAATCCGAGTTTACTCGCCAGGATAGACGGTGACCCCCCATTTTCTTGACATATTTTGAAAACTGATGAGTTGAACATGTCATTTCATGGATTGGCAATGCTGAAAAAAAGATGAAAAGGTATCAAATTTCTTAATAAATCAAAAAGAGTAAAATTTCAAAATGACGTCATCAAATTTCAAGTTTACTCGAGCGTATCTCACTTATCCTTGGCCAATTTTCACCCAGATTTCAGTATGCTGTAGCTAATTTAATGCTCTATCAGTTATGTAATAACACAATTTTGATTGAATGGCAGCATATCCTCGTAAAAATGGATTGAAAGTAACCTTGTCGAATTTGACCAGTTTACGTGTTATCTCTATGGGAGTGCAGTTTTTCTTTAATGAAAATTGACATGACTGTCCTTTTCGAGCAGTAGCTCACTTATGCTTCGGTGAATTTCTCCCAGATTTTAATATGTTGTAGCTGAGACTTTGGGCTATCGTCATTGTGCCTTTCGTTTTTTCATACGCTGTCGGGATCACGTCAATAAACTTGGTTGAAATTAAAGCTTATATTCGTTGTATTGAAATATTTCTTTCTTTCTGCAACTTTCTTTGCAATAACTCAAGAAAAACATACCCTATCAACACCATATTTTGCACATGCTTAGTTCATGTCACGTTCATTATTTCATAAAATAACAACTACTTGATCAGATGCCATCTTGAGTATGTAAATGAGGGTCAAAGGTCATAAATGTTTCATCCTGTATCTTGGTGAATACATGTTCTATCTTTCCCATATTTTGCACACGTAAAGACCATGTTACAAGGATCATATCACAAAATAACCACTTTTTGCTCAGATGACATCTTGTCTGTGCAAAGTGGGGTCAAAGGTCATATGTACTTCTTTTTTTATCGTCATTATGACGTGTTATCTCTATGGGAGGGAATTTTTCTAGATGTGAAAATTGACATGATTGTCTTTATCGAGCACTAGCTCACTCACCCTTCGATGAATTTCTCCCAGATTTTAATATGTGACAGTGCACCTCAAAACGAACATAAAGTCGCACACACTGATCTTGCGTGAGGACTGAAAATAAGTGAAATGGGTCAACCTAGTCGAACTTGACTTTTTCATATTTTCTGAAAGAGCAGGTCTTCTTTTACATTATGCTAAAATTTGGTATCATAAAACGGGCAGGAAAGTGTGTTTTTTAGCAGTTTATCTTGAACATTTTTGATAGAATAGTGTGATTAGGTGTGTCTTCAGAATCCCTTTTTCATTTCTGAAAAACCTTGTCCACACTCTTCACTTTCAACTCTAATAACTTTTGAAAGAATAGTGCTACTGCTTTGAAAGTTGGCATTAATTATGGACAGAATGTGTTAATGAGGCATGCTTAATTTCAGTTTAATCTGATAATCCCTTCATTGTTGTTACTCCAGTGGTTTACTTCCTGTTTTTTGTCCCATTCATCGCACAGCCAGCACGGTTTGGTAAAGATTAAGCGCTTGAATAGACACTGTACTTCAGAGCTTCTTTTCTCAGTTCACACTTTTCCTGAGGTTGTGCTTTCTTTCCAATATTTAGATAGGTTAGGAGAGTCCATTTGATTTGAGTTATACATCATTGTCAAGCTTAAAGTCTGCTCTTTCAGAATATGGTCTGAACTAAAAATTCATGTCTGGCGACTTTTTGTTTGTTTTGAGGTGCACTGTCACATATGTCGTAGCTGAGACTTTGCGCTATCGTAATACGTCCTCCGTTTTTTCATACGACGTCAAAAGCACGTCGAAAAACTCGGCTTAAGTAATCAAAGCTTAGCTTCATTAGGTGATCCGAGTATCCTCTCGGATCACCTTCTGTATCTGTACGGATTCTTTGTTGGTTCTTCTTCTTCTTTATTTCTGGACAAAATTTGTGTAGAGGTTAGCTCAGAAAGTCCTCGTCCTATCAATTTCAAAATTATACCATATATGTATCATGTCCCAAAGACGACAGATCTAATGTATAATACTGATCAGTCGACCGTGACGTCACTATGACGTCATTATATGAAAACACATTCTCAATCATATCTCATTAATGGAATAGAATTTTTCAATGAAATTTACGTCACATATATTTCAAGTTATGCGCATTCTACTCATATTCTCAAAATTCATATTTTCTCTTAAAACGCGCGAGTACGCGCGCGTCGAAATATTTGTATGCTCAAATCGAGCTCAAATTTTTTTTTGCACACGTTTCAGACCATTTGGAGCACTTTTTGAAAAATTAAAAAAATTGGACGGACGCGTACGCGCGCGCGCATATACGCACGTATAGCTTATATGCAATAGAAATTTCCACTTTTTTTACACAGATCGGATGTCTGAAATGTCAAGGAATATTTCTGCCAAGTTTCAAGTCAATCCGACTCAATATGACGTCATACGGGCCCGTCGAAGTTGAAAATCCGCGCGCGCGTTAATGGCGATATACAGTGCAACAATGCCAAAAAACCGCCAATTTTAAATCCGAGTTTACTCGCCAGGATAGACGGTGACCCCCCATTTTCTTGACATATTTTGAAAACTGATGAGTTGAACATGTCATTTCATGGATTGGCAATGCTGAAAAAAAGATGAAAAGGTATCAAATTTCTTAATAAATCAAAAAGAGTAAAATTTCAAAATGACGTCATCAAATTTCAAGTTTACTCGAGCGTATCTCACTTATCCTTGGCCAATTTTCACCCAGATTTCAGTATGCTGTAGCTAATTTAATGCTCTATCAGTTATGTAATAACACAATTTTGATTGAATGGCAGCATATCCTCGTAAAAATGGATTGAAAGTAACCTTGTCGAATTTGACCAGTTTACGTGTTATCTCTATGGGAGTGCAGTTTTTCTTTAATGAAAATTGACATGACTGTCCTTTTCGAGCAGTAGCTCACTTATGCTTCGGTGAATTTCTCCCAGATTTTAATATGTTGTAGCTGAGACTTTGGGCTATCGTCATTGTGCCTTTCGTTTTTTCATACGCTGTCGGGATCACGTCAATAAACTTGGTTGAAATTAAAGCTTATATTCGTTGTATTGAAATATTTCTTTCTTTCTGCAACTTTCTTTGCAATAACTCAAGAAAAACATACCCTATCAACACCATATTTTGCACATGCTTAGTTCATGTCACGTTCATTATTTCATAAAATAACAACTACTTGATCAGATGCCATCTTGAGTATGTAAATGAGGGTCAAAGGTCATAAATGTTTCATCCTGTATCTTGGTGAATACATGTTCTATCTTTCCCATATTTTGCACACGTAAAGACCATGTTACAAGGATCATATCACAAAATAACCACTTTTTGCTCAGATGACATCTTGTCTGTGCAAAGTGGGGTCAAAGGTCATATGTACTTCTTTCTTTATCGTCATTATGACGTGTTATCTCTATGGGAGGGAATTTTTCTAGATGTGAAAATTGACATGATTGTCTTTATCGAGCACTAGCTCACTCACCCTTCGATGAATTTCTCCCAGATTTTAATATGTGACAGTGCACCTCAAAACGAACATAAAGTCGCACACACTGATCTTGCGTGAGGACTGAAAATAAGTGAAATGGGTCAACCTAGTCGAACTTGACTTTTTCATATTTTCTGAAAGAGCAGGTCTTCTTTTACATTATGCTAAAATTTGGTATCATAAAACGGGCAGGAAAGTGTGTTTTTTAGCAGTTTATCTTGAACATTTTTGATAGAATAGTGTGATTAGGTGTGTCTTCAGAATCCCTTTTTCATTTCTGAAAAACCTTGTCCACACTCTTCACTTTCAACTCTAATAACTTTTGAAAGAATAGTGCTACTGCTTTGAAAGTTGGCATTAATTATGGACAGAATGTGTTAATGAGGCATGCTTAATTTCAGTTTAATCTGATAATCCCTTCATTGTTGTTACTCCAGTGGTTTACTTCCTGTTTTTTGTCCCATTCATCGCACAGCCAGCACGGTTTGGTAAAGATTAAGCGCTTGAATAGACACTGTACTTCAGAGCTTCTTTTCTCAGTTCACACTTTTCCTGAGGTTGTGCTTTCTTTCCAATATTTAGATAGGTTAGGAGAGTCCATTTGATTTGAGTTATACATCATTGTCAAGCTTAAAGTCTGCTCTTTCAGAATATGGTCTGAACTAAAAATTCATGTCTGGCGACTTTTTGTTTGTTTTGAGGTGCACTGTCACATATGTCGTAGCTGAGACTTTGCGCTATCGTAATACGTCCTCCGTTTTTTCATACGACGTCAAAAGCACGTCGAAAAACTCGGCTTAAGTAATCAAAGCTTAGCTTCATTAGGTGATCCGAGTATCCTCTCGGATCACCTTCTGTATCTGTACGGATTCTTTGTTGGTTCTTCTTCTTCTTTATTTCTGGACAAAATTTGTGTAGAGGTTAGCTCAGAAAGTCCTCGTCCTATCAATTTCAAAATTATACCATATATGTATCATGTCCCAAAGACGACAGATCTAATGTATAATACTGATCAGTCGACCGTGACGTCACTATGACGTCATTATATGAAAACACATTCTCAATCATATCTCATTAATGGAATAGAATTTTTCAATGAAATTTACGTCACATATATTTCAAGTTATGCGCATTCTACTCATATTCTCAAAATTCATATTTTCTCTTAAAACGCGCGAGTACGCGCGCGTCGAAATATTTGTATGCTCAAATCGAGCTCAAATTTTTTTTTGCACACGTTTCAGACCATTTGGAGCACTTTTTGAAAAATTAAAAAAATTGGACGGACGCGTACGCGCGCGCGCATATACGCACGTATAGCTTATATGCAATAGAAATTTCCACTTTTTTTACACAGATCGGATGTCTGAAATGTCAAGGAATATTTCTGCCAAGTTTCAAGTCAATCCGACTCAATATGACGTCATACGGGCCCGTCGAAGTTGAAAATCCGCGCGCGCGTTAATGGCGATATACAGTGCAACAATGCCAAAAAACCGCCAATTTTAAATCCGAGTTTACTCGCCAGGATAGACGGTGACCCCCCATTTTCTTGACATATTTTGAAAACTGATGAGTTGAACATGTCATTTCATGGATTGGCAATGCTGAAAAAAAGATGAAAAGGTATCAAATTTCTTAATAAATCAAAAAGAGTAAAATTTCAAAATGACGTCATCAAATTTCAAGTTTACTCGAGCGTATCTCACTTATCCTTGGCCAATTTTCACCCAGATTTCAGTATGCTGTAGCTAATTTAATGCTCTATCAGTTATGTAATAACACAATTTTGATTGAATGGCAGCATATCCTCGTAAAAATGGATTGAAAGTAACCTTGTCGAATTTGACCAGTTTACGTGTTATCTCTATGGGAGTGCAGTTTTTCTTTAATGAAAATTGACATGACTGTCCTTTTCGAGCAGTAGCTCACTTATGCTTCGGTGAATTTCTCCCAGATTTTAATATGTTGTAGCTGAGACTTTGGGCTATCGTCATTGTGCCTTTCGTTTTTTCATACGCTGTCGGGATCACGTCAATAAACTTGGTTGAAATTAAAGCTTATATTCGTTGTATTGAAATATTTCTTTCTTTCTGCAACTTTCTTTGCAATAACTCAAGAAAAACATACCCTATCAACACCATATTTTGCACATGCTTAGTTCATGTCACGTTCATTATTTCATAAAATAACAACTACTTGATCAGATGCCATCTTGAGTATGTAAATGAGGGTCAAAGGTCATAAATGTTTCATCCTGTATCTTGGTGAATACATGTTCTATCTTTCCCATATTTTGCACACGTAAAGACCATGTTACAAGGATCATATCACAAAATAACCACTTTTTGCTCAGATGACATCTTGTCTGTGCAAAGTGGGGTCAAAGGTCATATGTACTTCTTTCTTTATCGTCATTATGACGTGTTATCTCTATGGGAGGGAATTTTTCTAGATGTGAAAATTGACATGATTGTCTTTATCGAGCACTAGCTCACTCACCCTTCGATGAATTTCTCCCAGATTTTAATATGTGACAGTGCACCTCAAAACGAACATAAAGTCGCACACACTGATCTTGCGTGAGGACTGAAAATAAGTGAAATGGGTCAACCTAGTCGAACTTGACTTTTTCATATTTTCTGAAAGAGCAGGTCTTCTTTTACATTATGCTAAAATTTGGTATCATAAAACGGGCAGGAAAGTGTGTTTTTTAGCAGTTTATCTTGAACATTTTTGATAGAATAGTGTGATTAGGTGTGTCTTCAGAATCCCTTTTTCATTTCTGAAAAACCTTGTCCACACTCTTCACTTTCAACTCTAATAACTTTTGAAAGAATAGTGCTACTGCTTTGAAAGTTGGCATTAATTATGGACAGAATGTGTTAATGAGGCATGCTTAATTTCAGTTTAATCTGATAATCCCTTCATTGTTGTTACTCCAGTGGTTTACTTCCTGTTTTTTGTCCCATTCATCGCACAGCCAGCACGGTTTGGTAAAGATTAAGCGCTTGAATAGACACTGTACTTCAGAGCTTCTTTTCTCAGTTCACACTTTTCCTGAGGTTGTGCTTTCTTTCCAATATTTAGATAGGTTAGGAGAGTCCATTTGATTTGAGTTATACATCATTGTCAAGCTTAAAGTCTGCTCTTTCAGAATATGGTCTGAACTAAAAATTCATGTCTGGCGACTTTTTGTTTGTTTTGAGGTGCACTGTCACATATGTCGTAGCTGAGACTTTGCGCTATCGTAATACGTCCTCCGTTTTTTCATACGACGTCAAAAGCACGTCGAAAAACTCGGCTTAAGTAATCAAAGCTTAGCTTCATTAGGTGATCCGAGTATCCTCTCGGATCACCTTCTGTATCTGTACGGATTCTTTGTTGGTTCTTCTTCTTCTTTATTTCTGGACAAAATTTGTGTAGAGGTTAGCTCAGAAAGTCCTCGTCCTATCAATTTCAAAATTATACCATATATGTATCATGTCCCAAAGACGACAGATCTAATGTATAATACTGATCAGTCGACCGTGACGTCACTATGACGTCATTATATGAAAACACATTCTCAATCATATCTCATTAATGGAATAGAATTTTTCAATGAAATTTACGTCACATATATTTCAAGTTATGCGCATTCTACTCATATTCTCAAAATACATATTTTCTCTTAAAACGCGCGCGTACGCGCGCGTCGAAATATTTGTATGCTCAAATCGAGCTCAAATTTTTTTTGCACACGTTTCAGACCGTTTGGAGCACTTTTTGAAAAATTGAAAAAATTGGACGGACGCGTACGCGCGCGCGCATATACGCACGTATAGCTTATATGCAATATAAATTTCCATTTTTTTTACACAGATCGGATGTCTGAAATGTCAAGGAATATTTCTGCCAAGTTTCAAGTCAATCCGACTCAATATGATGTCATACGGGCCCGTCGAAGTTGAAAATCCGCGCGCGCGTTAATGGCGATATACAGTGCAACAATGCCAAAAAACCGCCAATTTTAAATCCGAGTTTACTCGCCAGGATAGACGGTGACCCCCCATTTTCTTGACATATTTTGAAAACTGATGAGTTGAACATGTCATTTCATGGGTTGGCAATGCTGAAAAAAAGATGAAAAGGTATCAAATTTCTTAATAAATCAAAAAGAGTAAAATTTCAAAATGACGTCATCAAATTTCAAGTTTACTCGAGCGTATCTCACTTATCCTTGGCCAATTTTCACCCAGATTTCAGTATGCTGTAGCTAACTTAATGCTCTATCAGTTCTGTAATAACACAATTTTGATTGAATGACAGCATAACCTCGTAAAAATGGATTGAAAGTAACCTTGTCGAATTTGACCAGTTTACGTGTTATCTCTATGGGAGTGCAGTTTTTCTGGAATGAAAATTGACATGACTGTCCTTTTCGAGCAGTAGCTCACTTATGCTTCGGTGAATTTCTCCCAGATTTTAATATGTTGTAGCTGAGACTTTGGGCTATCGTTAATGTGGCTTTCGTTTTTTCATACGCTGTCGGGATCACGTCAATAAACTTGGTTGAAATTAAAGCTTATATTCGTTGTATTGAAATATTTCTTTCTTTCTGCAACTTTCTTTGCAATAACTCAAAAAAAAACATACCCTATCAACACCATATTTTGCACATGCTTAGTTCATGTCACGTTCATTATTTCATAAAATAACAACTACTTGATCAGATGCCATCTTGAGTATGTAAATTAGGGTCAAAGGTCATAAATGTTTCATCCTGTATCTTGGTGAATACATGTTCTATCTTTCCCATATTTTGCACACGTAAAGACCATGTTACAAGGATCATATCACAAAATAACCACTTTTTGCTCAGATGACATCTTGTCTGTGCAAAGTGGGGTCAAAGGTCATATGTACTTCTTTCTTTATCGTCATTATGACGTGTTATCTCTATGGGAGGGAATTTTTCTAGATGTGAAAATTGACATGATTGTCTTTATCGAGCACTAGCTCACTCACCCTTCGATGAATTTCTCCCAGATTTTAATATGTCGTAGCTGAGACTTTGCGCTATCGTAGTACGTCCTCCGTTTTTTCATACGACGTCAAAAGCACGTCGAAAAACTCGGCTTAAGTAATCAAAGCTTAGCTTCATTAGGTGATCCGAGTATCCTCTCGGATCACCTTCTGTATCTGTACGGATTCTTTGTTGGTTCTTCTTCTTCTTTATTTCTGGACAAAATTTGTGTAGAGGTTAGCTCAGAAAGTCCTCGTCCTATCAATTTCAAAATTATACCATATATGTATCATGTCCCAAAGACGACAGATCTAATGTAAAATACTGATCAGTCGACCGTGACGTCACTATGACGTCATTATATGAAAACACATTCTCAATCATATCTCATTAATGGAATAGAATTTTTCAATGAAATTTACGTCACATATATTTCAAGTTATGCGCATTCTACTCATATTCTCAAAATTCATATTTTCTCTTAAAACGCGCGCGTACGCGCGCGTCGAAATATTTGTATGCTCAAATCGAGCTCAATTTTTTTTTTGCACACGTTTCAGACCATTTGGAGCACTTTTTGAAAAATTGAAAAAATTGGACGGACGCGTACGCGCGCGCGCATATACGCACGTATAGCTTATATGCAATAGAAATTTCCACTTTTTTTACACAGATCGGATGTCTGAAATGTCAAGGAATATTTCTGCCAAGTTTCAAGTCAATCCGACTCAATATGACGTCATACGGGCCCGTCGAAGTTGAAAATCCGCGCGCGCGTTAATGGCGATATACAGTGCAACAATGCCAAAAACCGCCAATTTTAAATCCGAGTTTACTCGCCAGGATAGACGGTGACCCCCCATTTTCTTGACATATTTTGAAAACTGATGAGTTGAACATGTCATTTCATGGGTTGGGAATGCTGAAAAAAAGATGAAAAGGTATCAAATTTCTTAATAAATCAAAAAGAGTAAAATTTCAAAATGACGTCATCAAATTTCAAGTTTACTCGAGCGTATCTCACTTATCCTTGGCCAATTTTCACCCAGATTTCAGTATGCTGTAGCTAATTTAATGCTCTATCAGTTATGTAATAACACAATTTTGATTGAATGGCAGCATAACCTCGTAAAAATGGATTGAAAGTAACCTTGTCGAATTTGACCAGTTTACGTGTTATCTCTATGGGAGTGCAGTTTTTCTGGAATGAAAATTGACATGACTGTCCTTTTCGAGCAGTAGCTCACTTATGCTTCGGTGAATTTCTCCCAGATTTTAATATGTTGTAGCTGAGACTTTGGGCTATCGTCAATGTGCCTTTCGTTTTTTCATACGCTGTCGGGATCACGTCAATAAACTTGGTTGAAATTAAAGCTTATATTCGTTGTATTGAAATATTTCTTTCTTTCTGCAACTTTCTTTGCAATAACTCAAGGAAAACATACCCTATCAACACCATATTTTGCACATGCTTAGTTCATGTCACGTTCATTATTTCATAAAATAACAACTACTTGATCAGATGCCATCTTGAGTATGTAAATGAGGGTCAAAGGTCATAAATGTTTCATCCTGTATCTTGGTGAATACATGTTCTATCTTTCCCATATTTTGCACACGTAAAGACCATGTTACAAGGATCATATCACAAAATAACCACTTTTTGCTCAGATGACATCTTGTCTGTGCAAAGTGGGGTCAAAGGTCATATGTACTTCTTTCTTTATCGTCATTATGACGTGTTATCTCTATGGGAGGGAATTTTTCTAGATGTGAAAATTGACATGATTGTCTTTATCGAGCACTAGCTCACTCACCCTTCGATGAATTTCTCCCAGATTTTAATATGTGACAGTGCACCTCAAAACGAACATAAAGTCGCACACACTGATCTTGCGTGAGGACTGAAAATAAGTGAAATGGGTCAACCTAGTCGAACTTGACTTTTTCATATTTTCTGAAAGAGCAGGTCTTCTTTTACATTATGCTAAAATTTGGTATCATAAAACGGGCAGGAAAGTGTGTTTTTTAGCAGTTTATCTTGAACATTTTTGATAGAATAGTGTGATTAGGTGTGTCTTCAGAATCCCTTTTTCATTTCTGAAAAACCTTGTCCACACTCTTCACTTTCAACTCTAATAACTTTTGAAAGAATAGTGCTACTGCTTTGAAAGTTGGCATTAATTATGGACAGAATGTGTTAATGAGGCATGCTTAATTTCAGTTTAATCTGATAATCCCTTCATTGTTGTTACTCCAGTGGTTTACTTCCTGTTTTTTGTCCCATTCATCGCACAGCCAGCACGGTTTGGTAAAGATTAAGCGCTTGAATAGACACTGTACTTCAGAGCTTCTTTTCTCAGTTCACACTTTTCCTGAGGTTGTGCTTTCTTTCCAATATTTAGATAGGTTAGGAGAGTCCATTTGATTTGAGTTATACATCATTGTCAAGCTTAAAGTCTGCTCTTTCAGAATATGGTCTGAACTAAAAATTCATGTCTGGCGACTTTTTGTTTGTTTTGAGGTGCACTGTCACATATGTCGTAGCTGAGACTTTGCGCTATCGTAATACGTCCTCCGTTTTTTCATACGACGTCAAAAGCACGTCGAAAAACTCGGCTTAAGTAATCAAAGCTTAGCTTCATTAGGTGATCCGAGTATCCTCTCGGATCACCTTCTGTATCTGTACGGATTCTTTGTTGGTTCTTCTTCTTCTTTATTTCTGGACAAAATTTGTGTAGAGGTTAGCTCAGAAAGTCCTCGTCCTATCAATTTCAAAATTATACCATATATGTATCATGTCCCAAAGACGACAGATCTAATGTATAATACTGATCAGTCGACCGTGACGTCACTATGACGTCATTATATGAAAACACATTCTCAATCATATCTCATTAATGGAATAGAATTTTTCAATGAAATTTACGTCACATATATTTCAAGTTATGCGCATTCTACTCATATTCTCAAAATTCATATTTTCTCTTAAAACGCGCGAGTACGCGCGCGTCGAAATATTTGTATGCTCAAATCGAGCTCAAATTTTTTTTTGCACACGTTTCAGACCATTTGGAGCACTTTTTGAAAAATTAAAAAAATTGGACGGACGCGTACGCGCGCGCGCATATACGCACGTATAGCTTATATGCAATAGAAATTTCCACTTTTTTTACACAGATCGGATGTCTGAAATGTCAAGGAATATTTCTGCCAAGTTTCAAGTCAATCCGACTCAATATGACGTCATACGGGCCCGTCGAAGTTGAAAATCCGCGCGCGCGTTAATGGCGATATACAGTGCAACAATGCCAAAAAACCGCCAATTTTAAATCCGAGTTTACTCGCCAGGATAGACGGTGACCCCCCATTTTCTTGACATATTTTGAAAACTGATGAGTTGAACATGTCATTTCATGGATTGGCAATGCTGAAAAAAAGATGAAAAGGTATCAAATTTCTTAATAAATCAAAAAGAGTAAAATTTCAAAATGACGTCATCAAATTTCAAGTTTACTCGAGCGTATCTCACTTATCCTTGGCCAATTTTCACCCAGATTTCAGTATGCTGTAGCTAATTTAATGCTCTATCAGTTATGTAATAACACAATTTTGATTGAATGGCAGCATATCCTCGTAAAAATGGATTGAAAGTAACCTTGTCGAATTTGACCAGTTTACGTGTTATCTCTATGGGAGTGCAGTTTTTCTTTAATGAAAATTGACATGACTGTCCTTTTCGAGCAGTAGCTCACTTATGCTTCGGTGAATTTCTCCCAGATTTTAATATGTTGTAGCTGAGACTTTGGGCTATCGTCATTGTGCCTTTCGTTTTTTCATACGCTGTCGGGATCACGTCAATAAACTTGGTTGAAATTAAAGCTTATATTCGTTGTATTGAAATATTTCTTTCTTTCTGCAACTTTCTTTGCAATAACTCAAGAAAAACATACCCTATCAACACCATATTTTGCACATGCTTAGTTCATGTCACGTTCATTATTTCATAAAATAACAACTACTTGATCAGATGCCATCTTGAGTATGTAAATGAGGGTCAAAGGTCATAAATGTTTCATCCTGTATCTTGGTGAATACATGTTCTATCTTTCCCATATTTTGCACACGTAAAGACCATGTTACAAGGATCATATCACAAAATAACCACTTTTTGCTCAGATGACATCTTGTCTGTGCAAAGTGGGGTCAAAGGTCATATGTACTTCTTTTTTTATCGTCATTATGACGTGTTATCTCTATGGGAGGGAATTTTTCTAGATGTGAAAATTGACATGATTGTCTTTATCGAGCACTAGCTCACTCACCCTTCGATGAATTTCTCCCAGATTTTAATATGTGACAGTGCACCTCAAAACGAACATAAAGTCGCACACACTGATCTTGCGTGAGGACTGAAAATAAGTGAAATGGGTCAACCTAGTCGAACTTGACTTTTTCATATTTTCTGAAAGAGCAGGTCTTCTTTTACATTATGCTAAAATTTGGTATCATAAAACGGGCAGGAAAGTGTGTTTTTTAGCAGTTTATCTTGAACATTTTTGATAGAATAGTGTGATTAGGTGTGTCTTCAGAATCCCTTTTTCATTTCTGAAAAACCTTGTCCACACTCTTCACTTTCAACTCTAATAACTTTTGAAAGAATAGTGCTACTGCTTTGAAAGTTGGCATTAATTATGGACAGAATGTGTTAATGAGGCATGCTTAATTTCAGTTTAATCTGATAATCCCTTCATTGTTGTTACTCCAGTGGTTTACTTCCTGTTTTTTGTCCCATTCATCGCACAGCCAGCACGGTTTGGTAAAGATTAAGCGCTTGAATAGACACTGTACTTCAGAGCTTCTTTTCTCAGTTCACACTTTTCCTGAGGTTGTGCTTTCTTTCCAATATTTAGATAGGTTAGGAGAGTCCATTTGATTTGAGTTATACATCATTGTCAAGCTTAAAGTCTGCTCTTTCAGAATATGGTCTGAACTAAAAATTCATGTCTGGCGACTTTTTGTTTGTTTTGAGGTGCACTGTCACATATGTCGTAGCTGAGACTTTGCGCTATCGTAATACGTCCTCCGTTTTTTCATACGACGTCAAAAGCACGTCGAAAAACTCGGCTTAAGTAATCAAAGCTTAGCTTCATTAGGTGATCCGAGTATCCTCTCGGATCACCTTCTGTATCTGTACGGATTCTTTGTTGGTTCTTCTTCTTCTTTATTTCTGGACAAAATTTGTGTAGAGGTTAGCTCAGAAAGTCCTCGTCCTATCAATTTCAAAATTATACCATATATGTATCATGTCCCAAAGACGACAGATCTAATGTATAATACTGATCAGTCGACCGTGACGTCACTATGACGTCATTATATGAAAACACATTCTCAATCATATCTCATTAATGGAATAGAATTTTTCAATGAAATTTACGTCACATATATTTCAAGTTATGCGCATTCTACTCATATTCTCAAAATTCATATTTTCTCTTAAAACGCGCGAGTACGCGCGCGTCGAAATATTTGTATGCTCAAATCGAGCTCAAATTTTTTTTTGCACACGTTTCAGACCATTTGGAGCACTTTTTGAAAAATTAAAAAAATTGGACGGACGCGTACGCGCGCGCGCATATACGCACGTATAGCTTATATGCAATAGAAATTTCCACTTTTTTTACACAGATCGGATGTCTGAAATGTCAAGGAATATTTCTGCCAAGTTTCAAGTCAATCCGACTCAATATGACGTCATACGGGCCCGTCGAAGTTGAAAATCCGCGCGCGCGTTAATGGCGATATACAGTGCAACAATGCCAAAAAACCGCCAATTTTAAATCCGAGTTTACTCGCCAGGATAGACGGTGACCCCCCATTTTCTTGACATATTTTGAAAACTGATGAGTTGAACATGTCATTTCATGGATTGGCAATGCTGAAAAAAAGATGAAAAGGTATCAAATTTCTTAATAAATCAAAAAGAGTAAAATTTCAAAATGACGTCATCAAATTTCAAGTTTACTCGAGCGTATCTCACTTATCCTTGGCCAATTTTCACCCAGATTTCAGTATGCTGTAGCTAATTTAATGCTCTATCAGTTATGTAATAACACAATTTTGATTGAATGGCAGCATATCCTCGTAAAAATGGATTGAAAGTAACCTTGTCGAATTTGACCAGTTTACGTGTTATCTCTATGGGAGTGCAGTTTTTCTTTAATGAAAATTGACATGACTGTCCTTTTCGAGCAGTAGCTCACTTATGCTTCGGTGAATTTCTCCCAGATTTTAATATGTTGTAGCTGAGACTTTGGGCTATCGTCATTGTGCCTTTCGTTTTTTCATACGCTGTCGGGATCACGTCAATAAACTTGGTTGAAATTAAAGCTTATATTCGTTGTATTGAAATATTTCTTTCTTTCTGCAACTTTCTTTGCAATAACTCAAGAAAAACATACCCTATCAACACCATATTTTGCACATGCTTAGTTCATGTCACGTTCATTATTTCATAAAATAACAACTACTTGATCAGATGCCATCTTGAGTATGTAAATGAGGGTCAAAGGTCATAAATGTTTCATCCTGTATCTTGGTGAATACATGTTCTATCTTTCCCATATTTTGCACACGTAAAGACCATGTTACAAGGATCATATCACAAAATAACCACTTTTTGCTCAGATGACATCTTGTCTGTGCAAAGTGGGGTCAAAGGTCATATGTACTTCTTTCTTTATCGTCATTATGACGTGTTATCTCTATGGGAGGGAATTTTTCTAGATGTGAAAATTGACATGATTGTCTTTATCGAGCACTAGCTCACTCACCCTTCGATGAATTTCTCCCAGATTTTAATATGTGACAGTGCACCTCAAAACGAACATAAAGTCGCACACACTGATCTTGCGTGAGGACTGAAAATAAGTGAAATGGGTCAACCTAGTCGAACTTGACTTTTTCATATTTTCTGAAAGAGCAGGTCTTCTTTTACATTATGCTAAAATTTGGTATCATAAAACGGGCAGGAAAGTGTGTTTTTTAGCAGTTTATCTTGAACATTTTTGATAGAATAGTGTGATTAGGTGTGTCTTCAGAATCCCTTTTTCATTTCTGAAAAACCTTGTCCACACTCTTCACTTTCAACTCTAATAACTTTTGAAAGAATAGTGCTACTGCTTTGAAAGTTGGCATTAATTATGGACAGAATGTGTTAATGAGGCATGCTTAATTTCAGTTTAATCTGATAATCCCTTCATTGTTGTTACTCCAGTGGTTTACTTCCTGTTTTTTGTCCCATTCATCGCACAGCCAGCACGGTTTGGTAAAGATTAAGCGCTTGAATAGACACTGTACTTCAGAGCTTCTTTTCTCAGTTCACACTTTTCCTGAGGTTGTGCTTTCTTTCCAATATTTAGATAGGTTAGGAGAGTCCATTTGATTTGAGTTATACATCATTGTCAAGCTTAAAGTCTGCTCTTTCAGAATATGGTCTGAACTAAAAATTCATGTCTGGCGACTTTTTGTTTGTTTTGAGGTGCACTGTCACATATGTCGTAGCTGAGACTTTGCGCTATCGTAATACGTCCTCCGTTTTTTCATACGACGTCAAAAGCACGTCGAAAAACTCGGCTTAAGTAATCAAAGCTTAGCTTCATTAGGTGATCCGAGTATCCTCTCGGATCACCTTCTGTATC